>CM069455.1:44673455-44867778 GCA_035610835.1 Ophiura sarsii
CCTCTCTTGATTGCGCTACAAGCTCTAGGAGTCCCCAACCATCTAGTTCAACTACTAAAAAGCCTCTATGATGGCCAGTTTGCTTGTGTGCGCACTGCTCAGGGAGACAGCGACTGGTTCAATCTCGGCCAAGGTGTGCGTCAAGGATGCATCCCTTCACCTACTCTGTTCAATTTGTATGCCGAGCACATCATGAGACATGTCCTTGATGGATGGGCTGGCGGCATATCAGTAGGTGGCTGGCAGCTTCACAATTTACGCTATGCAGATGACACCACACTATTAGCCACAAGCCAGGAAGAGTTAGGCATCTTGCTGAAGAAGGTCAAGAATGAAAGTGAGAGCTTGGGCCTACGTCTCAATGTTGCTAAAACAAAGTTCATGGTCATTGGTGATGATGGAAACATTACCCCTCTTCTAGTTGACGGTCAAAATGTGGATCAGATCCAACAGTTCAATTTCCTCGGATCTCTCATCACTCAAGAAGGAGGATGTTATACAGAAATCAGGCGTCGTTTGGCTATGGCTAGATCTGCAATGACACATCTCTCAAAAATATGGGCTGACAGAGGCATCACTATATCAACCAAGGTACGCCTGGTCAAAGCACTCATTTTCCCTATTTCAACCTACGGCTGTGAATCCTGGACACCGACAACTGCAAGCTGTAACAAAATTAATGCATTTGAAACGCCGGATGTTAAGGATCACTTGGGTCATAAAGAGAACCAATGTGAGTGTGCTTCAGGAGGTTGTTGTGAAGACAAGGCTACTTGGGCTGATCAATTCCCAAACTCTCTCTTACTTCGGTCATATTGCCAGGCGCCAAGGAAACTGTCTAAAGAAGGTGATCAAGCAGGGCAAGATTGAGGGTGCACGCGGACGAGGCCGGCCAAGGTCAAGATGGTTCGACAGAATAAAATCTCCCGGTTTGGGCATCCTACTTCAGTCATTTATGGCTGCTGACCGACGGAAGTGGCGTGTCATCACCAAAGTCACGAGCTGTCAGTCATGACAGAAAATCGTACCAACCAATACGCAGGCTCCATAGTAAAAATGATATTTAATATTGGTCACTACGTAGGCTCCAGAGTAAAAGTGATATTTAATATTGGTCACTACGCAGGCTCCAGAGTAAAAGTGATATTTACTCTTGATCAACACGCATGCTCCAGAGTGAAAGTGATATTTATTATTGGTCAATACGCAGGCTCCAGAGTGAAAGTGATATTTATTATTGGTCAATACGCAGGCTCCAGAGTAAAAGTGATATTTAATATTAGTCACTACGCAGGCTCCAGAGTAAAAGTGATATTTAATATTGGTCACTACGCAGGCTCCAGAGTAAAAGTGATATTTAATATTGGTCACTACGCAGGCTCCAGAGTAAAAGTGATATTTAATATTGGTCAATACGCAGGCTCCAGATTAAAAGTGATATTTACTCTTGATCAACACGCATGCTCCAGAGTGAAAGTGATATTTATTATTGGTCAATACGCAGGCTCCAGAGTGAAAGTGATATTTATTATTGGTCACTACGCAGGCTCCAGAGTAAAATTGATATTTGATATTGGTCACTACGCAGACTCCAGAGTAAAAGTGATATTTACTCTTTATCAATACGCATGCTCCAGAGTGACAGTTATACAAATTAACTTTATAATTTAATATGTTTATGTAGGAGTTATAATTTGAGAGTTAACAGTACATATATTACCTGGTCAGTTACCTATTTTGTTGACTGTATACCATAATCTCCTTGCGAATTTAAAGAATACACCATGTATTCGTCCGTAATTCACCATGTAGAAATTGAAGGCGAAAAAAGGGGCTAAAAACACCGAATAAAAAGACACGTGTCTGTCAAGAAGACAACTTATCTTAATTAAAATGTTGATATAATTCCTTGAATAATTTTATTTCATGCGTTTTCTGTTGTGTTTTACAGGATGGCTTTTTGACAGATTTGGAAATTACACGGCGTCGTTTCTGTTACTTGGGTTTGTTCCGCTTTTCACGATGATCCCGCTACTTATTTACGACATCTTCAACTACATAAAACATCGCAAATCTAGGCCATGATATAGTATGACTAAGTTCAAAGGTACACTTTTATAACATCAAAGCTGATGTGTAAGATTACGGATACAAATCTATGAGATCACATATTATTTGAAGATCAATTTCATAATAGTATATGTAATCAATAATGTGAATGGTGACAATTCTACGACATCAAAGATAATGCACAAAGACACCGTTTTAATTCTTAGATATCACCATGGTTATATATCTTCAGTGTCTATAGATGGGGTGACAGTAATGTTTATCAACAAACGCAACGGTCGAAGAGACTGGGTTGTCGATACATGTTTGAGGGAACAGCATATGACCAAACCACTGTCCACTATGCATTATTGCCCTTTATACTGATTTGGCGCGAATTCTTACATCAAAAAGTATTAGTAAATGTTTGGGTGTGAATTGGAGGGCAGTGTTCATTCAAATAATCAACATCGGAGTAGGGGTCATACAAATAATCGCTTTCATTTCAAGGAGAGGGGTTAAGGTGCGTCATAAAAATAAATGACAACGATAAATAATCCCCCTACCAAAGAAAATAACAACCCCTAATGAATTGAAGGGATCGAGAGGGATAGGTGTAGTAAGGTCAAAGGTGTTCTGTTGTGACTTTTTTAAATTTAAGAGTTATCCTTATTTATGAACACTGTTTAATGTTTTGCACAGGATGTAATACTAGTGAAAGCTAGTTTGCCAAAGTCACAAGAATGGAATAAGGGCAACTAGCAGCACTTGAATAAGGGCTCCGAGCCCTTGCGAATTTGAGACAAGTTTGCTATCAACATAATTCTACAAGAGTTCTCTGTCCAAATATGTTGTTAGTGTTATACTGTGAAATATGTTAACAGATAGCCTATATATTAAAAGGTATTACAACCATTATAGGGACACCCTGTACATCGCCTTAAAGTCTGTAAACTCATCAGGGAGAAAATAGTTACTGTTCGTATAGATTACACAACCTGCTATATCACATTGTTATAAAAAGAGATGGCTCCCTCTATAGTCAAAGTTAAACAAATTGCATACATACCAATACAATGGGGGCGCTAATCAGCTACTAATCAGCTGCTTAAATTAGTTTCGTCAACACTATAGAGGCACTATACACTGTTCATTTTACCGAACTCGAATCCAACAACAACGCACGATTGCTTGACCATACAGCTGTAAAAGCAAATACGTGTATATCGGTGAAGACCACAATATAGATATCACCATTTCATGTAAACTTACTTTCAATCTAATTATGCAGCTATGGTCCGTTATCACTAAGCTTCAATTAAACATGCCGCAATTTCTGTTTTAACCCGCGTCCCGAATCGATGTAATAATGAATAATGGATTATATAGATAGATAGTTTACTTTAATCAGAAATAATTTTTAAAAAATCGACTGAATTTGTTATCGGTTACCAATGTTTATAGTATACCACCAACATAATAGGAACTCCTGGGCCAACGTTTTAGATTAAATGTAGAACAACAATGGATGGAGAAAAAGCTGTGTTTGTTTAGTATGTTGGCGTTTCAGTACTCCCAGAGAGTCACATCTTGTTTGACTAGACAGCGGTAGTTCCCTCGCCTCGCACCAATGCTCGGGGTTCGAGTCCGTGCACGGCCGCGGCTTTATATGCATTTTGTGTATCCCTATCCATGCACGCTCGCGCAGGTGTTTTCTGGATCTCCGGTTTCCTACTGCTTTCAAAATCGGTGATTAGTTGTTTCGATTATCAAAAAAATGCCTTCACCCAATGGAATGTAGGGAGCTGTACTGAAAAATGGTGGAAGTTACAATCTAAGTGCGGATAGGTTTGCGCTTGTTGATGCGATAGGATTCTGATGATTCACCAGTGGCAGCGAAATTACAGCGCTTTGAACCCTTTGGAAAAGGCGCTATATAAATCTAGTTATTATTATTATTATTATTATTAGTATTATTAGTGAGTGAGTAGTATAATTATTTTAGTTTCAACACCTCTCATAAATTATATTAATTCTTTTCCATCAACTTGTATTGGTAAGCCTACTTATTCATAAAACATTGGTGATTTCAAAAATGATGACCAAGTAAACCAATTTATGTTTTTTAGGAGCGGGTGTCAAGCCCGAAAATATTAAATGTATTAAACTATTAATGTTATGTATATAAATGTATACATTTGTGGAAAGAAAATCAGTCAGATAATTCATTTTGGTGTCTAATATCACTACTAATCCGGGTTTTTAGAATGTTGACAAAAAAAAATGTTTGGCTCAAATGTCTGACAACGTTACAATACCTGGTTTTTTTTGGGGTAAAAAAATGCCGAAATTACACCAACATATTTTCTAGGAAAAGATTATTCACTTTTTGGTCAAAAATTAATCCCCCCCCCCCCGAAAAAAAAATTGTTTTAAGTCAGATGTACATTTATGTCCTGGTTTGATTTAATGATATTTCGATGATGGATAACGGTGGCCGCGGTGTGCCATTTTAAACATATATAGGAACTTCTGGGCCAACGTTTTAGAATACAGTCATGTAGAACAACAATTACATACCTAGTTCATTATTCAGTCGGTATATGTTCTCATTGGTTATATTGACAAACTACCCCCCCCCCCCCCCCCCCCCCCCCCCCAGCACTACCACCACACACAGATCAACGTTACAGTTACATGTATTATTTTTTAACGCTGGTTCTTTGTTTTAGTTTTTGTTTGTATATTATTAGTTTGAAAAATACACCATTTCCCCGGTTTTGGTATGATTTAAAATTTCTTTCCATTTCAGAAAATGATTATTACAGAACCTGTCTTCTTCTCTTAGACTGCCTTCATTCCATTTTAATGGAATGTTATTATGTTTCATCACTGACAGCCAAAAAGGAGTACTCTGACTCCTTAAGTATAGTAAAGACCCATCGACTCTACCTTAGGAGTCACCTAAAACATGCATTGACTCCCCTAAAGACCCTTTGACTCTACCTATGGAGTCACTAATTGACTCTCCTAGAGTCTATTTGACTTTTGTCAAGCCGTCGGAAAGAGTCATCGGCCATGACTGTCCAAGTCGATGCATTAATTTAACACCGTTGAATGTGTATTGATATATGCATATGGATATTTTCTCACTGGTATTAAGGTAGGGAAGTGATTGCTCGCTAAGTAAATACAAATACATGGAGCAAAAACATAAACATCAAAGAGCCTAAGAACCTAAAGCCCCCATCAACCCCCCCCCCCCCCCCCTAGTATAGAATAGAGATGGGACTCCTTTGGAGTCAATCTAGTGGTGTGACTCCATTGGAGTCATCTGAGAAGTCACAGTGACTCCTAACATAGAGTCATAAATCAGTGACTCATACTGCTGCTTGAGGGAGTCATTTGACTCCAAAGGTGGAGTTGTTTTTGACATGGAGTCATGGAGTCACTTTGACTCCGACTAAGGAGTTACTTGGACTCCTTTTTGGCTGTCAGTGATATGCAGCTTGGATATTAGGAATAGTCCTTAAAAAGGACAATCTCCCCGTATAGCTTTATAGCACCGTGAAATCGTTCAATTACAAAGAGTTTTGTGTTAAAATATTTAATTAAAACTATTATGACATGTTATACCGGGTGTCCCTAAAAAAGGGGTGCACGTGTTTACCCAACATGCTGACCATGAAGTTCTAATATTTAGTGTAAGATGTTTACACATATTGAGAGACTAAACACCTGGCTTTCAGATGCTGCTTATTTCATCTGATTCGGATTTGTCAATCCTGAGATATGGACAATTAACTAGAGCTACCCAGAATCGATGTTGTGCCACTTTACAGTTTCAAAGGTTTACTCCTAAGATACAACTTCCATTTGTACGATTGCCCTTCAACCAGTGTTATGCAAAGTAACATTTTTGTATTGAGATTGAATAGGTTTAAATAATAGAATGAGTGCCTGTGTATCCAAGCGTCCTTTTGACGAGTTTTCACAAAATGTGTATTGGGCCTACATTTTCAAAACAAGACAGACGTCCATGGCTGTTGCGGCCTCAATTTTCATTAGAAGAGGGTGTTCATGGTCTTAAAATATCATGAAACGAGAAGTCAAGCAGAAGTCACCAAAGAGTTTGCCATTCATTTCCCTAACACTCACGTACCATCTAGTAATACACCTATACAAAGGAGTATTGGAAATACTTGGTAGATGGTACAAGCACCAATATGAATAAAGAACATTCTGGAAGACTAAGATATGAAAAGTGGCAGGACAGAGTAACACATTGATAACGTACGGCGTGCACTTCAGAGGGATCCCAGAATAACTGCTCGTAGAAATCCCTTACCACATATTCCAAGGATTTTTTTTTTCCTCAGCCTCTTTTAAACAATTCTGGTCAAATGTTCACCCCAATGTTTCAAAACGATTGATGACCATGGATAGACCGATGTTAGTATCGTTTTGACGCTCATGATCATTCTTTCTGTAAAAGTGGCACAACGTCGTAGGTATTTTGGGTAGCTTTGATAAACTGGGTATATCTCAGGATTGATAAATCCAAATCAGATCAAATAAACGGCATCTAAAAGCTGGGTGTTTTCCCTTTTCGTGTGTATAAATATATTACACTAAACTTTAGGACTTCATGGTCAACAAGTTGCGCAAACATGTGCACCCTTTTTTAGGGACACCCTGTATGTCAATTAGCCAGTGTAGGCATTTTCACAATGTATGTACACTGTAGCTGGGACGTTAAGTTCAACAATATATTTATTTTACACTTGATATCATGATAGTCTTGATTTCAACCATGTGCTAGTTTTTACTATCATTAGGGCTGGAAAATAATAAAGTGATATCGTGATATAAAACAAATATTGAATTCCGTTTGCTTGTGCAATAGTATAACTATATCACTCGCTCCAATTTACATTATTCCATTACACTCGGCCTCGCCTCGTGCAAATGAAAAATCCAAATTTGACCTCATGATATAGTATATTATTATTGAATGCCCGAGATTGTGGTAGTACAAACTATACCACGAGGTCAAATGGAATAATTAACATTGGACTGAGTGATATAGTTTTACTATTGCACATGCAAACAATATTTGTATACTATCATAAAGTTATGGACGAATTCAAGTTTATTTTACACGAGCGTGATTTTTTGTTGCATCCCAATGCAAAATACGCGCGAACAACTATCATGACTATGCATGCATGCGCTTGATGATCTCATGATTAATGAAAACAATAGTTCTGCATTAATCTGAAAACATTGAGTTCAACTACAACTCTTCAACCAAGAATCTAAATAATTATAGATCCGCAAAAATTGTATGACAAAATAGATATACAAATACGCCTTTGACCTTTGTCGTACCTTTGACCATCCGACCAAATTTTATTTTTGAACCCAATTTACTACTTATCATGAATTTAAGATTAGAGATGAAATCGAAACTGTACTTTTCTTCTAAATATTTTCAAATGACAAATAAACAAACAAACAACAATAATATATCAATATAACTAAACATTAATTTACCTGGAATAGAAGATACTATAAATAGTTATACTTTTATCTGGAATAGGAATCATTGAAACAGTAGTTATATATCCTCAAAGTAGATAAAGTATTCTAGAATATTACAATAGGTAATATAGAAGTAGTTCCACCCACAGTCCAATGTAAGAGATTTACACTGTCCCCTTAACATCACAATAATATACGTATCATATCACTTCGCCAAAATTGCAATAACTTTGGTAAATTACAATTCTTTTGAGACTGGACCTCTCGAGCTCACCACTTCTGAATTGTGAATTTAGAATTAGAAATAATTAATAATTACATTTATCTGGAATACTAATAGTCCTTAGGCCAAGTGACTTCTTTGGTAGGGGATGAAGTAAAGCTAGAGTGGTACCAACTTTTTTTTTTTTACTTCTGCTTAACATGTTAGCTTGCTAGACTTTTCAATTGTACAGTGTAAAGCCGCTATCAGAGGTTAAAGGATATATAGGGGGTCAAAACTCGCAAATAATAAATGCTTAAATTATGTTATGATGCATATCAAACTGTTCCTGCGATTACAAAGAGCAAAATATATTCTATTTATGGCTTGCTGTATCAATCCGAACAATGTGAGACCATTTTCATTAACATCGGATAATTTTGAGAATGTGACCCCTGTACAAAACAGTTAAGAAAAAGTTAACCTAAAATCTGGTGGATATACAGCCAAACCATTGACTATTTTTGTTGCAGCACAACATAATCTGAGCAACTTGTGCAATTTGACACCTACTTGACATTTTGATAGCGGACTTAAGCTGCATAATAATTGTTAACTCTAGCAAGCAAACATATTGTTAGTAAGGTTTTTAGCAAGAAGTTTGTACCACTCTAGCTTTGCCCTACACATGGTACCGAATTAGCAAAAATCGGCACTTGGCCCAAGGACTATAATGAAAAAGTAGTTCTACATTGATCTGGAATTAGAAGGGGGTTTTTTATCTGGAACTAGAAGTTGATACAAATAGTTTAATCTATAATGTCTGAAATAGTAAGAAGTGTCGCTACACATCATCATAAGCTATAAAGGTACTCGCACACCATGATTTAAACAAGCGCAGACACGTTTTACTACAGTTTCCAATAATTTTCGTAGTAATCGGCGTTACAATTATCGTATTTGCAACCACAGATGATCGGACCTTTCGCAGGGCAAGTCACGGCCCTTCCGTCGTTACAAGCAAGAGTATGCTCAGATCCATACAACTTAGCCTGAAATTAAACGAACCGAAAACGAGGTTACTAGATGCGTGTTTGTTTGTAATAATAGTTTGGTAAAATATGGCACAAGTAACTACCATTTAACTTCAAAAGAATCAATGTTTGTAAGTGAATTAAACACGAATTGAAAAATAAACAGAACATCAAATTGGAATTATTAGCATAATCAGTGACCATCTTGGATTTTAGGCGACGGTTTTCCCTTTTACGTAACACTAACTCCACGCCATTCAGCGTATCTTTCGAGTAAATTCCACAAATTTGTTTGCCTAGTTTAATTTGGTGTGATTAATGTTCATCTTGAATTCTGAAAACTGTTTTTTAAAGTTCTCTAACATACTACGTAGCCTATCCCTTTTAAAGCCGCTATACCAAATGGATCGCAGTGCCTATGAAAATACATTTATACAACTCATTACATGTAGTTCTTAGATCAAGTGCCGATTTTTGCTGATTGGGTACCATGTGTATGGGCTAAGGGAAGACGTCAAAACTCGACCGCCCGTTGACCGCCGGTTACGGGCGGTTCCGCTCGGTTCTTTCAGGTCAAATGTTTTACTGGTATATGAATATTCGCGCATGCAACACTGAACAACTGCCGGTTGACTTAATGCTGTAACCGGACCAATTAACACTATCAATCTGTTACTTTGCGGGCATAATAGCTCTCTCTATAATCGTTCTATAAAAAAAACCATTCATAGACTTTCGGTATTGATTTAAAAAGTTAATTGAGCTATAAACAGATTGAAAAAGCCAACCCCAGCGAAAATCAATAGCTGTATTGTACTGGTTGTTAACTGAGCCCATTACTTCAAGATTTTATTGCTCACGCGTGTGAAGAGGCACTATCAACCGGTCGTGTTCACCAGAGTGTAACTATTTGACCTCATTATGTGTGTATATTATAACAGACGACACGTTTTGTGAGAACCGGGCGGAACCGGCCGTAAGGCGGTTGCCTGGCGGTCGAGTTTTGACGTGATCCCTAAGCTACAATGTTAGAAAAACAGTTCGAACACATACGGCCGAGTGTACCAAACTGGCGTAACTTTATAGGGAGGTAAGCTACCTCCCTAGTAGTTATGCCCTAACTGTACTAACGATGTAATTCTGAGAGCATAACTGGCGATTAACACCAGAATAGTAACTAGCGAGCACAACCCTTAGAAACCTGCACTATGGGGACATTATTCACAACAAAAGACCTGGGAAATCATCAATAAATGGGCGGGACTTAGTAATAGCCTGCTCATTTTGATGGCCAAAACAGGTTAAAAGACAGTTGCAAGAGTCATGATTTTAGAAAATTGACACATGTTTAGGGATACTTGAAGGTGGTTAGGGCTTCCTAAGATGTTGATCTTACTCGGTATGGGCTTTAAAAATATTGGTATCATTTTGTTGTATTATAACATGACTTTCAACCTTTACAACAATGTTTACCCTTACAATAAAAGTCATGACCTATTTCTTTTACCCATTCCGAGTTGCTCCATAATCATATGTTCATGATGGCATGACTATTTTATTGATTTTCATCATATTTGTTCTAATATTTAAAAACTCTAGAAAACCAAAACATTGATGCTGTTAATGTAGGGGTGAGTGAGGAAATGGGTATTTAATTATGCAACTCATCTACCTCAACAAAAAACAGTGTATAAATGTGTTATAATTATTAAAATATAACATCAGCTTCAGTGTAAAATATAAATTGAAAGATAAATGCTTGTTTTAGTAATATTTCATCCAGTTATTTCTAAATATTCCCAATGAAAATGTTAGCATCAATTCTCACCATGGACATGAGTTGAAATATCAAACCAACCTTTTTGTACCGTGTTACTACTCAAGTGCTAGCTTGATTGATTATTGGATTTTATGAATAGAACCATCAAGACCAACACTTATCCAGACCCTTCATAGATTCTAGTCAATATTTTCTAGATACAAGTGTTTCTATATCTTGGCATGTCAACCAGATCGATAGGTTTTCGAATAATGTCTCTCTCTAAGGGTTGTAAAAATTCACATTAATCAGCATCGTCCCCTTACAAATTAATTGTCGCATATGCCAAGTGTTCACCAATTATACTTTACTGTAAAATTCTGACGTGAATGGTCCTTCTTAATATTAAAAATGTGTCGTCACTCGCTAGGTCATAGGTGAGTGTAAATAAAGAATCACGGTGAATCGGCTATCGGCCCGGACAAAATGATGCAATTTTTTGTGGCCAACAATTTCGAAGTTGTTTACCGCTTTTTCAAAAATAAGGACTATCATGTCATTACAAACATATTTGGGCGAACATACTGTACAAATGTTGCACTTAAAGGTACATTTTTCATGATAAAAAGCCGTTTTTGTAATTGAATAGTCCAATGGTGTATTAATAACATGATGCCCCTTCTAGCGTCCAATCTCTGTGGCGTGCTACAGTGATCCTGTTTTTTTATAAACGGAGATACGGGTTCGATTCCCGACATTTTCATATGGAATTTTTTTTTAAACATGATGGTGACTTATTGAAATCATTCTATTATAATGGCCCAGGTATGGCCATTATTAATTATTAATCAATTGATTTATTAAATATGTATGTATTACTATTTTGTATAGGCCTACATCTTTTTTATTTACTTTAAATGTATGTATTGATTAATTTTTAATTTTTAATTATTCATTCATTCATTTATATAACTAGGATATGTGTTTATCCTTTTATTTAATGATGTATTCGTTTATTTCAATAGTATTTGATTTCATGTTAAATAATTAATTAATTTGATTGATTGGTTGGTATACTGATTGTTTGTAATTATTTCTACAATTTTGCATGCATCATTGTGGATAGATTTAAAATAGTTTATATTTTAAATTGCCAAACATCAGCCCGTGGCCACCAACATTTATTGATGGGGAGGGGAGGGGTATATTGAAGGGGAGCTTTCAGGCTTGCAGATGCAAATTGGTATTTTCACATGACTCTAATAAAGCGTAATTTATGGTAAGGTGCAGACAAGGGTCAATGTTTGAACACCTTTTTCTATGACTGTAGAGTGGTACCAACTTCTTTCTTGATATGTTAGTTTGATTTTCAATTTTGCAGTTTAAGGCCGCTATCAGAGGTCAAAGCTCATAAAGGGTCAATTTGCAAAAATGCTTGGATTACACTCTAATGCATATTATACTGAGATCATAAGAAGCAAAGGAAAAGGTGGTTAACATCCACCCGATCTTTAGTTTCCGAGATTTAGGGGAAACATATAGGTCAAAGGTCAGCATTTTCTTCAAATTGTTTGTACAATGGCTGGTTACTGGTATGGACTACTTACGTAACAAGCACTAGTGCATTTCACTTCATTGCAGGTTGACAACTGACCCGCGGTACCCGATGGAAACTTGCATTCCTTGCAAAGGAACGAGGGTGCCGCCGTGGGTGCCGCCGTGGGTGCAGCCGTGGGTGCCGCCGTAGAAGGTGGGGTGGGTGCCGCCGTAGAACGGGACGGGGTTGCCGCCGCAGACTCCTCGCAGTCATGGTCATCTGCATTCCCACGGCCACGTCCGCGCCCATGTCCCGCTCGTTCTATATTTGAATTAAAATAAATGCACCACATTATTGTGTATAACCAGACAAAGAATATTCTATTTTCTAGGGTAGCATCTGATGGCGGACAGTTCTTCATATTTTGTACTAAAACCGTCTTAACTTTATAGATAAAATGACTAATATTCCCTATACAGTCATCACAATAAATAACTGACCAGGTAATAAATATGCTGATAACTCTAAAAGTATAACTCCTAAATGTACTGTCGAGTCTGATTTTCATTTTCACATTTTCAATTTCAACACGGGGAAATTATTGATTACTGGTAGTGGTAGTGCCAATTCACCCGTCGATAGCTTTACCGGTTGTACTCTCCCCGTGTTGAAAAGAAAATGTTAAAATGAAAATCGGACATGCCCTAACGTTTGGGATCGTAACTTCCTCATTAATCAACCATTATTAGCGTGTAATATTTCAAATTTGAAAAGAGAAATTTCTCAAAAACTTTATAGTTAAATAAGTTTATGTAGGAGTTATACTTTTAGAGTTATCAGCATGTTTATTACCTGGTCAGTTACTTATTGGGATGACTGTATGATGAAAGTGCGTATTTCAGACCAAATTTAAGATGAAGTGATTTTACATTAAATGACTCCTTTTCGATGTTTGAGTTTAAAATAATACTGTGCTTAGAAACACTAAGTTCAGTCCTAGTGGAGAAACGCCATCACCCGCCACGGGCTGTTCTCAGGTTGATAGCGGTTGTTATTGGATTATTGGGCTCAATTACAGTAGGACTACATGTAGTATGGTGAGATTTAAACAAGTGTACCTACCTTCAAGAGATATGCATTTCGTATAGGTTACGGATGCGATGAGAAGTATACATACCAGGACAATAGTCATGGTTGACTATTGAAATTCAACTGTTGTAATACAAAAATGCATATTCATTTTGATTATTCAACTCATATTTATTTGATTGGCTGATTTAACAGATCAATAAATGCATTTGTGTCGTTTTGGGAGTATTGATAACCAGATGACTATTTATTTGCTATTCAATTCAAAGCAGTGGTTTGCTTTTTTATTAAAAGTATGACGTTTTTGCTTCCCAGACGAAAAAAATCATTGCACAGCATATAAACAAAAACACATCATTGACCGATATGTTATTATCTGTGTATTGAAATGTTTCTTTTGTGTACTGGGTTAGGATAATGTCTTATGAAGTTATTCGTCCTAAATATATTTTGAGAGAGATCATTGTAAGCATATACAAATTTGAGCAAGATCATTGTAAGCATATCAACATAAGGTCATTGTAAGCATATCAACATTTAAGCAATATCATTGTAAGCATGAATTAAGGACAAAAAATCTGGTTGCCTTCCGGGCAACCTAGCAGGATATTATGGATGCCCGGCAGAATTGTTGGCTGCCCGTATTGTATGTGTTTATTTTGTTTTAAACTAAAGTAATCTCCACCCAATGCGATTATGCGCCGCGCTAGACGTCACAGCTGTGATACTGTACACAATTATGACAGTAATTTAAAACATGAATATGTTACTAATAACTAGTAATCACATCACAGTCACTCACACCATCATCATCTTGTTATTTGTCTTTCAGTTTCAGAAGTTTCTGTTGTTGGAGCTATTTTACTATAAACATATTGAGATTGAGAATCTCGACCACAAAAAACTTTAACATGATATTTTCCGTATGAAACTTGGATTATATAATTATTATTTAGCTGATTTTGTTTCATTCACAGTTCTGTAAACTATTTAAATTCATGTGTTAACTTCTAGTAAGATTTTTGGTTACCCACTGGGCAACTGCAAAAGTAAATGTTGGTTGCCCGGTGCTAATTTTGGTGGTCCCGGGCAACCGCACCACCACTTAATGCGAACGCTGATTGTAAGCATATCAACATTTGAGCAAGATTGTAAGCATATCAACATTTGTGCAAGATCATTTTAAAAACACATCAATAATTAAGAAAGAGCGATCATTTTAAGCTTATCAGAGAGAGAGAGAGAGAGCGAGAGAGAGAGAGAGAGAAAGGAGAGAGATCATTTAAAGAGTATCATCATTTGAGCGAGTTTATTGTTAAAACACATCAACATTTAAGGAAGATCATTGTAAGCGTATATTAACATTTATTTTGAGCAAGTTCTAGGTTTTTAACTACATTTTTGAAAACGAAACATATGCATTGTGTTTGTATGTATGTATACTGTGAGGGTTTCGGATCGTTAAGCATCTTTAATGATCTCACATACTGTGTGTTGTGGTATTGTTTGTTAAAACAATCCTTGACTGCTCTATATCACTATGACGTCATAGCATTGTCTCAAAGTAAGTACACTTGGGACACTGCTAAATCAGTTATTTGGCGATAAATGTGAATTGTTTGTATAAAACATGTGGTAAGAAGATTGCATAACATGACACCAAAAGCAGGTAAATCTCAATTTTTTTCGCGTGAGTATGATAAAAAAGACAATTACTTTAATCCCTGTGTAATTTTATATATATTTATATATAGTATAAGGGGAAAAAGTAAAGAGAGGCAATTGAATAAAAAGTATACAAATATCAGTATTTCAAATAGCCAATTTCATCGTAAAATGCCCCAGTCCGTGACTCACTAATATTGCGGAAAATCAAACAATTTAGGAAAAATCCAAGCAATTAACCAGTTTGTGAGATTCCATATAATAGCTAACTAATTACCTGAACATATTCGCATGAAACCTTGCAGAAAATATGCGCATGCGTAGACGGCAGATCATTTTGAACTGGGCCAAAAATGGCTAAAATCATGAAATTTACCAGAAGCTTATACTGTGCCTTCAAATTCTAATCGGAAATAATGAAAAATGCTTAAATCAATGTGTATAAATACACAACCTCTCTTATTACTGTTATCTTTAGAGCTACTAGATATGTATTGTTAAAGTAATCGTCACATAATTTCAATGGTTTGAGGACATTTTATGAACAGCTCCTCATGACATCCCCAATATTATTGCTTTACATCCCACAACAATTTACTAAATTATGATCCCTCCATTGTTCTTTATCCTTTGTTGTTTTTTAAGCTATATTATTGCGGATTTTGCTAAATAAAAGCGTGTTTGAGATGGTCCCTTCTTGTTTGTATTAAGAAATCTAAAAAAGAGTGTCAAACAGAGATAAGTGTGTGTTCTAACTATGTGCCAAGTGTTATCTGTTTGTATGCTTGCATTGCCGAGATATACGCAAATGTATCAATCAACCCATTTTCAACATAATTACATATCTAGCCAAATAATTGACAGATTTCAGTCAGTGTCTGAAACCTATTGTGTTTATGTTAATGACGTTACATAACCAAAGGTATCTAACAATCCAAAAGTGTATTGTTTTTGAAAGACAAAGGTTCATACTTTGTATTGATCACATTATCCCTCAATATAATCACTCGTGCATCCCATACCATGATCACTTTTATTATTTATTGAACGACCCTCGTATAAGTAACAGTAAGTTCAGGGTCATTTATTCCGTGTGTCATGATGATAGAGGAGATCAGGTTGATAGGAGCTTAAAGAATATTGGATTGAAGAACATGATGAATACGAGGAGCTGTAACAGACTAGGGTTACAGTGGAACATACAATAAAGACAAAAACATGTTATTTTGTATCACTATCCTAGGCCTAAACAAAGTTACAGCAAACACGGTCAAACCAAGGAGTAAATATATATATAGGTTTTCCCGGCGAATGTCACACTATACGCGTTCAATTTAGTAACAGATGCATTCGTTTTCGCGTGAAATTGATTGAAGGTTCAGAATCCCGTTTTCTATTTTATGATTGGTAAATCCTTTTCTTAAAATGTGCAGCGAATCGTAAAAAAGTAACAATCACTTTCACTAATGCGCAACTATTTAGT
This sequence comes from Ophiura sarsii, assembly GCA_035610835.1. Lineage (NCBI taxonomy): Eukaryota > Metazoa > Echinodermata > Ophiuroidea > Amphilepidida > Ophiuridae > Ophiura > Ophiura sarsii. The sequence continues at coordinate 44,689,818 of CM069455.1, forward strand.
GAATTGTTTTTCAATTCAGAGCGAAAAAACGCACGTATACAATCGTGTTTTCTTTTTAACGAAATATTAATCAAGTTCGCAAAATAAGTATTTATTGCGTGCCTATTCTAGATTTTACCAGGAAATTAAATTAAATTAAAGGTATGAAAACAAATTGTATGGGAAAATCGAAAACCAGAATGATATATTTATATTCAGTGGAACTCATGACACTTTTGGACTATTTCTTTCAGAAAATATAATTTGTCAGAACACAAAGGAAAACATACAGGCTGTCCCAAAATGAGTAGTACGCATCGATGCCTAAACTTTATTATATTTTCAATCATGAAAATCGACGATAGGCCTATTATATACTATCATGGAAATTGGACTTATCAAACTGAAGATGCCCTCCCCTGAAATATCCCCGTCGGTACACATGAGCCTCCGTAGCATTCGTTAACATGGCAGCGTACAAAATATTCGTTAACATGACAGTGTATAAACAGATTTGAATCACTATAAATGTAATTAATTTTAAATTGAATAAAGTGCGAAATTCGTCGGGAAAACCTTTACATGGCAACGAATTTGTTGAATTCATAAACATATGCACATATATATATCGCATCATGCTGCCAGGTTTGGGAATCACACATGCAAAAATGAGTGCTTTAGCGCTCATGTTGTCATTTTTTTTCCACTATTGGTTGTCACGGTAACCCGAAAAACGACGCCGCACATTTTCAGCAAACCGACCTGAATCGACAATTTGTGGAATCGACCCGAAGCTGAAAATGTCGTTCCAATCGCTCAATTAGTTCCGAAGATATTGTGCTCGACATCATATTGCTTGCCGTTATTGGCCCTTTTTTATGATATTTTTACATTTTATAGCTTGAAGTTGTTAAAAGCGAGTGAAAGTAAACTTTTTACCTTGTACCTTGGAAGAAATTGGAAAATCACTCTCTTATCGATCTCATTCTCGAAATAAAAAAATGTGTACATAAATGAGTATTTACGGAATCGAAGAGATTAACAAAATTGAGGCTGGTGAAGTCGACCTATCATCGTACGCTAGCCTAAGCGAGAGGTAGCATGCGCGGCAACATGAATATGAATAACTTGACTTAGGGGCGGATGATTTTTCCGAACCACAATGCCTCTCCAGATCTTCCTATCCAACATAGCTGTCTTGATTTCTTCCACCTGTAGTCCTGTATCACGTTTGAGTATGTCAATGTAGGTCAGGGCTGGTCTACCACGCTTTCTTGCTCCGTGCTTTGGGATCCAATGTATAAGTTTGTGTACAAGCTCCTTGGACCCTCTGAAGCAGTGTCCAGCAAATCTTGCTCTGCGTTCTCTGATCTTGTCCGAGACTTTTGGCATGTCCCCATACAGGTCCTTATTTGTCACATGCTGACTCCAGTTGATGTTGAACACAGATCTTAGCATCCTAGTGTAGCATCAATCCAGTTGTTTACCAAGCTTTGGGGTGACTGTCCATGCCTCACATCCATAAAGGAGGACGGATTCTACTGTAGCTATGAACAGTCTTTCTTTGAGCTTTCTGGATAATGATTTAGCCTTCCATAGCTGACTAAGTTTGCCACAAGCTCTCCATGCAGCTGCTTTGCGTGTTTTGATGTCCTTTTCAGTGTTGTTCATCCAGGCTCCAAGGTATTTGAAGTCTTCCACTTTATCAAGGCGCATGCTTCACTTGTGGTAATTACAGGTACTTGCGTCTGGTTGAAGGACATGTACTTCGTCTTTGCAGCGTTCATTTTGAGCCCAACTCTTCCCACTGAAGTCTCCACTCTATTGAGTAGTGATTGCGCTTGAGACACTTCCTCAGACAACAGTGCAATGTCATCAGCAAAGTCTAAGTTTGTTACTACGGTTGGTCCTATTCTTCTGCTGCTTCTTTTTGTTAGGTGGAATCCTAGCTCTTCTTCTCTGCCATCTATGGTCTCTCTTAGGGCATAGTCAAGAACAATGACAAAAAGATATGGAGCCAGGGTGTCTCCTTGTAATACTCCAGCCAGTATCTCAAACACTTCTGTTTCTCCATCTGGTGATATGACCTTTGCCTTGGTGTCTTTGTATATGTCTGCTATCGCATTTGTAAGCTGATCAGGTACACCATAGGCTTTCAATATTTGCAGCATTCGTCCCCTATGTATTGTGTCAAACGCTTTCTTGAAGTCGATAAAGGTTATGATGGCTGGCAGGTGATTTGATCTTATTCCCTCAATAATTCTTCGAAGGACAAGTATATGACCTACAGTGGTACGTCCTACTCTGAAGCCATTTTGATTAGCTCTTAGGTGGACGTCGAGCTCCGGTCTAATTCTGTTGAGTATCATCTTGTTGTATAGCTTGGCAACAATTGAACTCAGGCTTATTCCACGGTAGTTACCCCCCAAGCTGAGATCACCTGATTTCGGTATTGGTACTATGTTGAGAATGGACCACTGTTCTGGCTTTTTCCCGTTCAACAAGGCATCATTGCAGAAGTCGAGAATGATGTTATCCAAATCACATCTTTTGAGCATTTCAGGTGTAATACCATCTTCCCCACAGCTTTTCCCCTCTACTAGTGCCTTCTTAGCCTTCTCATATTCCTCCAAGTCAAAGGTTCCTACTTTAATGTTGAGATCTGATAGTATTGGAGCAATTTCCTCATCCTCATTACTTATATGTGGTGGGCTCCCAAGTAGATTTTTGAAGTGAGTGTACCAGTTGTTTAATCTCTCCTTTTGCGTGGACCCTTTGATTTGCCCCTTTCTTGTTGTCAGTCTTCCTGATATTTGGTTTATCAGTTTCCAACTCTTACCATGCTTGCTGTTTATGTGAGCATTTTCTACCTCTCTTAGCTTATATGAATAACAACCGAATCAAAAATCTGATTCTGCCCGAGGACAACAAAGACGCGGTCAATAAGAGATACGTCGATAATTCGAACGCTACTTTAAAGAGATACGTCGATACTCTACAAAGAGTCGAACACGTTAGGGGCCATATCCAAACTCTCAAGTGATTTTATAGCGTTTTATACCGATTTTACCCCGGTATTAAAACGGTATTTATTCTATTGTTAAAAGCATCGGAAAAACGGCACTGATATTTTGTTTTAAACTTCGTGATATTCAGACATTTGGAAAAATCGATCAAGAATTTATGTCAAAGAGACTTACCTTTTTCACGCGTCCTGTCAATCCGATATTTAATTATTAGATGTTAGTTGTTGCGCTTATATAATGCTATCAACATGGTTGATAGGAGGAGTCATAGGTGATTACAGCCAATCGCTGCCTTGTGTTCCTAATAATATTCTATTGGAACAAATCTGTTGGCATTTTTGGATAACAATATTAATTCCCGTCCAACTTCGTTTTGACTCACACTGTATGTTATGGGCGTAGATGTATTGAGGCATTAGGCGCATGAAAGTCAATTGCGAGTTTCCCGTTACTTTATTTTTTCAAAGTGATCAGGCGAATTTTCCATTATTCATTATTTGATCAGATTTCATTATTGACATGTAAATGCATGTTTGATCAACCCATATTGATACGGTGCTCATTTAAATAATATAAAAACATGTTTTTAAGGTGTTTTTGCAGAAACGAATAAACGCATCAAAATAATGTTCACAGAAGGTAGGTTTACGATTAAAAAAGCCTTGCTTATGAGCCTAGTTCTCAAAATTCATATTTTAAGAAAGTGACAAATGTGTTCAAATTGATAAAACTGGCAACAATTGTGTTTAAAAATAAATAATGCATTTTTTGGGAAATTTTGAAATTTTGACGCGGGTGAAAAAAAGTGATGCGGGCGGGTAACGTGAAACTCGATATCGACTATCATGCGCCTTACGAAACGGATGCTGTTGTGATGTGATAAGAACTGCGAATTAGTTTGTTTATCATGTTACTATAATGTTGGATGGGTGTTTGTGTGTATGTATCCGGACTCTCCGGTTATAAGCTATAAATGGTCGAAAACCGTACAGAATTGACCAAGATACGAGCAAAAACACAGCCCAAATCCATGGCTTTTCGGACTATTTCTACGGGCCATGTTTGTTTATCTCTATACGTACTGTAACCATGCAGTCGGCGCGAGTAACATATAACGCGTTGTAGTGCGTCATGCAACATAAACATAAACGCGCGCTCGAAATACACCCCAAATCCCTACACACCCCGGCGGGCAAATATCGGAGAACTATACGTCGCGCTACGGGAGATGGGGAGGGGGAGGGGGAGGGATGGGGATGGGACTGGGAGGCAGTGTGTCATGAAATAATGTGGTTTGGGAGGCAGGGGTTTAATGAAGAAATGTGATACAAAAGCGCCACGAGGTGGAATGAAAAGTACAAGCCATATATAGAGGGATATAGAGTGTTCAACAAAATAAAGTATACCACTGTGTTTATGTCATTTTGAGTAACATTCAATTTGTTTTGACCAAACAGCCTAGATAGATGAATCTTTTAGGCATAATTTGATACCTAATTCCCCCCCCCCCCCCCCCCCCCCCCCCCCCCCCCCCCCCCCCCCCTAAGAACAAAGATAAACCATGATTAGCACCATTTAACGAAAAAAATGTCTACTTCAAAAGTCTTATTTACAATAAATGCCTATCTAGCCTGTTTGGTCAACTTGTTACTCAAAATGACATAAACAAAGTGGTATACTTTCTTTTGTTGAACCCTTTAGCTTGGGTTAATGACGGGAAGCATTCACTTTTAGGTCAGAATACCATTATATAGGCCCTGCACTATATTTACTCATGTGTATGTGATATGGGTAATGACGGGAAACATTCAATTTCAGGAAAGAAAAGTAGATGTTCTATTAGACCCTTCTAACTAGCGGGAGCCTTTTCTAAACAGTTATCTCATTTTGATAATACAACATCAGCCTCAGTGGGTGTGTGCGGCTAGCTGGATGCCATCTCGGCGGGCGCTCCGAGGATGGAGGAACTCAAGCACTGTGCCGAGAGTGTTTAGAGAGTTTTGTGCTTATAACTCCCCTCAAGTACAGGCTAAGACCCTCAAATTCTAGGTATAAACCCCGTTTTTTCTTATGCTCTCAGTTTGTTCTTAGACCCATCCCAGTGTATTCCTAAGATCCTCATATGTCTGAGTCTAAAACGTTCGTTATGAGTGTTTTTTACTTACACCCCCTCTAGTATTTTTTCTAAGACTCTCATATTTTGAGGTCTAAAACCATTTGATGAATGTCTTAGTGTTGTGCTTAAACGCTCCCTCGAGTACATTCCTAAGACACTTATATTCGTTGGTCTAAAACAGTTGATCATGAGCATCTTAGTTTTGTACTTAGACCTCAAGTACATTCCTAATACTCTCCCATTGTGTTGGTCTAAAAACACCTTTTTTATGACGGTCTTATATGTGTACTTAGACCCCTCAAGTACATTTCTTAGACACTCATTTTGGACCAAAATCGTGTTCATGAAAGTTTGTACCCAGATCCACCAAGTGCATTCCTAACACCATCATAGTATTGGTTTAATTTTGTGATATAATACTGTATTCTATGAAGAACTTAGTTTCGTACTTAGACTACCCAATTAAATTCCTAAGACCCTCATATTTTGAGTCAAAGGTGGTTTTTTTATGAGGGTCTTAATAGTTTTATATTTAGGTCCCGTCAAGTAGATTCCTAATTTGAATGATATCACTGAGCGTTGGAGGGAACACTTCTGTACTCTACTAAACCAACAAGGTGCAGCTGACCACAAAGCTTGTCAAGGGCTCACTACTATAACAACAAAAGAGGAGCTATGTGAACCTACACGTATCACTATGAATGAACTTTATAAGGCTGAATGAGACCAGAAGTGGTCAAACGCCAGGGCAAGATGGCATACCATCAGATAAAGATTGAGTTAGTAGACATATTCAATGCTTGTTGGAGCGAATGTCTCCCTCAGGACTTTAAAGACGCAATGATTGTTACCATTTACAAGAACAAGGGTTACAAAAGTGGCTGTGGAAATCATAGAGGAATTTTCCCCCTGTCCATAACTTGCAAAATCATGGCAACATTAATCCTCAACCGGCTTAAGATTATCGCAGAAGAGGTACTTCCTGAGGGGCAGTGTGGCTTTAGGGCTGATAGAGCAACCAATGACATGATTTTCACTTTGAGGCAACTTCAGAAGAAGGCTGTAAAACAGCAGCAACCATTGTATATACATTAGTCTTTGTTGATTTCTCCAAGGCGTTTGTTACATTGGACCGAAACACTATCTGGGAGGTGTCCAGATAGACTCTCCAAGGCGTTTGTTACATTGGACCGAAACACTATCGTTACATTGGACCGAAACACTATCTGGGAGGTGTCCAGATAGACAATAATCAAGTTGTTCCATGAGGACATGTTTGGAAAGGTGTCCACTGGAGGAAATGTTAGTGAAACCTTCACAATCAATTACGGGGCTGAGCAGGGGTGGGTTCTTGCACCAACATTGTTTACTCTGTATCTTGCTGCAGTTTTGGACTGGCAACAATGGCGGCAAGGCAGTGCACATCAGGACTCGTTCAGATGGAAAGCCATTCAATATGTTAAGACTCAAAGCATTAACCAAAGTTATAGAAATATATGTCAGGGAGCTGTATTCAGGAGACGATTCTGCCCTGGTTGCAACTAATGCTGGCGATATACAAGTAATTGTTGACCACTTTTCTTCTGCTGCCACTTTGTTTGGCCTACAAATCAATGTGTCTAAGACTGAACTCCTGTTAGTTATGAGTGATTGTTTACTTAATCCTATAGGGTAAGTGTGGGAGGGGACAGTGAACTTTGAGTGTGTGATGTTGGGAATGGGTGAGGGATATCAAATGAATTCACATACTCTATTGCTAGTCTATTTATTTTGAGTGTTTATTTATTGGATATTAAACAAGGAAACAATCAACATTTGGCCAAAAACAGCGACCATTTTGAACGCCATCTTTGTATTAGAGTACACCTGAGTGTATAGGGTGATTTAAACTAGTCGGATTGAGTTTATTACCCCAAAACCTAAGGATAGACACCAAATTTACATACCCAGGTTGATTAATACCGGAGTTATAGCCACATTATGATATTGGCGGCCATCTTTGTTATATAGAGCATCTGAGTGTCTAGGAAACTTTAAACCAGTCTCAATGAGTTTATCACACCCTAAAACCTAGGAATAAATACCAGATTTAAATCTCTAGGGTAATTAATACCAGAGTTATAACCATGTTATGATGTTAGCGGCCATCTTGGACGCCATCTTGAAAACAATTCTTACCGGAAGTTAGATTTTTGGGAGTTTCTTTAGGCCATTCCCGATATCACCTGGAAGCAGAATCAGTTGAACAACTTTTTGTAGCAATTTGTTGGGGTTGAGGTGTTTCTCATCACAAATTGACCCGCCTAGGGGTCATCTTTAAAAGCGTTCCGAGATGCTGGGGACCCCGATTGTGCGTAACCGCCCAGAGCGGAAACATGTTTATATAGAGCCTCCGCAGGGTTCCGGAAGACACACTAATCAAAATCATACAAATTATATAATCGGACTCCTTTTTGGCCACTTTTATATACTTTTAGTCCAGTAATCAAAGATTAATGTACTTGATTGGGTGGTTCTTTACATGATCATACTATGACGAACAAAGATGTCCAAATAAATATATGACGGGTCGTTCTTTAAAAGCGGCCAATGAAATGATGATGCGAAGAATGTACTTTTAGTCCACTAACCACAGATAAATCAGTGACAGATTTAATCACTGGGTAAATGTACATCATTGGGTTGTTCTTTACATGATCATAACATGTCGAACAAAGATGTCCAAATCTATGATGGGTCGTTTCTTTAAAATCAGCCAACGAAATTATGATCATAAGAGAAAAAGACTATCAAAGAAGTGATTTTAGTCATGATGGGTCGTTCTTTAAAATCGGCCAACGAAATTAGTCATACCGTAAAACGGGGTGAATAGGGACAGTTTTAGTACTCTCTAGATTGTAGTCTTTCCCGTGTTGCCTCATGACCCAAACTTTTTAGCGCATATTATGTCCACCTATAATGCCTTTGAACTGCCATTATAAAAGAAATGAAAATATTTGATGGGTATATTATTTTATCTTACAAAGCATGCAAAGGTTGGTGTCGGGGTCAATAGGGACAGCAATATTCCGGGTAGGGAAATCACTAGATTGAAAGAGTTGTACCTGTTTTATTCTAAATGGGTGAATATGGGTAATGAGTGAGTTTTAAAAAAAACCTATTCAAAATAATGTTTTGACAATATCTCAAGACGTGTCAGTTAACAAGGAAATAAATATTTAATTGATTTAGGTAAAGAGTTATTTAGGTGCTTGAGCTTTAAATTATAATGGATATGGTATTAATCCAGTTCACCTTTTCTACAAATATGGGAATAGATAAATATTATGTGTCATTAAATGTGAAAAATACTTATGAACAATATAGCACCTTCACCTCTCGAAATATTAGCATGAAGTATCTGGCACATTCTGAGTTGATTTATAACATATTAAACAGTTACACAACTATTACACAATAATATATGTTTTTTACACATTGAAATTCACTGTGTTGAAGACAATTGAAATAAAACTCGATGTTACGACTTGTTGTAATATCACCCAGGTGTTGTGTAGTCAATAGACCAAAAAGCTGATATTAACAATTCATGTCAGTAATGTATTATCGTCTGGGGTAGTTCCGTAATGCGAAATGCAGTATTTATGCCGGTAAAAATGAGACGACCTCTGCTATAGTGAATTACATTACATCACCATCTGTCAATGTAGTAACAAATCCAAGTAGTTGTTTTCTATATGTAAAAATCACTGCCGGTTTTTTCTAACACCACATTTCCCTACATTTATTTTTCCCATGCCGCTTCCTAATTCGTCCTATGATATATCTTTCTCATCATTTAGTCCTTCACAATTTGTGAGTGTATATTCAGGGACCATTTGCGCCGCATATGTCCCTGCCTTTCCTCCTTTCCCTACCTCCTTCCTTTCCTCCTTCTTCTCCTCTTCCTCCTTTTTCTCCTCTTCCTTCTTCTCCTCTTCCTCCTTTTTTTAAACTCTTTTTTTTCAATGGGGGTGGGGGGGGGGGGGGGGGAGTGGGGTGGGGCATGGCCTGCTCCCCCCCTGGATAACGCAACTGCTTCGTCATGCATATCTTATTGATAGACAATCGCACAATCGCGCGGGTAGCACTATGTGGTCACGCGTTATGCTCGCCTCCCAATAGGGTGGTGCTGTTACACTTTTTATTTTCATGCTGTCATATTCTTTAAATATTTTAAAATCCTCAAAAGCTATCTCAACAAATTTGGTATCATTTTAAAGCCCTAATAACAAGCTATCTGCCTGCAAATTGGCATTGGTATATCTAATTCTGAAATGGAGATACAGCTGTTTGAAGTTTGGGAACCAGGGGTGGTGCCGGAAGGGGTGCCGCCTATATACAAACTCAATGGGGATAATCCCATGCGTTGTTCTTTTTACAATATCTAGTCATCCACTAATGTTACTAACACCATTCTGGTCCCATTTCAAAGGATATTTAGGAGCCTGTAAGTACCTGGTTCAACAGACTTGTTAACTATTTGTAACAACTAATTAATAATGGATAAGACCATGATCATCAGCTTTTTTCTTATTCGCTACACAGTCAACATGAATAATCATAATCAACCTCAATTTACGGGATTTATAAAAATGACTATAACAGAAAAAGTGTTCAAACTACGATAGCAAAAGTATGCATTTTGGAAAGTTTGTAACTAGAGGAATTCAGAAATGCAGTTTAGATCAGGGATGGGTACATCCCTAGCACATATTTCTGAAAATTCTAAAAATATATAAAATTAAAATTGGAGATATTCACTATCCGGTAAAATTACCTTACCGACTAGTAACCCTTGACAATTATATATTATCTGATGGGTAATTTCAAAGGAATGTAAATATGTAAAGTAAATAATGATAGGACTAGGTATAAAAAATATATGGATCTCAAAATAAAATTTAAAAACTCTGTTACCTTCAAATACAAATAACGTGGTACTTCCCTCTGTCGTTACATACTTGTATCGACTGGAATAAAGTAGAAATGTGCGCTGCGTTCGGCAAGCAATGGAGAAGTTTTGCATCAATCTTTCAGCTTTTGTAAGTAACTTTTCACACAATTCTGTAGTTTGTGTACAAGTGCATTAACAATATGTTGTTGTCTTAAAAGTTGATTGTATATAGCCTCTCTCTGTCTCAATCTTATTACTCCTATTAGTGTAGTTTTTTATGCTATTCACGCAAATACATCCTCTGACAGTTGATTTAAATTGCAATAGGGGTGATTAATGTTTATATAAATATTCAGTAACAGCATCTCGTACATGACTTCATGTTGTATTCGGAGGTAACATGTATTATGTAGGCAACATTCAATATTATACACGGTGCATACAGGCTGTATCAAAAAGATTTGTACCGTGGTCTGATCAGTTTTTCAGAATTTTGTTTGATATGTCACGAACCATTTAGACCATTTTGCTTCTATATGCAAAATTATTGAAGTTTCATCTTTTCTAAGAATTTTGATTTACGACAATCGAACATTTTTTTTCAGAATTTACAAGCTTTTAAAGGAATATTGGTGTTTTTATCATTTTCTTCGAAACGTTAGATCTGAAGCGCACAGTTCAAGGTTCCTCCTGACTGCACTCATATATTCACTACTTATAAAGAGTTTGTGCAGTGAACCTATTAAATTTGCGTTGCTGCGAGTAAAACCATGATTACGTCGATCTTTATTTAAATGACAATAGCGGTCAGAAACAACAGCCAATTATCTTCAGATTATCAGATCAATAAGTTGACATAATTCCCTATTTATTAAAATAAAAAATATTGTATTTATCAGAGATTTTATATTTTTAATGCTTTTTTGAAAATGGAACATATCAGAGTACAAATCATTTTGATACAGCCTGTATTGGCCCTAAACTATCTTATTTTACATAGAAGCAGTGCGCAATCATACAATCTGACTGGATATATTATTATATTTATATTTGGAGGGGAAAACATAATATTCCCTTATTAAACGAAAATGGGGGGTGTTGATTCAAATAAAATTCATGGTGTAATCACACTGTTTTTGCCGAGAACATATTTTGTGTTGGTGTTAGAGTGAATTAATGATATTTATATCCATAGATTACACGTTGATCGTCTTAAAATGGGTACATTTGGTCATAACATCCATGACTTTTCGGTTTCATAATCAATATTTTCATATTCCATTTCGTATTCGTAGGTCACGGCTGTTTGATCGCGCGTGTAAATAGTCCGATTTATAAGCGCATCTACAACAACAGAGGGCAGCAGATATTTCTGTAAAACCCTAATCGATTTATCGGTAAAGCTTCCCGTGGCTTCCCGTGCCGCTACGTAACCAAGGATTATAGATAAAAGGGATATGCACCAGTTAGGATGGGGGGACTTTTAAAAACATTTTATCACTGCTATATCCATTTTATTATGTTCTTTGTTCATTTACTGGCGGCCATTCATACAAGCCCGATTTTACTATTAAATGGTTCTAATTAAATGTTTAGGTTTAAAAACTTGCTAAAATCTATCATTGTTATCATTTTTTTTTTAATATCAGAATGCGCTTTCAGATTTTGAGTTACGTATTAAACATTAGTATGATGAATCGGTGAAACGGAAACATATTTGACGACTAAAATTTCTCTCTGGTAGCGATAACCGATATATTCCAGCTCCGGCCTAGGCCAAATCCAGATATTCAGCATTTTTAGCCTAGAAAGCTGTGAAAAAGAGTTTTTTCCGTCAAATGTGTCGCGGATAGATTTGTTCGATAAAAATAAACATTATACGTAACTCAAAATGTAATATAATATCCCAAAAAGCAAATCGGGAGGAAATCAGCATTTTTAGCCTAGAACGCTCTGAAAAAGAGTTTTTTCGTTGCGGTTTCAACGTAAACGTCCTTTATTCCGTCAAATGTGTCGCGGATTCATTGGTTCGATAAAAAAACAATATATGGAACTCAAAATGTGATATAATATCCCAAAAAGCATATCGGGGGGCACATTTTAGGAAATCAGTATTTTTAGCCTAGAACGCTCTGAAAAAGAGTTTTTTCGTTGCGGTTTCAACGTAAACGTCCTTTATTCCTTCAAATGTGTCGCGGATTGATTGGTTCGATGAAAAAAATATTATACGTAACTCAAAATGTGATATAATATCCCAAAAACATATCGGGGGGCACATTTTAGGAAATCAGCATTTTTAGCCTAGAAAGCTGTGAAAAAGAGTTTTTTTCCGTCAAATGTGTCGCGGATAGATTTGTTAGATAAAAAAACATTATACGTAACTCAAAATGTGATATATAATCCCAAAAAGCAAATCGGGAGGCACATTTCAAGCGCCCACCAAAAATGACTTTGCTAAGCGCCCTGGGGCACATTTCAAGCGCCCACCAACAATGACTTTGCTAATACGGTAGCCTTCTTCAAATTTTTTTTAAATTCCTAAACAATGCACATACTGACATAGGCATACCAGCTAGGCATACCAGTAATAACGGATTACACAAGGCCAAGGCGTAAAATAAAATTAGTGAGGGGTTTGTTGCTAAGCCTTTACCCTGGTCACGCCGCCAGTGTAGCGTGTAAAATACCGGCGTCCATTTTGTGAACCTAAAATGATCAAAGACAAATACGGCTTGTGTAGTGCGATGTGATATTATAAACGAAATGTTTGGTGCCCGTTTCCAAAAATGAAAGTATATTATGCACAAGATTCTTTTGTATTTATTGTTTGATTAACGATACATTCCGTGTGGCCAATTTTCAATAAGAGATAAGCAAAGCGACAACATTAGTGTTGTTCGGTAACTCTCATTAAAAAATACACACTGCGTGTGATGACTATGGGTAACGGCGGCGACAGCACTTATGAAAATGGTGGTTTAACGATGACATGATATAATGTTAAAACATACAACGAAATGTTTGATGCCCGTTCCCAAAAATGAAAATATATTATGCACAAGATTTTTTTATATTAAATGTGTGATTAACGAGAAATTCCGTGTGGCCAATTTTCAATGAGAGATAAGCAAAGTGAAAAAAATAGTGTGACTTGTTGATTAAATTTGATACGCTGTGCAGGACACACGTTGAGCTATGGATGGTGTACATGCACTTACTGGATTGGCGTGGATAATCGAAATATCGAAAATGTTAAAATGACGTCATAATAAATCGGACTGTCAAACAACCGTGAGGTAACTTATTAGTTAATGAGCATGGTACAATTCCTGTATTGTTTGTCGCTTTCATTCGCACCTAATATCATGTAAATATTAAGTAGGAATGTATAAGACGGGAATAATATGGTTTGGTGCGTAATATTGTTTTAAACCAGCTTGTCGATATGATGTATGTGTAGTTAACCAATTTCCCCTGGAATTGCGGAGCAGTGACTACTGAGGTACATAATATCCATTATTGTAGTTGTATTTGACAATGGAATTCATGTGTAACAAATATAAAATAACTTGCTTCATTTTTGCTGTGGCAGGTTGTGTAATGTCACTGAAACGTATTTTAAATGAACAAGAAATTTAGTACAACCTTTTCCTTTATTTTTAAAGGTGAGAGGGAATCAAGGGTAGGCCTAACTGATTTCAGTCTCAAATCAAAAATTGCTCATGAATAATGCTTCCGACATTTATTACTTAGTGAAATTGAACTAAGCAGCGGTTGATTTTAAAAGAAAATCATAATGAAAGACACAAGCCCGACAATATCTCTGTCGTGGCAAAACTTAGATTAGTGTTGTTAAATCAAACAACATTGAATTTCTAAACATAAAATTCCTATTTTTGTCTATATCTGACAAAATATATAATATTGGTGATTCTATGTCAAACGGAATCTTCCTCCGGTTGGAACTCGATAAAAACTGACTATGTACGACATTTAGAATGATACAAATTTCAAACTAGGAAATTATATCTTAATTCTAATCTGACAACTGAATGTCTTGCTGACAGTTGTATGTGCTTTGTTCCGTTGTGGAGTGAAAGGCAAAATATTTGAATGATCTAGACTTTGAACATGTTCGGCTCATATTAAACTTATATATTATATAAGGTCTCATATGAAATTATTTCAAAGTATATATTAAATGAATCAAAAAGCGATCTGGCTTTCGTGTTTAAAACAGCTGTTCAAAATGATAACTTCCACTTGCCTCCTTTATTTAGAACAAATTGAGGAAACAGATAACCTGATATTCAAGACTATGAGTTACAGGCAAATCAAACTGTTTGCTTAAAGGAAACCACTCGTTTTCTAATTAAAGATGGCTCGGTAAACTATTCAATAGTTGATTCGATCCAATACTTTGGATTCACACGGAAACTGAAACGTTCATTCTTAACATTCTAGAATGTCCTATATAATAAACAAAGAGTAATTATGTTCTATTAGATATAATTCATCCTCGCGATATTCGAGACCTGAAGAACTAACTACACACAGAATACAACATGAACCACTAAACTTGTTAAGTAGAGATTACAAGGCTGAATGATCAGATGTTTCTTAATTACAATGTGTCTACATGTATGTGCTTAATTGTTATCATGTTTAGTTTTAATGATGAACATGCTTTTTACCAAATTAGATCAGTAATAATATTATTATTACTAGCGAGTTAATTGATTGTTTGACTATAATATTACGAAATGTTAACCCAGTACGATGTGTATGTTGTCATCATCTTGCCTTAAATCAGATATTAAATATACTTACACATTTCTGACTGTTTTGTAGAAGTTAAACGCACATTCTTAATAATTGAAAGTCAAGCAAGAAAGACACTAACAAAATTGGATGATCAGATACGTTAGCATAATAAAACATTTGTTGCCATCATTATCATGTGTAAAAGGTTAATTATATATATTCAATATGCCTTAACCAAATTAGGGGATCATGAATAATAACAGTATATGCCTATCACTTGTGAGGTGATTGATGCTTAGGGTGTTTTCTTTTATATCTTAGAAATAGGAACATGGTTTTATATTATTTTAATGTTTATTTGGTTAATCTTGCTGTTCTATTCAAATGTTGAATATTACGCAATTCTGATTATAATGTAAAAGCAGCGCGCACATTCTTAAATATACTTATAAAGTCAAATAAGACACCATTTTGATACGACATTCCCCCTCACACGCGATTCAGGGCATACAAAACTACGTCGAGTACAAGTTTGCCCTTAAAGTTGAGAACAAATGTGTTACCTACGAATACTTTGATTATTGCAATGTAAGCTACTGTGTTTTAAGTCTTAACATGTTTTTCTCTTATTGGAATGCTTAAAAATGTTGCCTGATATATTGTTCTTAATAGACCTATTCAAAATTACAACTGACAGTTAGATATTGTATATTTTTTCAACATTAAATTAATATTCTAGTATCTATTTAAAGTAAACTCCTGGGAATATGTTCATAATATTAGGTTTTAAACATGTTTTAACATGTTTATTTAAAATTAAAAAAAATTGTTAACAACCCTGCATGATTAGTTCACCTCACAATGTAACATTGATTAAGTAGAACATTAATTTATTACACCTTTACTTCACTTACTTACGTATACATTAACTGTTACCTTCGAATACGAAATTTACACATTCCTCTATGTACTTAGCCGCTCAAAATTCTAAATTTTACAGAAAGGGTCATTCCCCCTCTTTGAGGTACATGAAAACAAATCATTAAAATCATCCTGGTGAAAGTACAACAAGTGACTCAACCTCATGTTTCAAAGTATTGAGAGCCTGAAAATGCTACCTAACTGTGTGAAATTGAAATGTAAAACAAAATGAGTACCTGGACAAATATGATCACTTTCTATCAGCATTAACATCTTCTGAATACAATACAATCACACATCTGAATGAAATATGTAAATAGGTGGAATAATCATCACTTAATAAAAATATGGTAATTGTATTTGTAGGTAACATTGAGAAGTGTACCTTCAACTTCATCATTCCGCCACGTGATCAATTAGAGAGATTAGTGATGGCACTTTTTTCCATACAAGCTTGATAAGTTTACTTTGAGTGGGGAAAAGGAATAAGAGATCGAAGCATTTTGAAACTGGACCCTAAAAATCTAGCCGTGGACACTTTTCGTTGGATTCGACCATATGTGTGTACGTGGTCATATATTCGGGCTATTGGGTAGGCACGATACCAGTGCTAGGCTCTATCACCATAGAAAAACCATGATAGATAATTCGGTAAATTACAAAACAAACACTTATAATTTGTCTTAAAAGCCATTTCCATAAACGCAAAATAGAGCTGGTAGCAAGCGTACTAGCGTAGCATGCAATGGGCAGTAAAACCGTGATAGATAATAAGTATTTCTAGATTAACGCATACTCGCGCTAATAATAGCGAACATGGTGTGCTAACGAAGAAACACAATAGTCGTGTTTGCTAAAGCTGGAAATGTGTTCATAACTGGACAAACAAATCATACGGGTAATTAATTTCCTTTCTTTGGGTAGGCTTGAATAAATACAAAATTGGCGTTCGTTTTTTTGAGTTTTTGAGTCAGAAATGTATTTATTGATTTATTTATTTATTCACCTATTTATTTATTTATTAGTATATTTATTTATTAGTATATTTATTTATGTATTTATTTATGTATGTATTCAGGTTAGCAACTAAGCAGTGCAGTGTACCATTAACTTTCATTCACTTTTTACATAACAACAAATAGGCTAGTATCAAATTTCTTATATCTGATGGAAGATACTACTGGTGGTGATGAGTACACCGTCTGAGAGCAACGAGAAGGGCGGGGCCACGCAGTGGTTAGCATGAATATATGAAACGAATTGTAGTCGAGCGGCGGCTCCCATATATACTGTACCTCATGGCGCATTATTTGATATATGGTCATGTTTTTTATACTGGGTACAATTTGTGTTACATGTCCCTTTTTCCATAAATTAGGTTCCTTTTTCAGTTAATGCATTATATCTGAAAAAGTTTACATTTTAAGTTGGTAAAAGTATACATATTCTGAAAGCATATACTGTAACGGATGCAAATAGCATACAACCAAGTTGATTATACAGGGTGGCCCGAAATTGTACAGGGTGTAACAAGCAAACTCTTCTAAAAAAGAAGGGTTTCAATAATTACTTCCACTATGCATATGAAGTGATGAGAGAAAAGTTCAGTACAGATTTAAAGTAGTTTAATAAAATACCCATCCAGACATATGCAAATTAAATTTCATTATGAATCTGAAATTCTACATACAGGGTGTCTAAAAATGTGTTTATTTAGTTCTGGAAAAATGCTTCTATTACTACATACATACAAAGACTAGTATTTTAACAAAATTCAAGTAGATTTCAAATACAAATGCATCAATTACATGTACACAAAGATTGATTGATTTTAATTTTAAACATATAGGGTGTTTAAAACATTAATTTAGGTATACGTGATTATCCACAAATCATTAAATTGAATGAATTTAAATTTGCATCAGAAACATGATTTTACATTCCAATTTGAATGGTATGAGTTTCAAATAATGTTCAATAAAAAGGGGCCCTTTAACTACAGGGTGACTCAAATTTTCCCAATGGCACATGTTTAGTGGCATACAATCAATTGCATTCATCCTTCTTGCACCTTCATGATGTGCAAAGCACATTCAAATGAACATATTAGGTTAGTTTCCATAATGTTTGAACCCAGTATTCAAATTTCAAGAGTCTGATTTAAGATTGAATTATAAAATGTTATCGTTTTAAGTTGTATTCAACATATAGGGTGATCCAATGTTGATTGGCAAACTAGTAGTCACTAGTATCGTATCAACTTACTTTTCAGTTTCATTCCTAAGAATTTAATAATTCTCCTGAGTTTACAAGCTTGATGAAAACCAGCAGTTTTTTACTTATTTGGTAACACAGTTAAAAACAAGTAATAACACCACACAAACGCATTTAACAAAATGTGATAATTAACATCCAGACAATACAGAATACATGAGGTTAATTACATATCTTCTTTTAATTTTTAATTCAATAGTTAAATTTATTTATTCAAAAGGGTACCTCAACCTTTCTATACTATTAAAATGGACAGTTTGGTGCAGGCAATTGTTTGCATACATTTGCAGACTGCGACCAACTTACGTTTCTTAACAATTTTTTGAGCTTCTTAATGCTAATTAATGATTCCTTAAGAGAGCACCACACCAAATCAATGCGCAATTCGTGTAATCCTGCAGTAGTTCCGGAAAAGCACGAAGACTAGATTTGTTAATGTGTGGTTTTCGGGCAATTTGTTTTTCCGGGGATGGTATGTTTGTATTTAAATGAACAAGTGGGACCTATCCGTTGGACCTACAATGATAAAATACGATATTTTTTAATTTATCGACCTAAATAGTTCCCAGGGCGTAAGCACCTGCCTAAATAGTGAACAGGCATGCCAGAAAACGTGAAAAAGTGAGGGCGCTGTGTGCAGGTCCGTAGCGGAAAATTTAGCTTAATAACCGCTCATGAAACAAGGCTTAAATTAAAGTTGAGATGTTACTGAAAATGGTCATAGGTGACAAGTATGCAATAAATGTAACCGGAGGGTAGAAAAGGTGTCTTGAAATATGGCACTTTTACACGTATTTCAATGAGAAAGCTATTTGGTGTGGTGCGCCCTTAATTAACTAATTATATTTTTAATTCAAATATGCTTCAATAATGTTATGTTTTCAATATAGAATTGTACCAAGAGTGAAACAAGTGCATTTTATGTTTGCCCAATGAATATTGCACCATACTTGTTCAACTATGCACTCCTCCTCCTCCGCATACTCCTCCTCCACATACTCTTCCACCCCTGACTAATGAGGTTTAACGAACTATTGTAATTAACAGAACCATGGTAGTTTATATTTTTCTTTTTAAAATAAAGGCCAAATACTTTCTCATCAAAATAAGACCAAATTTGAGTATGTGTGATAAAGAATAGCCAAAATATATGCATGCAAAGTAATAATATGTAGTGCAAATGTAACAGATCCACCTTTTTTGGGTACCCAGTATAAAAAACATGACCATATGTGACTTTATTCATTTTCTATAATTTCATATTTTAATGCTTAGAACACAACATGTCACTGAGCTGTGTCATTAATTGCTATCTTCTGAAGATAGTAATGTGTGCATGAACTATAACAATTGCAAGGCCTAGCATAATAGACCTATAGTCGCACACATTTAATATACAGAGACAGCGTTAGTAAATAATGACCAGTCCCTAATACACTTTTGTCTGACTTTATATGCCGTTTGTACCTTTTGGGGAATGTTGACAATATACCCTACAGTATTCGTGCAAAATTAGCATTGGACATTTGGTTCTAAAGTTATAGCCAAAAAACAATCCCAGATGGTGAATTTAGGATTTCGCTCAGTCATGTCTGAGACATTTGTTAAACAAAATCATCTGTGTTAAGTCTTTTGGCTATAACATGAGATTAAACAAAGATTTCTTCACCAGAGTCGGTGGACAGATAGGTTATACCATTGGTCACGTGTTCAAATGCTATGCATCAACGTACCTTTAGGGACCGGTCACTTTTAAATACGGAGGTATATTTTTCACTTAAAATGCCCGTGAAACTATAGACATGACCAGTTATTTAAATTCAGATGGATGCTCGACCTCATATATCATCAGCTAAACGTTGAGAAAACATCTTCCCGTCGTGTATATATATCTCAAGACTAGTATCTATCGTCTGAAGATTGCGTTAAGCATGAAACTCAGAGTAACGACTCCCTTTCTCGGAAGGTCTGTATAGCTTAAAAATATAGACCGAACATGAAATATGCTTGTTTTGTTTTGACAATAAATCAAAGTTGTCAAGCCATGCGTCAACCGTAGCATTACGCCCATATATAAGAATGAATACATCTGCACTCTTTGAATTAAGATGATTAGGTATAACAGAACGGTACCAAAATCAAGGACATTATGATTATTCAAGAAATAGAAGACATAATGGTAGTGCCGATTAAAACAAATAATGTAAATCATGATATATTTTGTGTCTCATTGGAGAATCAAATAAAGTTTATTTAATTAAACGTTTCATTTAAACTTATACGCTTTATTATTCATACAATATTCACATAAAACATAATAAACACATGGCCTACACTTGTCTTTTGGGCCAAACGATCTTTACAGATCAGTGACAGCATTACTGCGCAATTTACTTAGGTCAAGGGGCATTTCTTTAGAATAGGTTCTATTACATTTTTGGCATTTTTGGTCAATATTTCCAAAAATAATAAAGATTTTCCAACAAAAAAACCCCCGATTCCTAGGGAATTGTATTAGAACTAGAATGACAACATTTGACAACATATATTTTGAGTCATCTTTGCAGAACCTAAAATGGGTAAAAAAACGTGTTTTGTTTTATAATTTTCTCCAAAATGTTCAATTTCATGATCATGGTTGGATTCATTGAACCCTTTTCTGCATCAAAATGTATATTTGTATATAGATTACATATACATAGATAGGTATATAGATTAACAGCCCCCTTACTATTATACTAATTTGGTCCTGATGAAGTCAGAGCTAATCCTGACGAAAGCTTGACAGTTTTAAACCGAAGCATGTTTGAGGTGTTTTTCGAATGTATTATTACCATAATGGTTCACAAAATGTTCTACAATAATAACTAGCATGATATGTATTATAAAAATCAGCTAGTTTGGTCTATGTTCTAATGTTACACAACACCTGGGTGATATCAAATTGAAATCATTTCTCAACAAACGAATGTTGTTTCAAAAGAGAAACGATGTGTAATGTATCACTTTTCAGGGTAAATAATATATTAGAAATTGACTATCATATCATGGTGATCTAACGCTGAGTAACGCTGTACAGTGGAATCGCCCATATAAATATTCCTGATGTCGGCTAGCTGTAACTGGACTATTCGATATTTCGATTAATCAACTCTCTAGCACTAGTTTTAGCCTTTGATTACTTATTTCACAAGATAATCGAAACCATCAAACACACATTCGTGATCAGTAATAACAAACTGCGGATGTGTTAAATTTGCGATCCGTTACAATTTGTAGTATACCCAATGGGTAAGCTTAGAGTGTACATTTGTTTGTATTTATTTGTACAATATCCTGCATTGAAATCAATAACTTGAATCAACAGTTTGGCTTATCTTTAACATGTTTCAACTACATGTATACGCCTCGCGTCGGTTTCATACAATATTGTACACAGAAATTTCACGTCATCAAGGAGTATCTATTTTTTTTCAGGTAAGGACATTTTCAATGGAAATTTCCATTTATGTAATGTTATTTATAGGCATTCCAATAAACTGCGCCTGCCAATTATCATTTATACAATTCTGCACATGGAGTTTTCCATCACCAGTTGATCTCAGTTGAAAATGTCCTATCGCGTTACACTGCCGATAATGAGCTAATTGATATTCATGAGGTGATTGACTACGGCGATTTCACATTGGAATTTTGACTTGCCCGATAAAATCATGAATTGTAAAGCTTTTAAATCATGAATCTGAATAGGAAACATGAATTGAATGGTATAAAATGTACAATGAACACAATGAAATGGTAATTGGGTCTGATGGTTTAATACTTCGTCGACAACACAGTGATAACTTGCAAGCTTCTAGGGGAAGAAATACTTAAGCGCGGCAGTGTATACATACTAATTACTATACAGAGTGTAATTTCCACCTTCTGGTGACTCCGAGCATAATACTAGTTTAAATTATCTAAGCGTCAGTGAATATAGGGGAGATCGGGGAGTGTACATCCTAGGGACAGGTTTGCCCACATTCTCATCATTGCGGCCACTAGTTTAATACACGAACACACAATATGTTACGCTATTAGGTTGTTGCGATCTTCCTATGGTAACATGGCTGATCTCCGTATAACGTTTGTCAAAATATACACATACACAAAAACCCAATATTTACATCATACAAGTGGATTTGCTTCAATGTTTGATATTGACTTTTTTCTAGAGATATTCGTACAGAAGATTATTAATGTATATAAATCATCATTAGGTATGTATTGAAAAGGATATGGATTTGATACAGTTATAAACCCGTCATTGTATCTGGAACATGCGTGGTTAACAGGTCAATGTATTGCTGGGTTGTGCTATGGAGCACATTTGCCTTTCATGCAGGGCCACGTTTCCCCATAGGGGTTAACGTGATTAAGATTTTGTATAATTTCAAAATTGTAATTCACCTCTTGTAGCCTATTTGTAATTATAAATAGCTATCTAGAATGGAGTAGCATCCAAATTAGAAGATACTAATTTTTAAATGAGGTTTTTTTATAATTTTAAAATTCTAAGGGATATATTCCGTAAAAATGACCCTACCTTAAATCGTGGTCTCTCTAAATGTTATTTTGGAAGAAAATGACATTGCATAACGAATGTGTATCTATTTACTACATAGGCTACTACTTTATGAAACCTAACTATGAGGCAATGGCAAACTTGCTCTGGCCTATGGATGAACCTGCACCGGGGTCGAGGCAAGTTCACCATTGTTGACACCTATACAGAGTTTTGTTCTACCATAAATCCATGATTCTACCTTTATTATCCTTTGCGTCATGCAGTCACTCAGTGTGGTGCTCCTTGTCAAAATGGAATGTCCCACTAACAGCACTACCAATTATCGCTCTAAAATGATCGTGATGTTTAAAGTTAAATGTAAGCTGTGTATCTGACATCAATTGGTTGGTTATATTCATAATCTACGATGAGTGATACTAAAATACTTCTGGTCATTCTAATACGGAATTAACCACACTTTCATAAACCTTCCTATAGAGCCTAGCACGTGCACATACCGGCTGTTCTATCATACGGAATAAACCAAATGTTAAAATATCACTCCCCCATACACAGTACACATAGTATGTCAAATTAAACCTAATTCAGCATGACCATTATTCAATTATACTTCTACAACAGAACAATGTTGAAAGTTGTGGAAGAAGCTACAATGTTAGACAAAAGTGGTCGAACACTTTGTAGGTGTAATGTAAAGTATCCCCCCTACCCCCTGATCAATGTTGAATCCCACAATTTGCCCAACGTCAACACAGGGCCTCGCAACATTGATCGTTGGGAAGGGGAGGGATATGGGTAAAGGGATATGAGTAAAGGGATACTTCAGGCTACCAGAAACAAGTCTTGATTTTCACGTGACTCAAATAGCGTGCCTGTTATGGTCCAATAAGCATGGCAATTAGGGTCAGTGTTCGAACACCTTTTTTCTATGAGTGTGTATAAAAGTATATTGATACGGTAAATCGTTGACTACGCGTGCTTTTGTATGAAGGTAAATCGTAACGATTTACCATTGGCGATTTACCATTGACCACATCAACCCACGTGTATTTTATGTTTATAGATACTTTGCGTCATATTTAATAGTTGACGTTTTATTCATTTCTTGAGACACTATGGATTCTCATTGATGAATACCGTGATACATGATACCGCATATTTAAGAAATCTCAGACAATGTTAGAAAAAAGTGTTCGAACACTTTGTAGGTGTAATGTAAAGTATTCCCCCTCCCCCTGATCAATGTCGAATCCCACAATTTGCCCACCATCAGCACAGGGCCTCGCAACATTGATCGGTTGGGAAGGGGAAGGGGAAGGGATATGAGTAAGGGGATACTTCAGGCTACCAGAAATATGTTTTGATTTTCACGTGACTCAAATAGCGTGCCTGTTGTGGTCCAATAAGCATGACAATAGCATTGTTTCTTCTTAAAATAACATTGAGAATAATGTCGAAAAACTGAGAACAAAGTCAACCAATGAGTCAATGAGTCATGTGACGTATTGCATTAATATGATTCGTGTGTCCTTCGGAACCCTGCGGGGCTCACTTATTGGTATCATTGTTTGAGATTGTTCTCAATGTTATTATTAACATGTCTTGAATCAATATAGTGGGGTGCAGTTTAATATGATTCCAACCATTTCTCCTTTTACATAAATCTGCCCCCAAAGAAAAAACGCAGTAACTACATTGTTGATGAACTGAGAAAAATGCAATTATGTGTTTCTTGCAGTGCATCTAAAGAGTGTATTTAATTTATGAATATAACTATGGTAAAAGTACTGGTAATACAACTATATTTATTCATACTTATCAACATAATGATATTTGTTTATTTTCTTTGTGTTATTAGACGCAAACTTGTATTAGCATTTTTTATGTTATACTATCTATTTGATTTTGAGTAATAAAGCAATTATGTGGATATATGATCATTGTAGATACGGCGTTTTTACTTTGGGAATTATACACATTTGTTCTGCGTTTTTACTTTGGGAAGTAGAAAAATGTATGTTGATACTGCATTTTCGGAAATGAAAAAAAGCCTTTCCCATGTATTTGAATAAACACATCTGTCATAATATGAAAGCCCTGTGTCCCTAGTACCCATTTATGCAAACAAATCAAAATCCCAAAATGTGTAGTTACTGCGTTTTTCCTTGGGGGAGGGGCAGACATTTCGACATCGTAATAACACAATCAGACTTCAATCTTTGTTAACACAGACGAACCTTTTGTTTAGCAGCTGTTTAGCAACATTTCGGACAAACGAATCACAATCAGACTTCATTCTCAAGACAGTAACTGCCATTAAAACGTACATAAATGGCAAGGATATGACGCAATATTTCATGATTCAATAGAGGGGTCATTTCTGCGTGCTCCGCGCGAATTCAGTTTCAATTTCTGTTGCATTTTATTAGGGAGTGCTCCGAAATAAGGTGTTGGGAGCTACTGGAGGGGATATGTGTAATTCCAGACATTGCGAGGGTAATACTCTATATGCATTCACTTTTTACTAGAGTAAATAATATTTAAACAGGGTGTATATAGAAAGGTTGTGTTCACGGAGCATGTTTATATAGAGCCCCCCGCAGGGTTCCGGAGGACATACGAATCACATTAATACACTCAATATTCGTCGTATGA
Organism: Ophiura sarsii; assembly: GCA_035610835.1. Classification (NCBI taxonomy): domain Eukaryota; kingdom Metazoa; phylum Echinodermata; class Ophiuroidea; order Amphilepidida; family Ophiuridae; genus Ophiura; species Ophiura sarsii. Next base: position 44,715,059 of record CM069455.1, read on the forward strand.
CTCATTGTCCAAATTGTTTGACATTCTTGAAACTTGCTATTCAAACGTAGATCTCATGTTGATTACATTCCAGACATTGCAAGATTAATACTTACATGCATTATCTTTTTACTAGAGTAAATCATAATTATACAGGGTGTCTCTAATAAGGTTGCGTTCACGGAGCATGTTTATTAACATTGACTAGAACGTATAAAAAGCTCCACAGGATCTGCAACGAAGAGCGTCCGGCGATTACTGTTTTTCGTACATGAGTTAAGAGAAATCAGTTCATTTGTTTAAAAATTCAAAGAATCATTTTATTCAGTGAATCCTGCTTTATTTCGTACTAAAACGGCATAAATAAATTGTGCTCAACATTTTATGAAGGAATACAAAATAATCACCGCCCGCGCTATGATTTAGGAAGCCATGATTGAGTGCAATGTCTATCGGAAATGGAGACAAGAATAACGCCACGCGGCATTGAGCAAACACGCAATACATTGTACTTGTAGCGGTGTCTGTAACATTTTCTTTCTATATTGCGCTTGTTTGATTTGATTTATACTGTTATGACTGTTACTTGTTTATTTGCACCACCTGTACCTGTAGATGTGTCTTATGTGTTTAATAAAGAGAAAGAGATATATAACATACTTGTATTTGGTGAAATATTTGCATCGCTGCTTATCACTTATTATGTGATCTTTTCCAGGAACGGTCTCAATCCCTAAAAAAATAGAAGCAGATATTCTTGCAGATTTACATTTCTGATCATAAATCATATATTCCAAATTAATACGATTCCGAATTACCTCAAAATCATAGTTTTATAAAGTGAATTTAGACCTCGAGTAAACAAATAATCTGTCCGTAAGCCTGACAGTTTATTTCCACTCTCAAACCATCATTTTAAAGTAATTAAGAATCGTATCGCCCTGTATACTTGGAATGTATGTACGATGCTGAGAAATGTAAATCTGGAAGAAATATTTTCCAAATTTGTCCCAGGATTGAGGGCGACACGTACAAAAGATCACATAGGCCTATGCCTTAAACAAATCATCACGCGTAACTAGTTTTAAAGGAGGGGTCCCGCAAGCACAACATTGTGCATTATATGTTAGAAAAATAACTATCGAGCCCAACTTTTGCAATTATATAGAAAAAACCCCACTAAATTATCACAAAAAAAACAAATAAAAACCGCCATCTCTCAACATGAAGTCATAGTTAAACAATGCACATGCGCAAGTCTGAGCACTGATACCCATGCGGCCGTAATTTGGTAAAATAGCGTAACTTGAAAATGACGTTTTTGAGATATGTGATGCGATCTGTGAAAACCCGCCACATGGTGGCATTTTTCATATTGGAGATATTTATATCATAAGAAAGCTAAAACTGTGCTGATTACAGAACTGTTTCGATCATTTTTCTACGATCACTACAAAAAAAGTTATGAGTGAATGATGATTGTGATGTTACCAAACGCTACAAAACAAGAAATCATGAAAACAGGCCAAAAAAGATACATAATTCAATATAATAATTTTATAAGGTTAATAATAAAAGTGACTTAAGTAAGTTTGTCAAGGTGAAATTTCATGAAAGATGATGACACGAAGTACTGGAAACTAATTTTCTTTAAAGAAATCTAAAAAAAAGAAACAAGTTTTTTTTTAGGTTTTATTTTTAGGTTTTTTCTATTTTACCCATAATCCCTAGTTCACATTTTGCGACATCCGACGGGTTTTCTCAGATCGCATCACATATGAGCACTTAAAGTTTGAATATTTGCATTTTCTCGATTATTTTAACAGAGGAAGTTGATTCAAATATGGAAAAGTGCATTATGTTTCTTTTTTTTCTTCTTTTTAAAAACTCAAGTAAAATAAACTATTTTTACTAAAGATACAGCTGATTTTGTCCAGATACGCGGGTTTGCCAATAAATCCGAAATATAATTAAATGCAAAACAGCGTAACTCAAGTTACGTGTAATTCTTGGGCACTATTTTTCGCCAAACCCGCGTAACTCGTAGGCGGTAACTTAGAGATACGCTGTTTTGCCAAGAAATACTATATTTTGAAACATGTAACCGAGTTACTCAGTTTTACCATATGAAAATGCTGAAAGTTGCACAATAAGGCTGAGATACGTTAGGGAGCACATCAAAACTCGACCGCGCGGCAACCGCCGGTTCCGCCCGGTTGGACCGCATATCATTGTTTAGAACAATAGAAACCGGCTGCAACCGCACGGAACCCCACGGAACCGGCGGTTGCCGGGCGGTCGAGTTTTGATGTGCTCCCTTACACTATCTTTAAAACGGTGCGTTGATGACTTTTGAGACTCTCACAGATGAAAAGAGCGCTTTTGATTTCCTCAAAAATGCATGTAACTCAAAAAGTCAATATTGCGAGTTACGCTGTTTGCCAAATTACGCCCGCATGACGTCATCGACACCGGAACTTTTGATCATTTATTTATTTATTAGTTTTTGTGACTAGTATGATGTTTTGTTCTATATAATTACGCAATTTCGGCTCGATTATTATTTGTCTAACAAAGAATGCTCAATGTTGTGCTTGCGGGACCCCTCCTTTAATTTAGGTTGCCTCTTAAGTATCTAACTGTGTGCTCGGGGCGGGGTAGTGGTGCTCATGATGAACCGATCACCTATGCTAAACAAACCAACATAATTCCATGTGTGGAAATACCCGGAGGGGGGTCTCACATTGAGATGGTATACGTATGTGCCTCCCTTTTGGGGTGCTTTTTCGCTCAAAATTTGTATAGCGATGGGGTGTTTTTATCACAGACCAAAGTGCCCAATTGGCATAAATTGGGTGAACTATGGGGCATTTGTTGTAGAAAGCACCGAATTTGTGCAAAATTGGTATATTGACGGGTGGGAAAATGGCCCGAAAACAGGTACAGAGAAAGTCAAATTTTCGAAGTCCGGCAGGCACATCCATGTACAATTGAGGCGAAAGTAACATTTTGGAATGTCGTCTGTGCGCGCAAAATTATGAAGATAGGTAACCTCGCATGATTGAAATATGCGCCAGAGTGCTAATCAAGTGCAATTCGCGTTATTAGCGCAAGACCGCTAATCAAGTGCATTTAGCGCTAATTGCGCGACACTTAGACTTGGTTCATCTTGAAAAATTGCACTATAGCGCTTACAACGCACAAATTATACTAGCACTGCAATTAGCGCTAATGTACATTGATCTTACACGCTAATTTGGTGCTATTAGCGACATTAGCAAAATTGCACGAATGCGCTAATAAGCCAATATCACACCTTCCTCGTTTTGAGGGATTGAAACACTTGTTATGACGCGGTCAACGCCAGAGAGAGATGGCAAGTATTATGAATCGTTTTTGGTCTTCACATTACTGTATGCGCCTCAGCTTTAAATCTAAAAAATGCACGGTTTTCCAAAATGAATATCTTTGTGCAAAGTATAACATATATCTTTAATCGTATCTTTTTCCAATCTTTATATTGTGTTTTTAAAAGTTAGCTCAGAACAATAAATATTATGCTTTACTAATAACGCTGGCATTGGTACTCGGACTTTATGGGGTGGGTAACGTAATACACATATACAAACACACCTAAACACATATATTCAACATCGACCAAGTCAGTTTATTTTGTACACAAACACATCTTGTAAATGGTATTTTAGTAAGTTAAGTTGCCCAAAGTCCACCGAAAGACAGTTCTACGAGGGTCATTCAATAAGTTCTACCTCCTCCCTCATAACATCGCTAATATTAATGTCAACCTCATGACATTTGTCATGATTATAGCTCCGAATCATAGCTACAGATGTGTAGTAAATGATAATTGATATCTGTTTTACTTTTGTTATGACGCGGTCAAAGCCAGAGAGAGATTTTGGACAGCGGACACAGAAAATTAGCTTAACAATATTCACATGTTTTCGGGTGTTTTTTCGTATTGTATGGTTAGATATAAGAGCATGATTTAAATACTGAAAATGGAAATGAATGAATGATATCTGAATATTTTACAGTATTATCATGTATAGTTAAGATTGTAAACAATATTAACTCTTGTAGGCTTGCAAATAGTGTACTATCAACTCAAATGTATTGCTATGCCTTTGGCATACCAGAATACTGCCATCAGTCAAATGTTCGTCGTTACAACTTAAGCCACCACAATGATGACTCGAATGTTAAACCTTTACCATAATAGTCTCTTTATGAGTTTTACTTATGTTCAACCTTCAGAATAGTCAATCAGGCAGTCAATTATAGAAAATTATCGCTTTGACAGACTTTAAATCCCTCCATTTAGTTCGATATATTGAAGATCGCTTAGTTATCATGAAAGTCAAATATGACTTTTACAGGGTTCTCTAGGGGAGGGGTAAACTGAATGGTTGTCCTGACCTGGATCTGGCTAATCAGAGGGCATATTTTTTTCCAAACCAACCAGTCAACTTTATTGTTTACAGTCTGTTAAAGAGATGTCTAACATTTAGAACGGTTATAATTGACCGATGGGTATGTTTTGCCTCTTACAATAGGCCAATTGAAAAGCACTTCGGCGATATTTTGCTGTTTTTTGTCCGTTTCCGTCACACTAAATCGAGGTTTGGTTCTCACTGCATGTCCGAAAAAGTATAGCCAGTACTCAGATCAATTTAAAGTGGATTTGTAGCTGAGGCTCCAAGCTACAATTGTGTGATATTTGATGAGACTAGCTCATATAATAAGAAAGTTATGAGGTAGGAGGTAGAACTTATTGAATGACCCTCGTATATTGTCGACTTGCTCTTTTGATGTAGGGTACATATGGTGAATAACCTTCGATTGACCAAACTGTGCTCGCCGATAACGTGGTTGTTTTATGATTAATTTAAATACGAAATACGACAGACAGGCATAAATAATACGGGAAATAAAATACTAAGTTGCATGTTGTATCTGGCAAAATGTCACAGAATACAAGAACAAGATTCATATCCGTTTTGATTTGATTTATGTATAATGCCGTGAGTATCATGGAATATGTGGCAAAATATTTTAGGCATTCTCTTATTTCCGTTTTATACACGAAAAACATTAGGTCGGCCTTCAGATTGTATTTTATACTGTTTAGGATGGGGGGGGGGGGGGGGGGGGGGGGGGCGTGTCGGCAGGTTTTAAGCGGGTTGGTTGGGTTACCGGAAACAAAATCTATTTTTATTGGGCGTAATGAGTGTAGACGGTGCATGCAGCGAAGTTAATACAAGCCATAGCGGGCATAGTTGAGTTGACATGCGACATGCCCTGATGTTTAAGAAATTTGGCATCCATGAGCTGCTAACATATGAAGTGCCAGCCGTTTCCGTCTCTGCCCGTAACAATTAAATATTGATGAGAATAAGACAGTCCACCCATTCATTCAGCAAATCTTTGTATTTCCTTGGAGATCAGATAGGACGCAAATGTTATTCTATGTTTTTTTTGTAAATGTTTTGGTGGCCATCTTGTATTTCAATACATAATATTCTGTGAATATATCATTACTCACACCTATAGCCATCTTATAACAACATTTAAACCATATATACAAGTAATAGTGTTCATAACAATGGTACAACGCCTATTTTATGGTATAAAGGCAGCCATTTCTTTTGTTGCACTTCCTGAAAAATTCTCATGGTTTTACAACTGGCACCCACTGGATTATGGTTCAGCCCCTATATAGTGACTACAAAAAACACACCAAAAACACCATCGTACATATCATAAAACAAGGTTCGTTCAAATTACCATTGTTCCTAGCCTGGACTAATTTTTTTCCGTGGCCTAATGAATACATCTGCGTCCTAGATGAATTAAATTACAACATAGGCTAGTTGTTCAGTTAATAGGGAGAGAGTTAAATCCTATTGTCTAGATATCGTTCCTGTAAATGACTAATCCTTCTGATTGTCATTGTAAAGACTAAGTATTCGTATTGAATTGAGTTCAATAAAAGTTACACTATGTTTCAATATCAATTTACTAAGAACCTTTCACCGTGATGTAAATTGCGCATCCGTAGAAAAGGCATTACCAAAGCGACATGTGTGCTATTAACATGGGGTTTAAAGTAGGTGAGTTTATTAACATCGAAGCGCCTGCAAATCACTTAATAATGAAATGAAAGCAAAAGAATCTCAGAAAACTGTGTAAATATCGATGACCCATGCGTTCAGCTCACGGGGACTCACTGTTATTCTTATCATTCGAATAATTAATGATGATTCAGTTTGAGGAAAAGGTGTACTTTACGTCCAAGATACTGATACTTTGAATAGTATATCGTATTCTTATAAACTGCTCACAAAAAGTTAGGAAACTTTTTTTAATCAAGTATATTTTTATTATTCATTACCCTCTTGTATTATGTTGCATATCATTGGAAGGCTAAAGTGTTCTTCTTTAAAATGATACAAAATATGCAATGATGACATGTTGCTATACTTAGCCACTATAATAAAAATGAGACAAAGTCACAAATCAAATGTGCCAAAATTAGCAATTTTGTGTTGCTGAGTGAACAAACAAATTGACACTGTAATGAAAACAAGCAAGCTATATTGAGAAAAAAATACAAGTTGTAGTCCTAAACCTTTTTTGTATCACTTACCTTAATGACCTTCCACCTGTTAACCCAGTCTTGCAAATACCCAAAACAATGGTTTTCTAAAGAAATGTGTGTGTGTTGCGCTATATGGCGCAAATATGTGTGTTACCATTCATGGTTCTCAAGCATGACCGGTTTGATTATTGATCATTGCCTATTGAGCACAGATAACGGTAATGTTGGCACATTTTATTTGCGACTTTGCCTCATTCTCACCCAGGTGGCCAAGTTCATGTAATCATCGCAATTGTGGTATAATTTTAAAGAGGAACACTTCAGCTTTTCATTGGCATATAACATATGCAAAGAGGGTAACAATACGCTTGATTAAAAAAAGTGTCCTAACTTTTTGTGAGCAGTTTACTATAATATACATGTTTAAAAACAGCTACTGCCTTTGATACAGATTCTGCTAGGATCGAAAGCTCAGGCCCCTTACAATTTGATATAATATATACATGTTTGATTATACGGAAAATCGTAAAACAATTGATATACAAGTGTGACATTCTATGCAGCTTCCATTTACTATAATAAGAGTGTTTGGCTTTACAAGCGAGAATATAATTTAGAAGTGATTCCGTATGCCGTTTGGCTTCGGGTTGTACCCCAACTGGGTTTTTTTTGCTACTGCCCAAACCTATATGGATACTGTGTGACAAGTACCCGTATAGGTACTGTGTTCCCAGTACCCATATGGGTATGAACAATATGTGCCCAGTAACCATATGGGTATGAATAATGTGTGTCCAGTACCCGTATGGGTATAGATTATGTATGCTAAGTACCCAAATGTGTGCCCAGTACCCGTATGGGTATGGGTACTGTGTGCCTAATACCCGTATTGGTACCGTATAGGTAATGTGTGCCCAGTTAAAGGGGTATATGTACGGTATGTCCAGTAGCATACCCGTATGGGTATAGGATATGTGTGCCCAGAACCCGTATGATTATGAATACTGTATGCCCGGTACTCATACGGGTACTGTAACAGTACAACTCTTGTAGCTGCGTGGTACTAACAATTATTGTATTGTTTGCTATCATTATGTTCCCACTCCCTTAACACTTTTGGAACAGTGATCTGACATTTCGCCGGTAATAAATCATCAAAGGATGTGTCTATTTTCCACTATGTGGTCCAATTAAAAGACTGCAAAGGACATAATTATGTCCAAAGGGCATAAACTAACCTTCATAACCCTGAAAATGGACCACATAGTCAGCGGTTGACAACATATTAGATGATTTATTACCGGCGAAATGTCAAAATCACCGGTCCAAAAGTGTTAAGGGATGGGAACATAATGATTTTGGTTGTACCGCACACAGGTATTGTATTATAGTTCCCATACAGGTACTTACTCATCAATACCTGCACAGGTAGGCCTACTGGCAGCCAATTAACCACGAAGCCGGGTATAATAAACTGACGTGCACTAAACACAGAACATGCAGTTTGTTATACAGGTATACCTTAACAATTTCCACGCGGCTATAAATGTTGCAATATACAAAACAGTTTTCTCAGATTACTGGACCAATGCTAGGCATGTTTTCTACTTATTTTAATTTAATGCATTTCTCATCGGTGTTGAATCATTTTTTTAAAGTTTGGAACTGTCGTCTACAGACGGCTGCCGCGTAGAAAGTGTTATAATCACTACGTGGCTATCTAGGGATGTGATCTCAACAAAGGGTTCTGCGTTCTGACCGCTCACGAGGGTCATTAGATAAGTTACATTAGAGTAATGTATAGGCTAAATGGTATCTGTTTTACTTTTGTTATGATGCGGGCAGAGAAAGATAATGGCAAGTACATGTAGGCCTATATTTGTCCGAACTAGTCGTATGTACCTTACATGATGTTTTCAGAAAAAGTGGCACTTTTCAAGATCCTGTACGAGTTTATAATATAATAATAACTCCAAAATTAGGCGTTTTGAGGGATTAAAACACTTATGGAAAGGGAAAACGCTGGCTAACCACGCAAAGTGTACATAATCCTTGAGCAGCAAAGAAACGTGTATTACATACAATGTTCCAAAATTAGATGTGTTATATCAATATTTCTTGGGATGGGGTAGTTTCCATATATATAGAGAGAGAGAGAGAGAGTGAGATATAGATACGACTCGACTAGTCGCGCGCAGTTTGTATTCACGCGCTTAATCGCAAGAGGCGCACTAACGTCGCACGGAGCGCTCTATTCACATTTGTACGCACTTCCAATGTCTTTGTTTACATTTATTATTCTTTAATTTGTCTTGCAACCGGACACCGTATACACGTGAGTCTCTCGTTCCCTCTCTTTTTATACTCTTGTTGTACTTTAATTATATTGTAATGCGCGAGTTGTTATAACCATATATGTACAACTTTTATTATTTACATGTTTTATCTGTTTTGTTTTCTGTAGTATCCTGAAGAAGACAATAAAGTCGAAAGCTTGAATATAATTATACTGCCTACTTGCTTCGTTCGAGTCGTATCTATATCTCACTCTATAACTATTAACTTCGACATTACATGCTCTAAGCGTATGGAAATCAACACATTTCTCACAGTATATATATATATATATATATATATATATATATATATATATATATATATATATGCGTGAGAGGTTGAACAGATCGTAGACGTAGCTGATTAAACGCGAAAAATAACTAACTGTAATGGGGACTCGAACCCACAGCCTCTCGGTTACCGGACGAGCGCTCTACCACTAAGCTATAACAGTATTCGTGGTTGAGTAATTGAGTTTTAAACCCATACAGAGTTAAGCGCATCTGCCGTACAATCACTTGGTGATCTCCCGTGTGTAAACACGATGATTCTTACAGATCACTCACTTGGTTAATTTATGGCTGTACCAATCTCTCACGTATTATATATATATATATATATATATATATATATATATATATATATATATATATATATATATATATATATGTATATATATAGCTATATGCAGCAATGGAAATACCCACATGACTTTCCACCCGGGGTAGAGCGACCCGGGGTAGACCAACCCTAAGTCGACCAACCATAAGTCGACCAACCCTGGGTGGACTAGGATTAGGGTTAGGGTTATGGTTAGGGTTAGGTTTAGGGTTAAAACAGTCCCTGGGTGGACAGTCCCGTGAGGGCGCTATTGTAGTCAACCCAGGGTTGGTCGACTTAGGGTTGATCAACCCCGGGTCGGTCTACCCCGGGTCGCTCTACCCCGGGTCGAAAGTCATGTGGGTATTTCCATCGCTGCATATATAGTTGAATTTGTTACAATATCATAGGTATTATAGTAGGTGCATAATGAATATGTTATAGGCCCTATCATGTTCACTCGTACGCAACTACCAAGGCTAGTTACCTCCACAAATAACACCAGCATCTTCGTGATGACCACAGTTATTGATTCCTATTCCTCGATGAGTACATTGCGACAGTTGAATCTCATCACCGGTACAGGAAACGTCGTCAAGTAATATCTGTCCTTTGCCTTGGCCAAAGTGAGCAGATGACGTAGCTCGGACATTACCTTCTGGAAGCCCAAGCTGTCGGCATACTACTGTGGCATCATTTACACCCCAACCATCATCACAAACAGTTCCCCATGCATCATTTTCGAATATCTCCACACGCCCTTCGTTCGTGTTGCTTCCACCAACTAAACGAACTTGACCGGCATGACCGGTGAGATCTGTGCGTATATAATAGAAAATTCTGATAATGTGACAATTTTCTAAAAGCTCTAATGTTTTACCATGTTTACCAGTGGACACTATAAAAAGAATATCCCGTCATATTTATCAATATTGTACAACAAAACTATAGCTTTAGAGGTATCTGTAAAAATGTCTGTCTCTGTCATAATTATATCATATTAATTCAAGACGCACTTAAATTATACAATATACTGCACTACATAGCCAGTTATTGTACGTAAGACTTATTCAAAATTCATCATGAAATATTTTGCATTTGCAAGCAACATTAAAATTCAACTGATCGCTGACACAAATGCAAACATTTCTTTATTATTATGAACAACATTGCGCCTCTGTTTGAAATATATTTTGCTTCAATAATGATCAAACAGGAGATTGACAACTGTCCATGCATTGATAACAGTTTATGATAGTGTATAGAAATAATGCAATACACCTGTAATACTATAGATCGTCTTTTAATAAACTTAAAATCGTTCTCCAATTATTGCATCTAATACGTGTTCAATCGCTGTATCTAAAATGTAGCATTACATATTTAATGCATCCTCCAAGCGACGTCAACCGACTTTATTCGGTCAGGGATGTAATGTGAAATAATACACTCCTGGTTACAAGCGACAGATGAAAAGCTCGTCGTTTTGTTGGCTATTTTCTGATGGGTCCATTGGTCAAGTGTACTAAAACCGCCTACCGGGAGCCATATCCACCAACTCGCTCTCTACGGTCTGAAAACAGGGAGCTTTTTCTAGAAACTATGTCTAACTGCAGCGCCTCGTCTCTGGAATGGAATATACCTATCAATATTCGAACTTTATAAAACAGTTGAAAACACACCTTGTGACAATGATAAATGTTATTGAAATGGAGAAAATGTCTCCATTTCAATAACATTTTTAATTTTCCCCAAATAGTCACATTTCACAAAAATGATGTTTTCAAAGATAACTTTTCAAGATTCTATACGAGTTTGTGTGCATAAATCCACACAAAAGTAGGCGTTTTGAGAAATTGGAACGGTTACAAAATGGGAAAACCCGTGCCTACCCCCACCCCCCAGAAAGTGTTCCCTTTTCAATACCAAGTTTACTTTTCCCCAATATGATGTTTTCCGAAAATTTGGCACTTTTCAACGATACAGAGAAGTTAGTGGCGTGAATGGCGGACACTATTGGCTAGTCATGAATGAAATAAAATCATTTTATTTTTATTTCGAATAAGGACCAACTAAAGAAAGAAAATACATTATTTCAATTGAAAATAAAGACAATTCAAATTAAATTTAAATAGCACTTGAGACATTTTTGAAAAGTTAATTTTTTTCTGAAAACATCAATTTGGGGAAATGTGAATGTTTTGGAAGAAGTAAACATGCTATTGCACAAACAGCTCGATATGTAGCCAGGCGTTCCATCTGTTCATAAACGTTTCAATTTTTCAAAACATACCCTTGTGTGTGTATTTATATAAACATATAAACAAACGTGATAGAATTTTAGGGTGGGGGATTACTTTTTGTTCTGCATGTTTACATAGTGATGTAATGAGATAAAATGATCACCTGTTGTGCGAAAGTCCCGATACAAATGTGTTTCACAGTGTTCAACGGTGTTACCGCACCAACCAAAAGTTGAGCAGCATGGGTAAATCCAATTTCCAAGACACACGCCTTCCCCTCCGTTTGGCCCTGGATAATCAGGCCCACATCTTCCATCCACTCTATAGTTACTCGGTAAATCTGTTTTTACATTACAAAAAAACACGGTAGAGTAACAAGGGTAACTGCTTTCGGACTCAAATCATAAATTGCTCATAATGTTTCCGACATTTACTCAGTGTAATGCTTACTAAGCGGTGGTTGATTTTAAAAAAAATCAACTAAAGGCACGTGTTGACAAAATCTTCATCGTGGCAAAACTTATTAGATGATGTGTTGTTAAAACAAACAACACTACATTTCTAAACTTCAAATTCCTGTTTTGTCTTTATCTCACAATATATATTATATTGATGATTCTATGTCAAACGGTAAATGCTTCCGATTGAAACTCGATAAAAGCTGGCTCTTTATCCGACATTTAAAATGATAAATGTCTTGCTGAATGTTGTGTAGGCCTATGTATGTGCTTTATTTCGTTTGGACTAAAAGACATTGAATGTTCTAGACTTTGAACATGTATGGTTCATATTAAACTTAATATGAGGTTTGTTGTGTATGATTATGGCAGTAATAATAATAATAATGATAATGATAAATCAAAAAGCGAACTGGCTTAATGAGAGTTATTCAAACGATGGCAGAAGGTCATAAGTCATTAAGGGATGGAGGGATTGAGGGTGGGATGGAGGGATGGGTGGTTGGTTGGAGGGATGGAGGGTTAGATGGAGGGATGTAGGGTTTGATGAGGGATGGAGGGATGGGGATGTAGAGATGGAGGGGTGGAGGGATTAGGGAGGGAATGATGTGGGAGGGAGGGAGGGAGGGAGGGAGGGAGGGAGGGAGGGAGGGAGGGAGGGAGGGAGGGAGGGAGGGAGGGAGGGAGGGAGGGAGGGAGGGAGGGAGGGAGGGAGGGAGGGAGGGAGGGAGGGAGGGAGGGAGGGAGGGAGGGAGGGAGGGAGGGAGGGAGGGAGGGAGGGAGGGAGGGAGGGAGGGAGGGAGGGAGGGAGGGAGGGAGGGAGGGAGGGAGGGAGGGAGGGAGGGAGGGAGGGAGGGAGGGAGGGAGGGAGGGAGGGAGGGAGGGAGGGAGGGAGGGAGGGAGGGAGGGGAAGAGGGGGGGGGGGGGAATAGAGGGAGAAATAATAGGAGAAAATGATTACCTGTGCGGAAGTCCCGATATAGATATGTTTCACAGTGTTCCACGGTGTTACCGCACCAGCCACCAACTGAGCAGCATGGATAAATCCCATCAGCTAGGCATACGCCTTCCTCCCTATTTGGTCCTGGATAATCAGGGCCACATCTGCCATCCACTCTATAGTCACTCGGTAAATCTGTTTGTAAAATCAATAGAGAAAAATAACAATCGGACAATAAGATAAGTGAGGGGAAGGGGTTGTGAGGGAGAGGGGTTGTAAGGGAGGTTTTGAGGGAGGGAGGGGTTCAGGGAGGAAGGGAAATTATATATCAAACGTTTTTTGACATAGTGGTGTAAAAAGGATAACATGATTACCTGTTCTAAAGTCCCGATACAGGTATGTTTCACAGTGCTCAATGGTGTTACCGCACCAACCAAAAGTTGAGCAGCATGGGTATATCCCATCTGCGATGCACACGCCTTCTTCTCCGTTTTGTCCTGGATAATCTGGCCCACATCTTCCATCTACTCGATAGTTACTTGGAAAGACTGATAATTAAATGTATCAACAAAACAAAAAAGAATCATCAATAAATACTAGTACACATTTTGAACTCAAAATGCATTACTAGTTCAACGAGAGGAAGAATATGTAATATCATATTCTCAATATCATTTATTAAGGGTATTTTTAATCTGAAAACAAAATATGCACAACATAAATAGCCTGAGCGCATTTAGCTACGGTGGATGTTAGTTATATTATTTTACAAATTAAATGAAGTATATCTTTACTTGAAACGTTGGTCAATACCTTTAGGTAATAAGACATCTAAAGCTACATTACAGACTAAGAGTTAGAAAGCATATTAATTCCAGTCAATTCATCCTTTTGGTAAAGTATTGATTGAAATGCCATCTTATGGACCTTTGGATTTGTTTCGACAGGTGGAATCGCAAAATGAAAAGGTGAAACAGATTATGATCATAAACTGATATTTGTGCATTACTTTTGATTGAATACAAAGCCACGTTACCAACACAAATATAACTGCTTAACTCGTCATATCTCCCGTATAAATATTGCGTTGTGAATAAGAAAACACTGGTTTTGTGGTTTAACATCACATACTATTTATACACTTTAATGGAATACCGGGTTGGTCAGAATGATCTGAACCTGTTTTGATAAAGCTAATAAAGAAAAGTAGCCATTATTACAACTAGTATACATCATATTTGTTATAAGTGGGTATTTTGGTACACACATAGTGATAGTTTGGAGATATGCATATGCAAAGAGCACTCACTTAAATCCCTATTTACCACAGCTCTAACTGAAAGCAGTATCCCTTGATGCCCTCCCACTTTTTAAAAAAATACTAAGCACACAGTGTGTGCTTTATTTTTTTTTTAAAAGACAGTGATCAATGCAGTTTTGGCAATTTCAAAAGGGAGACTAGTTTCCGCTTACTATACCAATGTGATACTGTTACGCGTTTCCGGAAACAAATCCAACTATTAGATGATGATGCTCTTGATATCGTATTATTGCTAGCCACAATCGTTCGTATATATTGTGAGAGTTCAAAAAATGCAAAACCAGATTTAATAGCGGTACGCGCCCGGGCCAATTATAAAAGTTCCGCAATATAAGGTTAACAAATCTGCCATCAAGGACCACGTACAGACGTAAGTTGAAAATAACCATGTCATCAACTGGAATGAGGCAACGACAGTAGGCTAAAGATGGGTAAAGAAGGCCATATAAATAAAATACAGACGCACCACCATTAATAGAGACGAGGGGCAGTTCAATCTACGTCACGTTCTCTTTGAGCTCCTGGTTGCTAAAAACATAGTGCTATCAACACGGGGTCGTTGCTTCAACATCAGTATTGAAAATGAGAACAGCTTCTTCTCGAAACGTCCGCTAAGGTATGTTTAAACCTGGACTAGATATGATAGCCTTACTTCTCCGTTTATGTTATATTTTGTAACTGTATTCGTGTATTCTCATAGTAGACAAGAACATTATATACGATGTTCACACGAACTCAACTACCAAGGCTTTAGTTACCTCCACAAATAACACCAGCATCTTCATTATGAACACAGTTATGGATTCCTAATCCTCTATGAGTACATTGCGACAGTTGACTCTCATCACCGGTACAGGAAACATCATCGAGTAATATCTGTCCTTCGCCTTTGCCAAATAGAGCAGATGACGTAGCTTGGACATAACCTTCTGGAAGCCCAAGCTGTCGGCATACTACCGTGGCATCCTCTACACCCCAAACATCATCACAGACAGTTCCCCATGCACCATTTTCGAATATTTCAACACGCCCTTCGTTCACGTTGCTCCCACCAACTAAACGCAAATTAAAGGTGGAATCTAGGCCTATATATAAATAATGGAAAATGCTGATTGTTAATACATTTCTAAAAGCAATATTATTGTACAGTGTTTACTAATATACACTTTAAAAAGAAAAACCCTTCCTATCTATCCGGAAAGAGGCATCTGTAAATATGTCTGTCTCGGTGTAAAGAATATCATATTAATTCAAGACGCGCTCAATGTATACAAAAGGCTGCACTGCAGAGTCAGTAAGTATGCATTGTACGTAATACTTATTCGAAATACGTCAATGCGATATCTTCATTACCATGTACAAGCGTCCTTAAAATTGAGCTGAGAGCTAAGACAAATGTTATAATTTGTATATAATTCAGAAAACTATTGCACTGGTCTCTGTGGGAAATATATCTTGCTTCAATAGCGATCAAACATGAGCTTGACGACTTTTTATGATAGAGTATGGAAGATAGGCCATACACCTGTAAGGCAAAAAGATAAAGACTTTGTTTTGACGCTTTGAGTCAGCTTTAAAAAAACCATAAACATCGTTCTCCAATCACTGTATCTAATATTTAGCATTATACATTTAACGTATCCTGCAACATCAACCCATTGTATTTAGGCATTCAATGTGAAATAACACACTCCTGGGGTGCCTGAGTGCGTGCAAAATAAGCCTTTTCGATACTGATAACTTCCGATGTTACATAGCTAGTCGTTGTGTTTGCCTTACTTTTGATGGGTTCAGAGGTCAAGTGTACTACAAACGCCGATCGTGAGCCACACAAAATGGATTTGAATATAAATATAGTCATTTTTTTAATTTGAAAATAAACTTATTTTATATCAGTTTGATCAAAAGAACAGTTGTACAATTCTCATCATTGTACAAGTATCAGGAGAAAATTATCTCTGAGATATGATGACTCTTACAGTTGGGACATGCTATCACTTTTGTATATTTATCGACTGGGAGAAATAAAACCTGACTTAATTGCAATATTTCACCTGTACAAATAACACCAGCGTCAAAATCATGATCACAATCATGGCTTCCCCATCCTCCGTGTAAACATTGCGAGAGTTGAATCTCTTCACCAGTACAGTCAACGTCATCTAACCATATTCGTCCTTTGCCTGGTCCAAACTGACCATTTACTTCAGGTTGGGCATTAATGTAAAGAAGTCCAAGTTGTCGACATACTAACAGTAGCATCACCTGCATCCCAATCATCATAACAAACTGTTCCCCATTCGCCGTAATAAAACACTTCGACTCGTCCTTCATTTACATTGCTTCCTCCAACCAAACGAATGGTAAGGCCTGTATGTGTGACAACAAATAGTGTTGGACGATAAACATTGGTCTAGATACTTTTCGTCCAGGAGAAAATATTAAAATATTAGGTTAGCCTATTTACATGATTTAGGGCATTATTATTTGACTAATGTGATGCAATATACGTCCTTTGAATATATTTATCGAGTACACATGTAGCAGCCATGTTGGCGGCAATCAAAAACTAAAAGGACTATAATGTTCATTTAAACTTGAAAAATCGACAATCACGGCAATTTTTACCCAAAACTGATTTTGCTACGTTTGTCCACACACTTTTTGAGCCAAAAACAGTGATGCTAACTTATTTCCTTCCCAAAAATGTATACTTTGATATATATCACATAAGTGATCAGCATTTTTAGTGAAATTTGATACCATCATATTAATAGTTCAAAAGTTACAGCCCTTGATAAATTTCATATTTTGTAGGTGAACACCGCCTTTTAAGTAAATAATGCGTCAAATAAATAATTAAGATTTGTACCGAGAACCTGGACAGGCTGTTAGCTCACTGGCTAGCAATTGGACGCAGGGTAGGTAGAAAGTTAGAAGGTAACCATCACTTTTAGGTGATAGATTGATGAATGTTTGACATCACTAGGGAAAATGTGAACATTGAAAGTGGTGCAGTGTTTAAATATGACCAAAAATGTATCAACATTGCACGTTTTTATGATATTAACTAAAACCCAACTAAAAAACGTTTTCTACCAAAGGAGTTCAAAAAGAAATTCAACGCAGCTTACTGTATAGTGAATATAAATACTGTAAAATACACCTCATCAAACTAGAATATGTAACATTTTTAGGGCAAAAGGTGACCAAAACGGACACAAAAAAACCCAACAAATTAAGAAAACCATAAAATAATTGGTTATACTTTTGAGGTAGAAATTAACAAGAGGAATGTTTTTTTTTTTTTAAATGGCATACGTCAAATAAATAATTAAATGCTGATTACTTATCTGATTGAATGTGTTTATTTTGTTATGTTCTTGCTTTAAGATGCATAAACCTGATGTGTAATATTATATCTTATTTTGTTCAAATGTTATGTATAGTTTGGTCAAAAATAGTCAATTTTCCAAAAATGTACGAAAAAACATGAACATTTCAAATAAATACATAAGTAATGTAAAATAATGTAAATATATTAAAAGTTTAAGATAATGATCTTCAACCCCAAACTCAATAATATCCATCAAAGTTCATTTCTTTTGTCAGTGTGTTGTTGTTTACGCTTTTATATTTGTATTTATTTTGTTCTTAATCATACGTGCCATGAGCGCTCTTATTTGAGTGGATATGTGACTTGTCGGTACTATAGTATTACTATTTTCATTATATTTGTATCGGGCACACAGTTAAATAACAAATACACAGATAAAGTACAGTTCGTATGTTTACATAGTGGTGGACTAGAATACATGTAGAATGATCACCTGTTGTGCGAAAGTCCCGATACAAATGTGTTATGCAATGTTCCACGGTGCTACCGCACCAACCACCAGTTGAGCAGCATGGGTAAATCCAACTACCAAGGCATATGCCTTCGTCTCCGTTTGACCCTGGATGTTCAGGCCCACATCTTCCATCCACTCTATAGTTACTCGGTAAAGCTGTTTGTGAATCTAATAGAGACAATATAGAATATGAAAATCAGACCAAAAGTCATGGATGGATGGAGGAAGGGATTGAGGGAGGGTTGGAGTGATGAATGGAGAGTTGGAGGGAGGGATGTAGGAAGTAGGAAAGGAATGGGAGGAAAAGGAGGAAGGGGAGGAAGAGGAGGAAGGGGAGGGAGTGGGAGGGGAGGAGGGTATGGAAGGGGTGGGTAGTGAGAGATTATGGCATACGATATTGATCGAACGTTTTTGTCGTATTTGTGTTATAGGATAATATGATTACCTGTGCGAAAGTCCCGATATAGATATGTTTTACAGTGTTCCACGGTGTTACCGCACCAGCCGCCCGTTGAGCAGCATGGATAAGTCCCATTTGCTAGGCATATGCCTTCCTCTCCGTTTGGTCCTGGATAATCAGGCCCACATCTTCCATCTACTCTATAGTTACTCGGTAAATCTGTTTGGAAAATCAATAGAGGGAGAAAAAAAAATATAACAATCGGATCATAAGTGAGGGAAGGGGTTAAGGGAGGGAGTTGCTGAGGGGTTGAGGGACGGAGGGAGGGAGGGATCGAGGGAGGAAAAGAAGGGTTGACGGAGGGAGGGGTTGAGGAGGAAGGGTTGGATTGAAAAAGAGAGGGATTTGAGGGAGGAATGGATGGAAGGATGTGTTGAGGGAGGGATATGTTTAGTGAGGGAGGCAGGGAGGGAGAGATGGCTGGTTGGGAGTGTACGGGGGAGGCAAAGATGGAGGAGGTAGTGAGAGAGTGGATGGAGGGGGGAAAATTATTGGTCTAAACTTTTTTAACATAGATTGGTGTAAGGGATAAAATAATTACCTGTGCTAAAGTCCCGATACAGGAATATTTCACAGTGTTCAACGCTGTTACCGCACCGACCAAAAGTGGAGCAGCAAGGGTAATTCCCGATGCATATGCCTTCTTCTCCGTTTGGTCCTGGGTAATTTGGCCCACATCTTCCGTCCACTCGATAGTCATTCGGAAAGGCTGAGCAATCAAATGTATAAACAAAACATAAAGGAACCTCAATGAATACTTGTTCATATGTGGAGCTCAAAATGCATTACTAGTTCAACGAGAGGAATAACATGTAATATCAATATGATTTGATTTATAACAGGGTATTTTTAATCTGAAAGCAAAATATTCACAAAAGAAATAACTTGAGCGCATTTTGCTGAGTGTTTTAATTATGTTATTTTACAAATACAAATGTAGCCTATACATGTAATTGAAACTTTTATTAATATTTTATATAATATGAAGCCTAAAGCTACATTACAGACCAAGACTTAGAGAGCTAATTAGCGAATTAATATGAATTAAAGTTAATTCACGCTTTTGGTAGGGGATAATGCCCTCTTATGAACTTTTGGATAAATATTGTTTGACGGGTGGAATTGCAAAATGAACGTGAAACTGATTAATGTGTTCTTAAAAATGATACTGATTGAAGAACATCAGCAACAGTTACCAAAAGTAACTTTCACTTTTAATTTTGTATTCGTAATATCTCCCATATAAAAATATTGCGTTGTAACAATGAAAACATATGTAGGTGTTTAAGGCATTTTGGGGAAACGAAATATTCCATGTATACACTTTAAGCAAATACCGGGTTGGTCAGAATCTCTTGAACCCTTTTTGATAACGCTAGTAAAGATATGTAGCCTTTATTAAAACCAGGGTAAATCAAATGTGTTACAGGTTAATATGTTGATACATCCATAGTGATAGTTTTGCAGCTTTAATTATAGCAGATGTCGTCACTTATTCCATCATAAGTTGTATTTTTACTAGTAATAGTTTTACATGCTTGTACTTTTTGAGCTCAGTGTATATTATTATATAATTATTATTACTATTATTATGTATACGTTAATACACACATATCGTATTTGTCATACCATAACTTAATGAATTAATTAATAGAAATACAAATAATTCAGTAGACAATACTTTTTACGGTATACTCTTTTGAAATATTTCATATCTCTTCTTTCATCAGTAGTATAAACCTTCTGTCTTGATCAGTACCGTATCGGGGTTTTTGGTGTGTTTTTTAAAATGTGTGTAATACTGAGTAAATACTCTACTTTATTTAATAAAACAATCAAGATCACGTACTTTAAAACAAAACAAAATCAATATGATGTTAATAAACTTAAATCAAAACAAACAAAAAGTGAAACATTGCTTCTTTACCTTTTCGTTTGTCTATTTTTGTTTGTTTTCTGTTATGTTAAGGGAATTATGAAAAGTGACAATCATCCTATAGAAAGAGGTTTGCACTACAGTACTGATTAGAATGATCAGATTCGTGCTTTTCAATATGGATGAGTGTCACTTTTGAAACTGGACCCACGGTCATTGAAATGACAATAACTCCGCTCCGCAACATCGTATCTCAACGATCGAGGTGTCAAAATACGCAGAACAAAATTATGTACTTGGTTATTTGCTTCAATTAATGCATACCCTTTCGAGCCGTCATGTATTGGATCATTTCTAAGTGTTTCGATACTTTGTGTGAGCAGTTTAGATAACGTAGCTCACAAACGTATCCCCCAAAGAAACCATGGATCAGCAAAAAAGTGTTGAAAATAGCTGAGGAAAAAAGTCAAATACGCAAGCAAACCTCACCAGCAAAGTAGAACGTTATAAAGAAGTGCGTGCTGAAATTCATAGACGAATCAGAAGGGACAAGGCAGTATGGCTTGAAGAGCAATGTCTACAAATAAAAGACTTTGATGCAACTGCAAAATCCAAAGCAATGTTCAATCAGATCAGATCACTCCAAAATAGATCCACTCCATCAAACCAATCATGCATGTGTAAAAAACACAGATGGAGCAGTGCTAAAGTGAACCATCAAGTACTACGAACAGATGGAGACAGTACGGTGCCCCACTCGTTGATAGTCCAGATGGAGAAACACCACTGACAAAAATGAACAGAGCATTTGACGATGGCATGGAACCTCCACCGCTGAATGGATGAAGTGATGTATGCTGTCAAGAAACTCAAGGATGGGAAATCACAAGGCCTTGATGAGATACCTGCTGAGCTTATCAACGGAATGCACTTCATCAGTTATGTACATGTATCTGGATCAAATGCGACTGGCCAAATGACTGGAAAGCGCAAGAATTTGTCATGCTGTTCAAATCAGGCGACCGCAAACAGTGCTCCAACTACAGGACAATTGCCCTCATCAGCCATACAAGTAGAGTGCTTCTGATGATCATCATCTTACGCCTGAAAGCCAAACCAGATCAAGAACTTCCAGAAGAGCAAGCCGCCTAACAGGAAAGGCAGGAGTACTGTCAATATGCTGGTTTGTCTGCAGATCTTGATGGAGAAAATCATTGCAATAGGTTAGAAAGCCTTCATCAAGTTCATAGATTATTCCAAAGCATATTGACTATGTGAGCCATATCAAGCTTTTCTCTGCAATGATATATATGGGATTTCCAGCACATCTTGTAGCACTGCTTCAATCCCTCTATGTGAATCAGAAGGCAAGGATCAGATGGAATGGTGAAAATACAGATAAATTCAACCTAGATAAAGGTGTGAGGCAGAGATGTATTGCTTCACCACACATGTTCGTCTCCTACACAGAAAAAGTCATGAGGGACGCTGATGTTAACCAGTATGGGATAAAAGTAGGCGGTACACCAATTTCAAATCTCAGATATGCCGATGTCACTGCACTTTTTTGACATTTCTGAAGGAGACATCGAGAGGCTAACATCAGCCGTAAATGATACAGGCAGGAAGCTCAATCTGAAGCTGAATATCAAGAAGACAACAATTCTAACAACTGGAGAAGAACAGCCAGTGCATAATATCTCAATCGATGGTGAGGATGTTGAACAAGTTAGTCGCTTCAAATAACCAGGCTCTGTGAAAACTACATCTGCTAGTTGCACAGCTGATGTAAGAGCTAGAATCGGAATGGCCATGGGAAGGATGATAGAACTCTAGGACCGATGGCATGACCGCAACCCCACAACAAACCTTAAAACAAAGATTGTAAAAGCATTGGTATGGAGCGTGCTCCTTTACCAATTATCAGTCCAGGCAAATGACCAAATCTGGAAATGTACTATATCTGGAAATCGATTGCCTGATCTGGAAACCAATGCTGTACACTTTGTGATTAGATTCAAAAACTACAAAATTGCTTAAAACATAGATTTCAGCAATTATTTTTACTTTTTAAATTTAAAAGTTAATTAGCCATACCTACCAATTAATGAAAAGCAAAAATTATTACACGATGACCATTTCTCCACTAATTAATGCTTAATAAATTAGTTAATTAATCAATTAATTCCTTTATTTTTAAAATGCCCCGATCAAAATTAAAACGCCACGGTGATAATTTAGGTTATTATCGTAGCATGATTTACCAAAAAAATAGTTTGTCGCCAAACTTAAAATAAGGTCGTCCCCGTGCAGAAATCTGTTAATTTCGTGAACAATTTAATTTCGCAAAAATAGCTCTTGCTCAAATTCGCGAAAATAATAACCTTAAAAAATGGCAGTGTATTTATAATGGTGTGTTTGTTTGGTTTCGACTCGCAAAATTAAGTATCCACAAAAAAATTAAAGCATTTTGGTAGTTCACAAAAATAACTACCTGCAAAATAAGTTGATCACTACATTTCCAGATTTGGAAATCAATCCCGATTTCCAGAGTTGGTCATTTGCCTGGACTTATTACGGTCTGGTGGGATGGACTTTAACCAAAGCAGATGAAAATCGCATAATGGCAGCTGAAATGTGGATCTGGAGAAGAATTTTAAGAGTTAACTGGAAGGAAAAAAGAACCAACATAAGTATCCTGAAAGAGCTTGGTGTACAGAGGCAACTGCTAGGAGAGCTTATCAACAAAGCTGGTCTACTTCAGGCACATCATTAGAGGCAGTGGTAGCATACTGGCACTCCATATCACAGAAGGGAACTTAAGTGGAAGGCAGCAGGAAAAGAGGTCGTCAAAGGAAACAATGGTTCGACAACATCAAGGAATGGACTGGTATGAGTCTTATAAAGGCCAAGCGTCTAGCACAAGACAGAGTAGCTTGGAGAAATAATATGATCCGGAGATGTGATCGTATGGCAGCCAATCGTCACAACTGACGGAGGTCGAAGAAGAAAAACAAGAGCTCACAAAATATCAATCATGTTAATGTATAATCAAGATTCTCTTATTTCAATACACCTTTTTGTGTGCAACATGAAAGGTTATCAGTAACATATCAAACAACATTAACAGGTTTTAATTGCGTTGTGATTTTCCTTTTTTGATAACTTATTGTGATAACTTAGATCACTCATTAGGCTTTGCACACAAACTATTATGCTTTGGTTTTTAGAAACACGAGTGGTGGTGTTGACAGCTGTACTATAAATGCAACATCGCAAACAAATGAACATTTAAAACTTCTTTTATTTCCCTTTTTGGCACTACCCTTAATTTTCAATTTCAAATAGGCAGCATTTTTTGGAGAATTGCCCTTAGGTGACGACCCCCACCCCTTGTTTTACGGGCGGACGGACCTGTATAGTAGGTCGGTTTTAAAATTAAAAAAAATTGTGAACAAAATATTTCGACATATTTTCGGCAAAAAAACTGCCGATTTTACATGATTTGAGGAAGATAAAAAAAATAAAAAATAAAGAATCTTAAAAAACCCAAAAAAGTGGGTCGGTCGGGCCCGTAAAAAACAGTATTCCCCCTCGCCTTATGTTATATATATATATATATATATATATATATATATATATATATATATATATATTTGTACCTGTATTTTATCTGGACTATCATCAACCTTTATTCTCTATAAATGCGTTATAGGATACACTTATGTCTACCTGTTGTCTAGATTGTCAATTTTTAATATCTATAAATGTTTAGGGATATTTTACCTGTATATTGCCCAGATTGCCCTGGTGCGTACCACTGCTTTTTCTGCTCCAGATTGTCATCGTCTGGCAACGCATTATTTTTCTTCGGCTGTTTTTCATAATTCCCTTAAAATAACAACGACAACATTCAAAAACAATTATTATTCTGGCAATAACTGCTTTTACCCGCCATTGCAGCCATTCTCAGACAAAACCATAGCATAGGCCTCTACCGGCTCTTACGTGAATTTAGTTTATATACATTAACTTCACAAATAAGCATCCAAATACAGGGTGTATCAAAAAAACGCAACACCTTTTGTCACGAGCTCTCCGATTACGGAAAATCACGAATCACTCTGAAATTTATATATTCTATTAGATGTACTTATTGGCTATCACATAGTCAAATTACAGCGATATCGATTATTGATTCGCTGAGATATAAACGATACACGTAGACAAGTGCAAAACACGTTTTACATCGTTTATCCTGTATGCCTGATTTTCTTGTCAGGTGAATATTAGCAATACACTTTAATAACTAATTGTACTTAAATAATTGGAATCAAACTCATCATTCTGCGAAGAAAATGTCATGCTAAAGGTATCAAATGTCTGGCTATTTCAGTATCATATCAATATTAATTAAATCTGGCAAATAAGTTAGTCGATAGTTAATGACACAACTTGAAAATCCAGATTACAAAGTCTGTTTGCAAATCCTCTCTCTTTTTCTCTCGTTAATGTCATAAATAAAACAGTATGGCACATTATTCAAAAGATAAACAAATGGAATAGTCCAGTGAAGGTAGTAATTGTCTTGTATGAATCAGTCAATGTTAGTCTGTTGTGAATGGCACATTATGGTGCTGCTCGACCCTTAGAATGATGTCCTTGTTTTAAGATGCATCGATTATGAGTGAACTTTAATTTATGAAAGAAAGTACCATAGACATTATGGTACGATCATAATAATCGGTGGTTCAGAACTTAAAAAGGGTGATTGACGTATTCAAATGGTCGACTGATTATCAGATTACACGATTGAATGATTTTATATACCACCTTACTCAAACAAAGGAAATTAAGATAAACCATTCCAGACATTAAGGTTACATAGTTATTAAACTGTTAACCCATAACACTAATCGGAAAGGAAAATCCAAGTTTTAAGAACGAACGATGTAAAACGTGTTTTACACTTCTCTACTTATACCCGACCCTTAATATCTCAGCGAATAAATAATCGATATCGTTGTAATTTGACTATGTGATAGCCAATAAGTAGAGTGATTTGTTTTTTTACTGTGACCGTACAGCTCTCGACAAAAAGTGGTGCGTTCTTTTTGATACACGCTGTATAATGGTATTTATAGTTTCGTGACGTGCAATCATGTTGCAACATTGGCAAGAATCAACCCAACATTCCTTATTAAAATCACTCATCATATTTCAGTAAGTATTAAGTGGCAAACTAGTTGTAAGACTTTAAGTAACAAAGGTGTATTTATTAAAATATGGTAACATTGCTAAAACATGTTTTTGGCTGTTGGCATGGAAACAAGAATGAACGACGGATGCAATAATATTATTTTTGTGAATTTGTGATCACATATCATTGATATGTATATCATGTATATGGAGTCACAGTTAGAACTGAAAAGTAGGAAACAAAGCTGTTTTATATGTAAATAAATAAATCAATATATATCTGACCTAAATTGGTAAAATTGTGAAACCAATGCGAAGTTAAATGTTTGATATACAAAGCTTTGAATAAAGCGTGACATCTACTCAACCGAATCAAACGCGGACTTCTCTAAATTGTAACAAACTATTAGGGGGCGAACGTTAAACACGGCGGGGAGGGGAGTTCTATGGGGGAATCCGATGTTCCCCAAAACTTTAAATTGTAATTGAACCATTGAGGGGAAAATCCGAATTTGTCCCCACTTGCAAATGGCAACTTTAGTGTAAAATAGCTAATTTTCACGCGCTACACGCGCATTTGTGTTGTCAGTAATGTATTGTGGGTTCACTTTTTTTTACAAATTCTTCATCACAGTTATGGATTCATAACTCAATACCTGCTACCCTATCAACCCCCATCATCACCACTACCAATCCCTGAAAATGATAATGGACGCTATACCAAATATATCGCCGCTATGCGTTGTTTGAACAGCTGATTACAATGTAATACAGGATATATTGAGTTTTGTGTAAGCGATAAATTCGTTATCACCTGTTTGATAACGCAATACGGTCGATTGCGATATTTTTGTTGACAATTATTAATAGGCGAGGAGTTGACCTGTTTTCTTCCCTGCTTGTTTAATTGTCAAAAACACGCTTAGGGAGTTGGGGTTAACAAACCCCTTTTAACATGTTACGCTTAAACCCGACGACATCGCAGATGCCACAAATGGCTAGAGCAAATAGCTGATGTACTGTGTGTGTTTTTAATTTAATATTGTCACGGTTAAACAATATTTACACTGGTAACAAATATGTACACGAGTACATCATATTTTCACGGGTACAACATATTTACACGGGTAAAACATATTTACACGGGTAAAATATATTTACACAGGTATACATATTTTAACGGGTAAACAAATATTTGCACGGGTAAACAAATGTGTACGCAGGTAAAAATAACGTTTGTGCATTTGCAATACATTTGTTTTCGTTTGATGCACATTGTGCTTCACCGGTAAATATATTTACACAGGTACAAACTATTAACACGGATACAAAATATGTACACCCCTACAATATATTTACACGGGTACACACATATTTACACGGGTACAATATTTCATTAAAATTATTAAAAATCAATTTGTGTTACGTTATTGTTTTGACTTGCATGTTGTCTGTTGTTATTAATTAAATTGTTTAGATCTCGAAGTAATAGTTGCTCTTCAAGCTTTCCCACACTGATGTATTTTTCGTCAGGTAACGCATTGTTTTTCTTCTTCAGTTTTTTTTTTATTCCCTTATTAAAAATAACAACAACAACAACAGCAACAACATCAAAATATAAAATAATTGTTATTTTCTGGATGATCATGTTAAAGTGTTAAAGTGTTCAATTTTGAAAGTTGTGTGTATTTAAACTAAACAGTAATTTTAGAAATGGAGGACAGCTTTCTGTTGCCAAGCATCTGCACGTTTCCGATTTCCTCTTTTAAGACGTCAAGTCTGCTTTTACCCGTCCTTTAAAGAAAAGCATATGGAAAAGGTGTACTTTAGGTCCCAAATTCTGGTCCACAAGTAGCGTTCAATAATGGAATATAAAAGTTGCCAGTATCGCTCGATACTGGTACGAAATTACTGTTCCAAATTGTGTTACAGTATCGCACGACACTGGAACGTTTTTATGTTCAAGTATCGGGTGATATCGATACAAATGCTACCAGTGATTTGTCCCAGTATTTAACGATGTGCCAGTATCGTCCGATACTCGAACACTGACTTTGTACCAGTATCGAACGACATTAGGTGTTCCAGTATCGGGCGATACTAGTATAGTCAAGAATATTTGTCCGAAAATACACTTCTACCAAGCACAACATAAGCCTCTACCGGCTCGTATACGATTTTGATGTATTCAATGATAGGCACTGAATTCAGCTATGTGACTTCAGATGTGTAGTTGTGTGTAATCATATTGCTTAAAACGAACGTTGCGTTATTATATGAATCACGCAAATATTTCATCCCTCTAATGGGTGTCCAACAAAAATACAAGCCCGATCTTTTGAGTGATCGTAACTTCAACAATAAGCTTCCAAATATGGGTAAAAATCTCATTCGATTTAGTTGAGTAGAATCATTGGTGATTATGTAAGCCAACGAACACTCAGTCCATCCAAGTTTGCTCGCAATGAGTGACTCGGAGAGAGAGAGGACAGTCAAAAAAATAAGCAATACTTGTTTAATTGTTATACAATTGTATTTTACTTTGCCGTTGTGCCATTTTGCATTATGAAGAACTTAGTTCCAAAAGGAGCTAAGTCACTTTTTTTGAAAACAATTGAGTTACGTCCAGAACATGAAAGCGAGTTACAAAATACATATTTTAAACTTTATTTGACATCTGTAGCATATTCGGGTCCAAAGTTATGGCCCTCGGTATTTTCCCGAAATATCCGGTAATTTCAGGAAATTTGAATATAATTCACCAAAATGGTAGAAATATGGTTCTTTTATCATTGTAACACATTGATATGAATGTCCTTAATAAAATGCAATGAAGAAAACGTAAAATGTATGGGATTATTGTTTTGAAAATTGCACACAAACAAAATTGTTGGTATTTATTTTTGAAATAACAACAATGTTGTGCTATACCCAATACTGGCAACAATTATACAATATAGTTTATACTTTCAATGTGATTAACATGTTTTATAACATGTCGCTCACACGTCCTGTCTGCCTAGCATATTTAAAATGCCCGGTGTAAGACGAGATATTAGTCACGGTGGTTTCAGTCAACATTGACTTTGGGTACGCATGATCATCCCAAAAATCGCGGAAAGGGATTTTTAGAGTACTATGTCCGCGATCTTCCCAAATTTTGGAACGTTTGTTCGCAATTTCAAAACATTAGAGGTAATTTTGGCTATGCCCGTGAGAAAAAAAATAGAATGAGAGTTGTGTCATATATCAAATTGCGAAAAGGGGTATTTTGAACCAAATGTGTCCTCGTTTTTTGCGAAAATAGGAGAAACAACAGAGTTAATAGATAGAGAGATATTATAAATTAGACACCATAAAACGCAACACCACCATCCTTCAAACCGGGTGGCCATACGCGTTTTCACGAATAAATCTGGAATGCTTATTCAGAAGGTTATGAATTAAGGTCAAATATAATTAAGAAAACCCGTTTGCAGGAATACCTACCTGTTACGTATAGCCTCATAGCCACATATCCAACAGCCTGGCAACTATAAAGTTTCTCATCTGTCAGATCCAAATCATAAAGACCTAACACAAAGTCAGAACCAGTATCTGTCTCCACTTGTTCTATAGAGTACTTATTAGTGTCAGTGGTAAGCAGATGTGGCCCAAATGATATCCCCGTTGTTGTTGATTCTCCGTTAGCCACCCAGAGTACAGAGATGAGATCATCACCGAGGACCTTACATGCAACCTTCAGGTCCACACCGCTGTCTACTGTCAATTCGTATACACCATCCTGTGGTTGATATCCATCAAGGAAAATAAAAGAACAAGCGTTACAGTATGAACTATGGAAGCGTATCTACATGTCCTTATTATTAGTTATTATATCCATGCACTCTTATAGATAGTTACGAATCCATGAGAAAACAGGATATTATAATACGCGGAGTGCTTTGACATTGTTTTTTTGACAATGCCGTTCATACGCGAACCACTCCCTAATGTTTTGATTCGTTGTTCACGCAGCACGGGATCCCCAATTATTTCTACAGCTATGTATAATAACACTTGTCAATATGATTTCATTTGTTTTCAACAAAAATATAAAAGCGTGTACAAATATAGGCACACTTGATCATTAGTGTTAAATAATTATTGATCATAATTGTCGTGTATAAGTTATATAGGTCAATACTTACATGTGCAAATGTATATAAGCTCACAATAGCACTCCCGACTGTGGCAACGTCAGCGCGCGTGCATTTATTTATCCGTTTATTAGTCGTTCTGACTCTATATACAGAATATTAAACAACATACTAGGCACAAACCGTGTTTTTATAAAATGAAAAAAAAGACAGTGATCAATGCAGTTTTTAAGCAACATATAATGCACACCGACGCCGACGCGAATAAAATTGTCAAAACCACCAAGTCATTCTAAATATAAATAGTTTTACCTTTAACTACTGAAATTATGAACAATAGTGTGAATTTTCACACCAAGCTACTTTGTACGCGATGACCTCTTAAATATTGAAATTTAGATAACTGTCATGGTAAACGTGTTTTTTTATTCATTTACTTGCCACAATCCGTACAACCTTTACATATCGTCGCTGTTCTGACATACCGGCACATCTCTTTACTTATTTCTGTTGTGATGTGCCGGTATGTCAGAACAGCCACGACATGATTGCCACCCTTTTGAGTGCTCCATAGACCATTTCAAATCGAGATCAGACAAGTTTGGAAAGATAAGTGAAACTGTACCGGGTTTTCTGACAAGAAGCGATAGTGAGCAGGCGCGATAATAGGTTAACACCCGATCATCCGAAATATATATTTTCTTTTAACTACTGTTCGGGCTTAAAGTAGTATTGTGGCTTTAGAAATAAGTGATGGGATATAATGTTCGCCCGAAATATGTCTGTATAATGTGGCTGTTTGCTATCCTTAGAGATCGCTCTCTTAAGACATTTATGGGGGAAATTGAAGGGCTTCTATGTAATGCATGGCTCAGTGCCAAAAAATAAAATAAAATCACGAAAATTAAATGATAACAAAACAAAAACAAAGATGAAGAGTTAAATCAAGGACACTCCTCCAAATTGAAGAATAATCGTGCATTATACAATGAAGTGTTGATTGAATCAATTCATGAAAATTGCATTCCTCTACCGTGTGGCTGAAATATGTCATCATCTGTAGACGCCGCATGTGTCAGTGGCTTAGCATGTTATAAATACTATTATTTATCTTCATATTTTACTATTTCCAATTTTTACTGGCTGGCAACACTACGTTTATAATATTGCTTTTTAAAGGGGAACCACAGAATGTATTCTGCTGAAAAAAATGTTCTTGTAAAGTCCATTTTGAAATGTAGAAGATTTTGTTTATTATGTTCGTACCATAGGCGCCCCCCCCCCCCCCCCCCCCCCCCCCCCCTCGAGTCAAGTACCATGTATGTTCGGACGTTGTATGTGATGAATCCAAAATGTTCGACATCAGCTGAGTCATCAGTTATATTTTCAGAAAACTTCACTCGAAAACGTTCAAACCTACCAACACATCTGAGAGCCCTGTCCAAGGATTTCAAACCCCTTACAACATTTCATTTACCTTATCATATAATTACGATACATA
Organism: Ophiura sarsii; assembly: GCA_035610835.1. Lineage (NCBI taxonomy): Eukaryota > Metazoa > Echinodermata > Ophiuroidea > Amphilepidida > Ophiuridae > Ophiura > Ophiura sarsii. The sequence continues at coordinate 44,746,585 of CM069455.1, forward strand.
GCGAGTCAAAAACAACGGGCACTATTCAAATCCAATGCTAGAGCTATAACACGACCACATATTTGGCTCTCAATCAAAAAATGAATGTTTGAATTCGAACTTTGCGTCATAATGTACAACACCTTTAGTAGAACCTGATGGTATTTAATGCCTATCCACGGAATGGCAATAACACAGAGTAATGCTGGGTGGCTGATCAGAGATGCAAACCAATGAAACCACGAAATATGTTGAAAAGGCACATGAATGTTAGATACAAAATTATAAAATGACCAGAAAGTAATAGTACTGTGGAATTATGAGTAATAAGCCTGGAATCAGGGACAAGAGAGTGAAAAGAGGCATTTTGTTCTTATTCAGAAAGCGAACATCATTCAGGAATGGCTTGATAATCCGACTATCCCGTGGAATGACTTCAAAGGTTGGGACTTTACTAAAATGAGTGTAACATTATAGGTCTTTAATAGTGCTACAATTAGTTTTGAATATGTACGCATACTCTTTCTGTGACGCCATTTTGAAAAAGTGCCCGTTCTTTCTGACTTGCCCTGTTTATTGATTTATGTTCACGTTGTGTTGCATATCAATGGAAAGCTGATGTGGTTTTCTTTCTAACATGTCTAATGACACCACAATTGTAGCAATCCTTTGTTTCAGTTCTCAGCCATCTGCTTGAGAATGTGGAACGGTTGCAATGTTTAAGGGCTCCTATTTTGTGCTCAAACGTATCCATCGTATCTGTCAATAAAGCATCTTTCTATATACTGTAGTATAGATGGCTATCCTGCAATTCATTTAGCAAACAACAGAGGTGGCCTTTTAAATTTGAAGAAAAAAAACCTGGCGATTTGGCACATACTTACAAATGTGGTATCTTAAGAAATACATTGGCTTTCCATTGATATGTTACACAATATATGAACATGTGAATAATTTAGTTTTTACCTTCATTACAAACTCAGCTCCCGGTGGTCCTTCTTGAATTTTAAGCGTTTTTTGCGAGTTTGGGTGCTCTGTTTTTTAAAGCAGAGAAATAAAACACATTATTTAACCAAAACTAAAAACAAACAGGGGTAAATTCAACTGTGTGTCCCAACATTGACTTTAAATACAGTAAAACACGCATGATAATTAATATGCGAGAACAAGTCAGAAAAAGTGCATGGAATCGAGCTATAAACGGGCTAAAAAAATGATTTATTTCAAAATAGCCTGATTTCATCAAAATGCCAGAAAGTATATGTCTAATATTGATGGACACAGACGGCCATACATATTTGAAAAGGTATTCAGCGCCCCCAAAAAAAACAATTTACCGACACCCGACTCAATCCGCTTAATCATGTTACAAATGGAAATCGTTATCATGTACCATGACGCACCCATATGTCACTAATGTGACGGGCCTTTGCCATACAATGACGATACCCTAAGCAATTTTGTGGCGCATCATTTATTGATTCTGACACCATGACAGTCTCAAATGACGCAAACCGCCGTCATACATACATTGTTGACTGAACTGGATTGCAATATAGATAAAAATACTTTAAGTGTAAAATGTATTCAGATATCTGAGAAAGCAACAAAACAAACCAATGATTGAAAGGGGAGTTGGTCGACTACATTAAACCGTTTAGATGGTCTATATTTCACTCGTTGGAAGTTATTTTCGTAATTAGTGTTCAATTGCTTTACCACTTCCGACTAGATTTAATTGTATCCATGTAGATCTCTTTTCGCAGCTATCAACTCGTTTCCTGTTAGAGTCAAACTCGGTGTGTTTTGCTCTACATATAAAAATACACGTTGCCAATAGATACTGAAAATGAAACTCTATGATTCACGAGGGCTCTTCCCCTATGTTTGGTATTGTCAAGCCACGGCCTCTCGAATATCAGTTTATATCACGGAGTTGTTTACTTACTCAGGGCACATATAACAAGGGGCTTTCCTTCCGACTATAACATATGATTTGATTTTTTCCATGTTTGGATTTGTTTCTCCAACAAAGCCCCATTAGAGCGGCACATACCTGTCTTATATGTGAGTACCATCCCCGGGGTATTTCCGGTATGTGTATTTAAAAAAGTCATAATGGCGATCGGGTGATTTTACGCACGCAATGTTTGCACTGAACACGCGGTGAGAGTATCTGAAAATGTTTGTTTGCACTTCGGAAGTTGCATCTAAACAAATAATGCCTAGTTTGTAGAGAGTAGGGTCTATATGTAAAATATAATGTTCGTATTTTGTTGTACCCATGATGACGTACCCTGTGGCGAACCCAGTTATATTATAAAAAATAACACATCGGAATATACAAATTAAAATCCCGTTTAAAATATCATCTGAGACTGAGACTATTATACACCTATCAGTTGCAAGACGCACTATACGACCCCGGCACCCTCAGTCAATTTTTGGACGGACCATTGGGGGATTTTGACGGACCATGACGACGCACCCCGTCGTCAGATATCGTTGACTAAACTTGATAAAACACGGTGACTACTGAAAATGAAACTACTTTTGATTCACAGGGGGATCTGCCCTCAACCATGGCCCTCGAATATATAGACCCCGGACCGGGACCGGGATGGACTTATTATGCGCAATAATGTCTGACTGGTCTAAAATGTATAAAATATTTAACTGATTATCATAAACGTCAGGATGAGGCTGAAACAATTTCGAGAACATTGCACATTCTGCTTCGACCCGTTCAGTGGCGTAACCAGGAGGTGTGGTGGGTTTGGGGTGGGGGAGGGGGAGGAGCATGTTTCAGCCCACATGTAGGCTTGCACCTATTTACAATAAACGGGAGGTAAGTAGAAAATTGGGTTATCGAAAGTGTATTTTAACCAAAATTGGGTTCTCGAAGTGTATTTAAACATTTGAACTTCGAATTGGAAATTACACCTTCTATAAACCATCAAAGCATTTAAAGGGCATTTAAAAATACCAAAAACATTTCTGATTTAATCAATACCACCCATATACTTCGAGAAAAGGCACCCCAAAATGTGGTACATACACAACATTTTGCGAACGGGGTCTATAAATGAAGCAAAATCATTAGAAATGGTACCGTTTTTCCACAAATCACCTGGTTGGTGGTATCAAGGAGTTATGTGGTATTATAGTAGGCCTATTATAGCGTATAGTTAAAGGTCGTATTTTGTTGTTCGTAAACAGATGTACACTGTGACGCACCATGTAAAGTGACGGACCTTGACGCACCCTCCGTCATTTTGTTGACGGACCAAAGGCTGCCACTGACGTATATTCCATCAATAATTATTGGTAAACGACGCACCCACGACGCACCTCTCCCGGGGGTCGTATAGCGCGTCTTACAACTGATAGGTGTATTAGTCTTAGCCTGTATATGAGGTCAAGGAATTTTCTTTCTAAACATCACGCCTATGTTATGCGTTTTCTGGACAAAATGACGTTGAAATATTACAGCAAGTTCTCAAATTATGTAGCATTAATAGTTCGGGCCCTTCATGTTCGATCTCTTGGGCCGAACTATGGACTATGGACTACCAGTGAACCAAATATAGACCCAATTATGTATCAGTGAGCAGAAGGAGAAGGAGAAAACTAAATCGAATAAGGACAAATATAACCCTGCCGGGTTTCACCCAGGCATAGATAGCTAAAGCGAATACGTACAATGCCCTCGAGTTTCACCCAGGCATATATAAATACTCACTTTAATCAATATGAATTCCCTCATTGTCTTCCAAGAGGAGTATACAAAATCATATTAATGAGATATAAATTTGGCATTTTTATGGATTATGACCTTATTATGTGTATGTACCTTGTATTTTGTTTCCAATTATATTATGAATCCCACGCAGTAACAGTTGTTCCTCGCGGTTCTCTAACGAGTTCTCATTCTTATTCCCGTCCTTATTCCTCTTCAGTTGATTTTCATGATTCTCCAATATATTCGGAATAGGTATTCGTTTGAGTTCTGCTATCTTCTGTAATATATCTGTATCTTCTTTTCTCCCAACAAGCTATAATGGTTAAGAAAACAAAACACAATAAACGAAATTACGGTATGAACCCTATGAACACGAATAACTAGATACGGTCATACGGTAGTAATGTACATTATATCTCAACTCTAATACCAAGGGGTTTCGTAGGGGAAAATAGATCTAGGGAACAAATACCGACAAGTGGAACAGGCTTCGCCGACACAGGGAATCGAGACCCCCCCCCCCATCCTCTCTGAGCGTCCTAGCTCCCATTGCATCACATGGATTAAGCTGCTTCCTTTTAGACGCAGCTAACATAGGCTAACGGGTGTCCCTATGGTTAGCAAAAAGGTATTTTACTAGAGGAGAATCGGGGGCACGGTACAACAGATATAACCATTTGAAGTCATTTCGAAATATTTTGTTTTGTATTGTTTTCCGGCCAACAGAGGGCAGTTTATTTTCTTTTTTCTTTTTAATGTTTTTGTTTGACTCCCTAGGTAAAGTTTTCTATAAACATTTTGTTTTTTGTTTTTGATCTAAATTTTAATTCCAGTAGATTCCCGCAGCACAGGAAATAAGGAGAGTTGTATTAACCAACATACATTAAGTGGCAATACATTTAGGAAAGTGCATGAACTAATGACCTAAAGCTTCCTTAGATATTAAGTATAATAAATTACGCAGATGTTTTACAGCCTCCCGCAGCGCAGGATATATTTTAAAAACTATATTTAACAAGCTCCTAAAAATGTCAGCTTTGTAGCATTTATACTTTTCTTGTAAGCATTAATTAAACATATTTGCATAGATTAATCCTTTTGCTAGGGCCGGTCAAAAAAACACAATAAGAAACAAAATAAATGAACGCTTCAATTGTGCTTCATTTTTGACAATTAAAGTGTCATATCTAGAAAACCGTACCTCCGATCAAGCTCAAATTTCAGATTATTGTGAAGCTCAGCAAGCTCTATCAATATATCAAATACAAAATTAACCATAGGAACAATCTTAATGTTTAGCACCGATTTCGTGCTGTGCATACATCATCCAATGAGCTATACACGCAGCATTGGATTGTAGCACTCACTGCCCGCTTCGCTCGTCGCAGATGACAGCACAGAATTAGTGCTACATGTAATACAGTTGATGGCGTGTAAAATGTCATTATACAACTAGCCAATGTTTGCAAGCTTACGCGGCGCGCATATTATATTCCCAGGAATATAATTTTAGAAGCCAATTTGATACAAATTGTACCTTTCAAGTGTATATTGAAAACAAACCCCAAAAAGCGCGCATGAGTTTCATGAACAAATAATCAGGTAAAATGGTGTGGAGACATTCGCGGGGATACCATGGGTATGGAGAGATAACATGTAATGCCCATTATCCTAGGTTTACCTCCTTTATCTGGGGTTAAAGGGGCATTGAGAGATGGGGTGGGAGTGCGCCCTCAATTATCCTGGAAATCAGTTTTTTGGCATCAAAGTAATACTTGGGCATACTAACTACCATCTGAAACGGTTTACCAACATTCGCCGTTTATCATATAAAATTTCATGATTTTCTTAGTTTCGATATGATCATATCGAAACTCAGGTGCCGAATTCGGAAGTTATGCATCGTTTTACTCACGGACTTTCGCGGCAAATCTCAACCCGGAAGTGCCGTTATTTGCTTGATTATTACCTGATTATTTGTTCATGAAGGCGATGTCGGAATTGTATGACATTTTAGATTTGGGCTTTGTTGATGATTATCTTTACGTTATTTGTTCATTTAGTATATCGATACATCTCTCAATGCCCCTTTAAAGCGGAAATGATATACGTAATGCAAATATAAGAGTAAGCCTAACGTGCCTGGGTGGGAAATTGTCGACAGAAGAAACACGCAGTACGACTCCATATTTCAACAGGCTCTTAGATTTGTAGGCTCGTCTTCAAAAAACACACCTTTTCCGTGTATATCGACGGAGGGACCTTGAATGCTCCCACATGTCTATACTAAAAGTAGTCCTACCTGTCCCCATTGTCCATCTTTCTTCATTTGATCTGCTATAACAGCACCTGCTTTACGGACTTCATTCACAGCACCGTCGATAGTTTTGTGATCTGATAAACGAGTCTGAAAATAATAATAATGTACATGTATGCAATGCACTGAAAGTATGTCACAAAAGTTGTGTTTTTTCCCTGCGATCGGTAATTTGATCTACTTCCAGGATACGTGTAGTGATTTTGAAAAAAGAATTTAATTTTCAAATTTCCTTCAAAACTATTATAGAGTACACTCAAATTGTCAATGATCTATTAGTTTTTTTCCCCAAAACCGGAAATACTCCAGATTTTAAAAAATCAGGAAGCATGCTTCGATCTTTTCTTCTCTTGTCGTTAGGGACTTATGAAGAGCTGATATGCAAAAGGGTTTATGCACTTATCAATCGCATCCCCGCCCCCGGTACAGTCGTGTACAGATGCTATGCAAAAGGACTGCCATCCATTAAAAATGTTTTGCAAAAGGACTTGTGTCCAGTTATACTGCCCTGTATCCAGTTATACTGTCATCTATATTTCACTATCCAAAGACAAGTAAAGAATCAAAAGAGAATTCTTGTTCCTGTTGTATACCTCATTACGGTTCCGTTCCCTTTACATTCTGAGCTTTTTGTGACCACGGATATGCCCTGGTATCCAGGGTAATACATTTCTTTCTAATAACTTTCTTTGGTTGATTTATTTGATTTATTGCACCACGCCTGTGTATTTCCTAGCCTGGTCAAGCACGGCTCAAAGCCCCGCCGCGCCAGGGGTGGTATCATGGTGTTGTCCATAGTGGAAGAACTTGGTACTAGTATGGTTTTAATGGGGACTTTATAAACGTAATTATTACAATACCTGGTTAAAATATATTTATATAATTTGTTTAATACCCGTCGTATATGCCTATTATTTCTATATAATTATTACAGTTGTTGCTTTTTTTCTTGTGTTAATGTTCATAAATGAATAATGTTTATATTGTTTGCTGTTCGAACGAGTGAATTCCATAGGATATTAAAGAAATTAACTAAAAGTAGTCTGACAGAAAATGTTCAAAGTTTACTCATACACAAGTTTATTTAGGTGTTTAGATGCAATTAAATTGGATAATTTTTTGGGTGGAAAGAAGCCCAAAGTCCAGCCCAAAGTCTTACTTTTAAAAGTTGTTGTGTTGAGAAATTAACACTTTAACTTCAATTGGTCATTGCAATTAGTACTATTTCAAATTTGGTTAAAGTCAAAAGTTCAAAATTTGAAAAAAGTCACAATATATTATCCCTGGATCAGATTTTAGTTTTAAAACTTAGCCCAATGTGGCTGAAAGTCACGCGTGTGGTCAATTTGTTGAATTAAACAATTCTTGGGTGGACTTTATGTTAGCCCAATACGCGACTTTTCAATGTTCTTGCGTTAAGAAAATCAATGTTTGAACTTTAATTTGTTTAAAAAATAATGTAATTTCAGATTTTGTCAAATATTAAGTTCAAATAAAAAAAACCCCCAATAATATAGCAGATTTGAGTTTAAAATGTAGCCCAATGGGGCTAAAGATATGTCAATAGCAGGAGTGTTGCAGCGTGGTTACAGCAGTGCCTTTTCGGATCTTCTAGACTGTTGGTCCAGGGTATATCACCCCATTCACACCATGTTCACACCATGTTCACACACAAATACTAGCGTAATAGCCAATTCAATATGTCAGCCCCTGTCAGACCATGGTCAGACAATATTTGAAACTTGGCTCAAACTATACTGGACGATGGAACCTAATGTGTGTTGTCCCATCGCCAGCTACCAACGCCCCGCCCCTTACTGTTTAATTTGGCGATAGTGATTGTATTAATGTATCCATGTGTTAAGTGCTAGTGCCGAAAACACAACATCACCCTGGCCCACACATTCAACAATGCTTTTCAAGAGATGAATGGTTGTGCTCGTAAAGGAAACTGTTGTATGACTGCCTTCCCCTCTCCTCATCCCCCACATTTAGAAGTAGTCTTCTTTGAGTTGATTTGATTTGATATTATTTGGTTCCTACGACCCTGGATAACCCAATAAGCTTATTAGCTTATTTCCATTGGGGTCCGTTAGATGTGTGAACAGATACAGACCGGGATGATCCCCTACTCTTTACGAAAGAGTACATACATACATACATACATATGAGATTTTATAAAGCGCTATTTCATTTAGATCACGGCGCTGGCAGCAAACAAACAAAACAAAAAGGTAAAATCAACAAACAAATCAAAATGTACCAATAAAAACTAGTACTACATGTATACAGAAAGAACAACTAAGTAGGAAACAGATGAGTCTTCAGTTGTTTTTTGAAAACTTGTAAGGATTCACAGAGTCTGATGTTGTTGAGTAGATCATTCCATAGTTTAGGACCAGCAACAGTGAAAGATTTATCTGCGGCAGAGTTTTGTGGGCGTTGAACAACTAGGAGAGATCGATCAGACCAAAATCGAAGACCAGGTCTACCAGGTTCATAATGAGCAATGCACAGATTCAGATAGATAGGTCCAGTATCATTAATACATTTATATATATGAACACACAGTTCGTAGATAATACGCGGCTGTCGCAACGGGAGCCAATGAAGTTCTTTGAGCAACGGAGATGCCGAGTCTCTTTTTCTGCCTCCACAGACAAGGCGCGCTGCCCAGTTTTGTTATGATTGTAATTTGCTGAGATCAGATTCATTTGAACCAAAAAGTAGCGAATTTCCGTAATCAAGTCTAGAAAGTATGAGTGCACGAGCTACGTGGTGGCATGAATTGTAGTCAAGAAAACGGCGAATTCTAGACATGTTGCGGAGATGGAAGTTTATAATACGACGGAGATTGGCAATATGGACTGACATAGACATGTTAGAGTCAAAGAGAACGCCTACATTACGCACACTTGTTGTCGGTTTTATGGAACTATCTCCAATGTTGAGTTCAACAGTAGGCATGATACGTGTGGAATGAGGTGACCCAAGAACCAGGAACTCAGTTTTGTCCTCGTTTAATTTCAAAAAGTTCTTGGTCATCCATGATTTTATCTCCGTAATACAAGAAGCAATTGACGAAAGTGCATTGTTGATAGATGTCTGATCTTTGGGATTGAAAGTGGTGTACATTTGCGTATCATCCGCATAAATATGATACGAGAGACTGTGTTTTTTAATGATTTGTCCAAGTTGAAGAGTATAAGTAGTGAACATTTTTGGTCCCATCCCACAACCGATCCTTGTGGTACACCACAATGTAAAGGTTTCGACTTGGAGAGTACATCATTAATAAAAATGCGGCTCGTAACCTTTTAACGTGCTCGGGTATTGCTCTTCCGATGCACGGGAACACCATTTATACGTGACTTCCGAACCACCGGTTTTTTTTTGCTGCCATAAGGAAATCGTCACAGATCATTTCGCTTCATTTACCAGGCTACCGATACGGCGCACAGAGTATCAGCACTTATATAGATTGTAATATCCTCTAACAGCTCCCCAATTTCGCTTGGGTCGACGAAGTAATTGAGACTAAGTACCTTGCCTAAGGATACAAACAAGTTGGCTGTAGTGGGGCTAGAACTCACAACCTTTGCATCGTGAGACCGGCATGCTATCCACTAGACCACACGTGCTCTCTTTGCACGCTTAATTCAGATATCTTACACATGAGGTTCTACTGTGCAAACCTGGAAGTAAAGTATCAAGTAAATAATGGCAATTTTTGAAAAATTGTAATAATCCGATTTGGATGCTTCATTATTAAAGGATTGTGCCCGCAATCGCCTACCCACACCCCCCCTGTAATAAAAGAAGTATTTTTCTTGTTAATCTCAATTGTGTGTACCATTACATTCATTTGTTTATTCCCTTTTTTAGTTGGTGAATTATTTTCTTTTTGTGTGGTAAACTGTTTGTTTGCATTCTGTTGAAATGTATTGCAAAATGGCTTACATCTATTTTTTTTAAAAACATAATAACACAACAAATAAAAGTGTATCCAAAAAGTTAAAACTACATCGTTCATCTCTATAAACAATTCAAAAAACTCTTCTTTTTTTTTTTGGGGGGGGGGGGGGGGCGAAGCCACCCTTATAGCATCAGATTGCAAAAAAATACACATTTAGGTCTTTCTAGACATAAGTGGGGGCAGCCATGTTTTTAGTCTTTGTAAATTACATATACCTATGCAGTTTATTTTAACAGTCCTGCAGTCTGTGATAGAGTCAAAGCTATATTTGTTTAGTTGATGCATATACTGTTGATGATTCATTCAGAGAGATGTTATAAACCTCCCAATCGCTGTGTGGTTGTCTAATAAGTGGTTAGTTGTGGATGTTTGAGTTTCGGGTTATATATAATATTCCTGGGTTGATTTAATGAAATGTCAATATGGATAACCATATCGCGGAATGACATTTTGATATAGAAATTCCTGGACCAACGTTTTAGACCAAGTACAATGTCATTATATACCTAGATTGTTCTTCAGACGGTACCCCCCCCCCCCCCCCCCCCCCCCCCTCCATGCACACAAATCAACTTGATTGGTTTCCTGTACTATTTTTAGACTGTGGTGTTTTGATATGTTTTTTGGTTTGAATTATTAAAATTACATACACCATTTTACTGGTATTTTGGTTTGCAACAGATGCTTCAGAAAATGGTTACGAAACATGCTTCTTTCTTTTGGATCGCCCCCCATTCCATTTCAATGGAATTTTTATTGACAACTGTCCGTGACCTTTTACATTTTAGAACAGGCAAACGTCACTCAGGTTACATTGAAGAATTGATGTCGTTTCAACGGGACTTGTTGAATTAAGCGATTAAAGCAATAGAAAACAAAATCCTAATACCCACTTGTCAATCAAAAGTCAAACAGAATCATTAGAGGTAATTGAAGACCTGAGCGCAAGAAAGATCTAAGTATATATATATTTACTATTTTAAGATACAGGCATTTAAAGTGTTTAAACTATTGTTTATAGAAAATTACCAAAAGGAGCTATTATAACATGTATAATGAAAATAGACAAATATTGTAGATTATAGTCTTAGCATTCACATGATATATGATTGTTTGAACAAATTGATTTATTAAGCGATATCGATAAATGTATTGAATTTTGACTTGGGTCTTTCTTGCGCTCAGATTGTAGCCATAGGTTTTATTAATTTGAATAAGACTTGAGCGCAAGAAGTGCGTAAGTCCATATTTGACATTTTGAGATACAGGCATTTAAAGTTTAAAAAATATTTTACGAATCAACATACAAGTTCAATTTGGCTGTTACTCGGTGAGTATATAGGTTATGTATCTGAGATTTATATTCTCCCAATATTAGTACTTACATTGTTTATTGATCAATTTTAATCAATTGATTGGTATTGGATTTACGCACTTTTTGCGCTCACATTTGCACCATTAGATTTGCACAGAGTATTTTATATTACCAATTCATAACAAATCTTGCAAAAAATAATTCAAGCATTGAACAAGTAATACTAACATTTAGTTAAATTAGATTTCTATCAATTATAATGTAATTCAATGAAATCTGAAGTATGTGAGGGTGAATTAGCCCCATATTTACCATGGATACTGATAGTGAAGACAAACAGGAAAAATAAGAGGAAAATTGGCTTTTGTGGAATTATCAGCAGTGTTTCCAGACTCTCGTATAGCATAAAACATATTTTATGGGAAAACGACATATTTTTCCCATTTAAGTTGTTGAATATAGTGGGAAATTAACGAATTAATATATTTTGACTTTTAAGTGCAAACAACCAAAAATTGTTTTGTGCAGTAACGTTGATAATTTACTTTGGTTTATGTTTTAGAAACACAATAATGGGTGGACTTACATTCTTCTTGCACTCACATTGCTGACAGTGCTAAATTGGACCCCCCCCCCCCCCCTGAAAAACAAGTTTAAAAGTCTCAAATTTGAAAATCAATAACATTTCCATGTTTCTTGTCCCTAAAGCTGCCCAAAACCATGTTTAACTCAATTTGGCCAAAAATGGACTTATTGACTTCTTGCGCATTCAAATGGGGATTTTCAATCCCCTGGGAAAGATCACGAAATGCAGTGACATAAACATGTATTGGCCAATAAACTGTTATATTGCAGGTGACGTATTTCGATGAGGTTCTTTGTCAACGAAGCACCGTGTCGGATTGAAAATTGGTATTTTGATATGTATCTTGAAGAAACCTAGTAATAATAGTTACGTGATCAAAACTAAATGATTTTTAGCTTGTAATCATACATTACACAATTTGAAATATAATAATAACTTATTATTTTACTTTAATATGAATATGACTATTTATCAACATGCCAAAACTAAAACTATGATGTGACACATTGTTTAAATTTGATTATAAAATAATGTACATTGTAATCCGTAATAATGATGATAGATCAAGTATGTGAAAAGTTTAAAATGACAAATATAAATGATATTACGTGCTATGGTAAAATATTGACTATGTACACTGTAACAGTGAAGATCATAGGTGATGATAGTGATGATAAATAAATACAAGCGATTAAAAACCCAACAGATTTTAATAACAATGAATTGTTCTGTGGGTAATCTTATTTATAACTGTATTTACTAACAATCAATTTGCAATAATACGGTATGAATAGGACACGATTTACTTTAATAAATGTGTTAGCATTGAACAGTTTACCTCCAAGTAATTTCGATTTCATTTTGGAAAAAAAATTGTCATACAGTTCAAAATTATCATTATTTTACGTCCACGATTAACTATATGTGTTGACAGTATGCTTTAATCAGATTTGATTAAGACGGGCTTCATTAGTTGCCTTCAAATAACAACACATATCAACAATCGGGTAAAATGTTTCGGGTCGGTATGTGTACTGGAAATAATTTCAACGTTAAGGTTCGTCGGACCCATTTATATCAGTAGTATACTATTAGCATTCAACACGTATTTACACCAGTTACATCCAACGTTATTACAAATCTTGATATAAATAAGATATACGATATAATTCTTACCAGAAGTTGTACGATTGTCCGGTCGACAGTTCTCTCTGCAGCTGGAGAACCCTGTACCACATATCCAATGCCAACTACGACTGCTAGAAGAGGCAACACCGTACAACCCTTCATTACGATAGATGACTTTTGGGATACACGTAATAGGCCTATGCGAAAGTATGGATAGCTGTGTTCAATTTCAACTCATCTACCGGAAGACTAGTGGGAAGGTTTACCAGGGATACGAAGCCTAGCCGTTAAATGCAGTGTGTATTCGTAAAGTATGTTGTGTTCAGGTGAAATGGGCGACATGATTGGATGTAAAATGTGTAAAGAGATGACGTCACAAATTGAGCAGTTTTAGAGCATTTGTGTTAATAGTTCACCGACTTTTTCAATTTGTAAAGAGCGACACATTTACCCTACCCTAGGTGAATAGCAAGGATTGTGGGTCACTATACTAGAATGTTTTGATTGTAAAGAAAGTAAATTTACCTTAGCTTCAAGCAGAACATTGTTGGAGTATCCGAATCCGATTGGTTCGTTGTGGACACCAGACGCGCCGTAGAAATACTCTATGATTTGCTAGAACTATACTCATTGTTTGCCATGTTATTTTACATTTGGTGCAATTTCAAAATGGTATTATATTACAATTAATGTGTCTTAACCTCTTTGAAACTAGTGTGTGAGAAATACTTGTTTATTTAGTTGTATTGTAAACCATAGCACTTAGATTGGTAAACGTGATATTGCAGTTCAAACTTCACAACGAGTTTTGCGGACTCAAGTTTGCAATGTAGCACATGTACTATTCGCAGGGTATGTTAATGTCCTCGATGAATAATGTGTTGACGAGTAACACTGTGCTATATAAGCTAAACATGATAGTACGGTATTTTTAAGTTCTACTTCCTACCCTATAACTTCTCTAATAATATATACAGCCGAGTGCACCAATGGCGGGTAGCTGAAGAATAGCGCTACCTCGCTAGTAACTGAGGCGTACCCCAAATTGCTGAGAGCACCAAACCGGGGTAAGCTACTAGGCTAGTAACTGGCGGGTAATTTACGCTAAATCTTAGTTGGAGCATAACACTTTATGCTGTAACTAAATGACAATTTCTTTTATTTGCCCGATGGACGATTACATAAATATGATGATCAGTTGGAGAATTGTATCATGCAATTTAGTATCAACTTGTGTATAATAATTATACTCAATGATACATTTAAGACCAATTTATTATAAAATATTTTAAAAATATCCACAATCATGCATACACAGTTGTAAAAAATACTTCAAACAATCAAGCATCCAATCAATCAATCAACCAATAATGATTTATCTAATTAATAGATCAATTAATTAAATAACATGAAATCAAATAAATAAACGAATTCATAAATAAGCCTATTGAATGAATATTATAAATAAAGTAAATAAAAAGATGAATACAAAATAATAATACATAGGCATACACATTTAATAAATCGATTGATTAATGTCAATACCATACTGTAGTTCATAGAAATTAACATAAATGATTTCATTAAAGTCACCATCATATTTTAAAGAGAGACAAAAAAAGAGAAACACAAATTGTTATAACGGGAATCGAACCCGTGATTTACATTTTTAAAAGCCAGCATCACAGTAGCACGCTACAGAGATTTGACGCTAGAATTGTAATAGTTAAATAATTTAACCATTGATCCATTTATTTAAAACGAACGGATTTTGATCGTGGAATTGTTGCCATTTTATACCATTTTGTAGGTTACTCTCGCACACAATATACACTCGTCAAAAGAAGTTCCTGGACACTCATTGAAGTTCAAATATTTCACATAAATATTTAATATAAATTAAACAATTGCATGTCAAAATAAGCAGACAATAATTCTCTATCATGTCTGTATGAAATTAAGATGTACGCATTCATGCATGGCTGAGCACATTCATTAAGCAATGGTAAGGTGCGTAAAAGGAAATTGCAAGAAATGAGCATTTACAGTCATTTGAATGGAGGGATTATCCATTTTTTTGCAATCTTCTTGCCATTGTCAAGTGAATGGGATCTGCCATGCATGAGTGATCATGTCTAAATGCCATGTTAAGCTGTTTGAGGATTACTTTCTGCTTATTTTGATATACAATTATATATATATATAATCATAAATATAATTATATATATTCTATTAAATATTAATTTAATTTAAGTGTCCAAGAACTTCTTTTGCCGAGTGTATTTATAATGTAATTATGGTCCTTATTTTTGAAAGAATGGTACAAAAATGGCGTCATATTCACAGATTTCATGGACGTGGTGTGACGTGTTGCATTATTTATGTATTTAGATCAACGCTTGACGTAGCGACTGACGAAACATTTTTAGAATTATACGGAACACCAATCGTGTCAATATGATTGCTGTTTGATACATGTACACACATTTGACGCATGCGACAATTAATTTTGTAAGGGGACGATGCTGACTAATGTGGATATTTACCTCACTAGTTACTATGCTGGTGTTACTCGCCAGTTACATTTCAATCTTAGTATTTATAATTAATTATAACCCTACATTTAGTCATTTTGGCGATAGATGCTCTAAGAATTGCATCGTTAGTAAGTAACGTTACAGTTAGAGGATAACTACTAAGGAAATAGCTTACCTCCCTATTAAGTTACGCTAGTTTGGTGCACTCGGCCGAATATGTTTTCACTTACGAAACTCTGCTACAAATAATTGCTTAGGTGATGAGATATGATGGAATGGTTTTTAAGTGTTAACAAAGCAAAACTACTATATGAGTTTCTAGTGGTCTAACACATACATCCCTTTGTTAAAACTATACTCTGATCAAACATGTTAGTTCCTATATGCCAATTTATGGAACTTTACCATTTTTGGCGGCCCTTTTGGCGGCCATCTTGGATTTAGGTAATTCAACAATGCAAAAGTATTGGATATGTGTGTCTAGTGGTCTACTTCATATATCCCATTATTAAAACTATACTTTCACCTTTCACTTTCACCGTAACATTACGCCTATACTAAGAATGAGTACATCTGCACTTTTTTGAATTAACATGTGATTAAGTATAGCAAAACTTTACCAAAATCAAGGACATTATGATCACCAAGAAATGGAAGACATAATGATAGTGCAAATTTAAAAAAAGATAATAATGATCGTTAGAAATAAGAAGAAAAAAAAGGATTAATTATCAAATAGATGTTTGGACAAGGATTCGAACCATTGGCAGCGTAGATTGATAGCGTATAAGTCAGTTACGATATAAAGACGTGACCGCAAGAAGTCCATAAATCCATATTTGACATTTTGAGATACAGGCATTCAAAGTTTATAAAATATTGTAGGACTCAACATAACAGATTAATTTGGCTGTTACTTGGTGAGTATATAGTTTATGTCTCTGGGATTTATATTCTACACACAACTAGTACTTACATTGCTTATTGATCAATATCAATCAATTTATTGATTTTGGACTTTTGTATCTCACAATGTCAAATATGTACTTACGGACTTCTTACGCTCACGTCTTTATATGCACACAGGCCCAGTTATTTAAACCAATCTTCACTTAATAAAATTACTTAATGACAACAAAGAGAGGTTGGAAAAGGATTCGATTAAATCAATACCGTGTGACGGAATAAAGTGTATACATGATGAGACTCATTGGTGTATACGTACATTTACAATTGTTTTCCTTGATTGTAGGCCTAAGTTATAGAGATATTATATTGTGATCAATTTTCTAAAGATTATAGGGAAACCTTTGAGGTTCTTGAATAAAAGCATATTCGCAACTACCAGAGCTACGCCGCAATACGCATGTTATGTAATTGAATATGATGATATAGCGATACAATTCAGCATCGCAGTGTTATGTGTAATCCAGTTATCACTATGTCAACTGGACATTACGGTTCCGTGCCCTGTATATATAAAATCCAACTTTCTTGACCACGTCTTTGATGACATATCCAGGGTAATACATTATCCCCACCTACACCATTTATCTGATTTATTTTACACCAACTGTGTCTTGGCAGCATGCGTGCTACCATTTCCACCGCTATCCTAAGCGTAAGCATAGCTCAAGGCTCTTTGGTGTTGGTGTAACTAGAAGCCATTTATACTACTTTTGAAAATGTTCTTGTGATAACAAATTCCAACTTTTAATTTCAATTTGTCATACAAAAAAACTAGTGCTATATCATATTTTATAAAAACAAATGTTCAAATTTCGAGAAAAAAAAGTCACATTATATTATCCAAAGAGCAGATTTCAATTTTAAAATTAGCCCAAATCTGCGAAAAATCACCACGTGTGTAAATAGTCATGTGGCAATACTGCAGCCCCTCAGGCTTGTTTCTAGTTCCACCGCTGCCACACTCAAGGTCCCCCAGCATGCGGTAAATGGTGTTGGATGGATCAAACTTGGGCTCAAACCTTACAGGCAACTGGAATGTAATGATCACGCTTTTGAGTTCTGAACCCTCATCGAATTGATCGCCACATAAAGTATATGGCGTGAACCATCATGCCAAAAGGTGCGTGATCCAGTTACCAGGGGGTTATATAATCACTTCGATAGTAAAAAAACCCATTTCTAGTCCCTTCATTCGATCGTCCCTGGTTTAACGCGCGTTTAACCAACGCTAGTGCAGGAATGATAATCTCGATTGAAATGGCGTTAAAACTTGATACAATGTGTGTTTCATAGCACCTGTGTATCTTTGAAAATCGCGGTGATTAGTATGGGCATGTAGTCTCTTGCGACAACAGCATGACTCTTGTAGAGGCTGTTGTGACACAAAACTAACGTTAAAAATGAGATGAGACGGTGAAAGTGTAAATACTTCTAACAATTTCAACATATTGAATGATCACATACATTCACCGTGGCCGATTGACGTATCTATATGTGTGATACCTCAACATTAAACCATTACGCTACAAGGCCCGCTATAAATTGGTGCCCTAAAAACCGGCACCAAATTTAAATATTCGCCTTTCATCAAAGCTGCATGGTTGCTATATGATATAATTTTCGTGTGCAACCAACCGGCTGTATTGCAACACCCATTGAGTAGTTTAAACGCATGAGCGTGGATGTAATTTTCAACATAATGGAAACTTACCTATGCAGTTAGCAAGTACCGCTCGTACACACCCCAAATTTAAATATACAACCAGGCAATCCTCTCGTAGTAATTGATAACAATTATAGGTTTACCAGACCAAATTAATAGCGCTCCTAAGCGGGTAATCTATGTCATGTTCTCCACCCAATGATTATATAGAATTAATTCGACCCATGCGCACATGGATTGTGTAATGTTGAAACCGGTATAAATCGTGTGCGCGAATCACTCACACGTATCAGTTGTTTATCTAACATGTAGCGGGGGTTTTGTGACGTTATAAACGGATCATTTTAGCTTGAAATACATTTCGCCTCATAATTCGCTGACGTAGCACACTTTGGAATATAACCGTTGCCAGGTCAACTGGCCCTCGCTAACTTGGCAGTATCATTATTCGATGCAGATGTAGTTGGGCTCAGGCTTGAACCAGTAACCATTAGTCACTAAACATGCACCACGTTAACGAATCTCCATCTACAAATGACCTGGCAAATTATTAATATTAAATGAATCATATTACACGTCTATGGCAAGTATATTGCACAATAGAACAGAACAACCTAGGTTTTCGTCGATAAACCTGGTTTTTCGACGTTGTACGTTGTCATAGTTTGTTTTGATAAACCTGGTTTTTCGATCGACAATGTTGGTAGATAATTGACCTGCTGAAGTGTTTTTAGAAATAAAATTAAGATACAGTACTATTAATGGGAATTATGGGAATTCTAGGCGATGACAGCAGAGCTAGTTTGTTTGTTGCATAAACATGTGTACATAATGCATGTAATGTCATGCATGACTATATATAGTTTAATCAACCAGTACATGTTTTGCTGTTTTGTTTTGGAGAATCCAGCATAAGAGACCATCTTCACAAATCACAAAAGCCATTTCTTATCACTCTCTGTATTTCCCGACCACCAACCCCCCCCCCCCCCCCTCCCCCACCCAGATTTGAAATCGAAAGTCAAGCATCAATTATCCAAGAATTTGGGTTCCTACGATTCTTGACTACCATCCTGGACCCATTTGTGTATGCTGCCCCCCCCCCCCCCCATGACAAAACAGCATAACAGACATTTTGAAGTTTATGAGATATGAGGCAAAACATGTTATTTTAAAAGCCTTTAGAGACTTTGTGACTGTTTAATTTATGTTTCAACTTGTCTTAATAGACATTAGGCATGTCTTACAAGATTTAATTATTTTTTTGACAAATCTCCCATTTTACGCTCAAAATGTCTGTTATGCTGTTTTGTCGTGGTGTTACTGCTTTAACAATGAATGGACAAACTTTGACAGAAATGAATTAATGCAAGATACTGTCAATTCAATGAGTTTTGATATTTGATATTATGTACATGTTGAATTAAAGTGTTCAAATAACATGGATGTAGGTGTTTGCCTAAAACTATGTCAATTTTGAATGATTTTTAAACAAATTTGATGATTTTATATGAAATTTACAAAATCGATCAAAACCCATATTATTCATTTATATTCATTGCGCGTTGTCAATTTCAACAACAAAAAATAACCACTTATGTGGTTATATCTTCAATTTTGTTTTAACAGTTTCAATGTATACATAATAATATTTCATAATAGAGCATAATCACTTTACATATTGTCCTGGAAACTATCAATATCGCACAATCTACCGTTGGATAAACCGTTGGACAAAATAAAGGTGACCAAAATATATGACTGGTAGGTCTTCCCTTCTATATGTAAGGAAATCTGACATGATTATGTACTCAATGAAATTACTAAAATGAAGTACATGAAATTGGGCTGCAAAATAACCAATTATGGACCAAAAGTAAGAGATATCGTGAAAATTTGAAAATACCCCGAACTAAATCCACATTGGAAAATAATGGTGCTCACCCTGCCATATTTCCAAATGGAAGTAGATCAATACTGATTAATCAAATTTTGCTCTTAAAATGAAGATGTTTCAAACTCTGTAAACTAAAATGAACTAATGAAGTTGTGCTGTTTTGTGATGGTGATTGTTGTAAAGAAAGTACACTGTATCCAGGATGTACAGGGTGAGTCAAAAAAAAGTTTACCCTAATTGAAAAAATCTAAAAAAATATTTCTGACCACAAATCAAGGCAAACAAAACTTTAAATGATTGCGCCATTTCTTTGCTATCATCTGGAAAAAGAATCACGCTATTTGATGATACCGTTAGGTAAATATGACTATTTCTGTACAGGAGCTGTTTTTTCACCAAAAACACGGTTTTTAATTTCAAGCTTAACGAGCTTAATAATGTTCTAGGATTATGATGTAAAGCATTACACATCTTGTTTATTAAAAGAATTAAGTAGAAAATAGACTTGTTCAAAATTGTCTCCTAATAGATTAAAACATGAAATATGGATAATTGCAAGGATTAAATAGTCCGCAAGAGATATTCATAAACATGATAAAACTAGATGAGGATATTGAATAAAAATTGTCACCAGTGACTATCTGATAATGTGAGGATATTGAATACAAATTGTCACCAGTGACTATCTGATAATGTGAATAATATACGATATAGTATTTTGATAAAATCAATAAACATAATATTGCACTTATTTTTCGTAAATATGTCCAATTAAGTAACCATTATCCTTGAACCAATCAAAAATTGTCAATGTCCACAGTAATACTAGTAAGTAATAGTCTTTCTCTCTCTACATGTAAAACTTATTCCTGTTAATGAATAGAAACCCACTTGATAATCCAGCATCTTGTTTGGTCTTTCTCCTGATCTTTGAGAGTGTGCTTAGGATGGTTGCACTGAGGGACAATAGACAGCTGTAAGGCCTATTTATGACACAATTACCATACTTTAATCATTTCATAACAAAGGAATTGATCCTTTCGCTGTCGGTATTGTAATTTTGTATTGGTCGTATCTTATGAAATATAATGGTCAAGATCTGGAAGCGTGTTCGGACGTTAAATTGGTCACTTTCATTCAAAACAGCGTAACATAAGTTTCCCTCAACCAATCTAAACCAGATAAAATTAATATCAAAGCTAATTAAGTTGTCTTTATACCGTAGTAAATTGTTTTGAAAACAAACGAACACTTTTTTCTAAAGAAATCGCTGAATTGAGTAAACTTTTTTTTGACTCACCCTGTAGTACTTGAGTGAAGATCATTCATGCAGAAATGTCAATTATAATTGTTTGTTAGTGTCTCCTTGCACACTCAAGCACATCCTGCTTCAGTGCTCAAGTGCTTTGTGATGTTATTCTCTTTTGCCATGGGTTTTATAAGACCAACATGCTGTTGTGCCATTTAGACATGCTAATTAATTATGAACAGTGACACTTTAAAAAAATACAAAATGGTTTAACACGTGTAATTTGATGTATTGAGTACAAACAGCCAACAAAATGCATTTTGAAAAAATTGTCTGTTATGCCGTTTTGTCATGGGAGGGCAGTATAATGCGTGAAGTACCAATTGTTTGTGTGATCCCCATTTGGGGGACATTTTTTTCCTGACCCCATCCATTTTACCCCTACCCCCCCCCCCCCCCATCAAGGTATTTATGAACACTCCCTTATAAATAAATGATGCTCTTTTAATAAAATCACACATCCTTACAAATCTTGGCTGCCTATTTGTAAATGCAATCAACAAGTTTCACCATCAATTTGTAAATAGTCCTTCTACACAATAAAATCAATACATCAAGCAGTATTTTCTTCTTCAGCATGTACAAATATTCATCATTTTTATGTTCAGCCTGGCTATTGAATCTAGAGCGGAGGTCATTTAGTTTTGATGCAGTGGCGTAGCTCCGGGGGGGGGGGGGGGGGGGCAAATGCCCCCCTGACGGGAAAAACCCATTTGTGCCCCCGCCCCCAAAACCCATTTGTGCCCCCGCCCCAGCCCCTCTTAAAAAAAATCCCAGCTACGCCACTGTTTTGATGTGTATTCATTGTCATCAACAAGTCACCACTCCCGCATTCCTAAACCACAAATCCAATATAATAGCACCCCCTCCGGCTCTAGTTAGTAGATCAAGGATAGATCAACAAGTCACCACTCCCGCATCCCTAAACCACAAATCCAATAGCACCCCATCCGGCTCTAGTTGGTAGATTAAGGATATATCAACAAATCACCACTCCCGCATCCCTAAACCACAAACCCAATAGATCCCCACCCCCTCTGGCTCTAGTTAGTAGATCTAGGATAAATCAATTAATAATTCACCTCTCCCGCATCCCTATTAAACTGCAAACTATTAATACCATGCCAAAGTATTATAGTAGCTTATTTAACAACAGCATCAATAACCATGATAACATACACTCTTAGAAGGTCAGGATCAAATACATGAGTAGATTTCCGGCTCACTTTGTTTTGATCCTTTAAGGATCATTTTCGGATCGTTTTGATCCGTTTCCAGATAGATATCGATCAACTTTGATCTGATTTCCGGATCAATTCGATGAAACAGTTCATTGTTCAATGAGTGACTGACGTCACTCTTTCGCAAACCGATAGACGACAAGCAGACGATCTTTTGAATTCGGTCGCCACAGTTGAAACAAGGGTGAAATACCGCGGTAAGTTATCCAGTCTAATCTGTAAAATGTTACATGATTTTGTCGGTAAAGTAGTTTTATTTTTTTATGTTTGAACATGCTCTATTCTTGTGAACAAATTTCTTGTACCTGACCAGTGCCATCAGTACGATTTTCGGTCAAAATGCTCCTCACAAAATGTCACGATCACTGCGATGTACTAGGCCTACACGATGTAGTAAGCTTACTGCACTCGATATATAGTCTGCAGTGGGCACCCGGGGGTGGGGGCACTCAATCAATATTAGGTTTCACACCAGGCTCCATCAAAAATACCCCCCTTTTTTTGGCCCGGTGTCACCGAAAGACCCTTGCATGCATGCTTGTTTTTACAATCTGTCACCCGATGACCCCCTATGTTTTCACTTTTTCTTTGATTCAGTTTGATCCTGGAGTAGGATCATAAGCTACAGGTACATCCGATTAAGGATCATTATTTTGATCCGTTTCAGTATCATTTGACAGAAATATTTGATCCCATTTCGGATCAAACTTTTTGATCCTGCTTGTCGGATCACTTTGATCCGGAAAGGGTAAGCTCATGTGATACCGCTTCTGGATCAAAATTGATCCTTTTCGTCTCATATTTGATCCTGACCTTCTAAGAGTGTACCCCATAATGAAACAGCCACTCTTTCATTGTTTGATAAAAGTAACAAACCTTTATGAAAGTAAGCTCGTTTTTAAAAGCTAAAATGGTTATACAATTGTTTATATGGGAGCAGTGGCGTAGCTAGGTTATTCATAACCACTCTATGTGTTACCTATATCACACTCTGCTATCTGGTTGTTTTTTTCTAATTCATATGACCGCCCCTTTCCTTTTTAAAGGAATTTGTATCGTCATAAAATGCTCTCATTTCAGTTCCTTGTTGTGACCATGGGTGGCACACTCTACCAAAAAACCTTTAATTAGGATCACAGTTTAATTGGATCACAGTTTATTGAAACAATTCCTACAACAGCTACAAGTAAGTAAAAAACAGTTACTTAAAGGGGCATTGAGAGATGTATCGATATACTAAATGAGCAAATAACGTAAAGATAATCATCAACATAGCCCAAATCCAAAATATCATACAATTCCGACATCCCCTTCATGCCAAAATAAGCAAATAACGGCACTTCTGGGTTGAGATTTACCGCGAAAGTCTGTAAATAAAACGATGCATAACTTCCGAATTCAGCACCTGAGTTTCGATATGATCATATCGAAACTATGAAAATCATGAAATTTTATATGATGAACGGCGAATGTTGGTAAACTGTTTCAGATGGTAGTTAGTATATTCCTAAGTATTACTTTGATGCAAAAAACCCCCTGATTTCCAGGATAATTGAGGGCGCACTCCCATACGTATCTCTCAATGCCCCTTTAAAACCAAAAGATTAGTGTGTGTCCATTATATTGACTGGATGGAATTAACTTCGGTTGAATTAAATTAAAACCAAAAACTAACAAATGAAATTGCGGGTTTTATAAATTCTAAAATGTTCCTCCAAGCTACTTTCCTCTCCGCATCTCCGATATGATTCCGCCTCTGTATTACGTTCATTTGATACTATCTGCAATATTAAAGACAAAAAAGAAAAATCAATCAATCAATCAATCAATCAATCAATCAATCAATCAATCAATCAATCAATCAATCAATCAATCAATCAATCAATCAATCAATCAATCAATCAATCAATCAATCACCTATTCATTCACCTATTCATTCATTCATTCATTCATTCATTCATTCATTCATTCATTCATTCATTCAATCAATCAATCAATCAATCGATCGATCGATCGATCGATCGATCGATCGATCAATCAATCAATCAATCAATCAATCAATCAATCAATCAATCAATCAATCAATCAATCAATCAATCAATCAATCAATCAATCAATCAATCAATCAATCAATCAATCAATCAATCAATCAATCAATCAATCAATTAATCATTCAATCAATCATTCAATCAATCGACCGATCGACCAATCGACCAATCGATCAATCAACGAATCGACGAATCGACCTACGACCAATCGACCAATCGAGCATGTATGTCTTGGTGTCCAAGTGTCAGTGTGTAAAGATCTTGTATACCGAATAGAAATCATAAACGCGTAATAGGTTATCACCAGTGCACACACTCCATCACATTGAATTCCCACGATATAATGTATACGATGTTCACTCGTACGCAACTACTAAGGCTATTTACCTCTACAAATAACACCAGCACCTTCAAGATGACTACAGTTATGGATTCCTAATCCTCCATGAGAACATTGTGACAGTCGAGTCTCATCGCCAGTACAGGAAACGTCGTCACGTAATATCTCTCCTTCGCCTTGGCCAAAGTGAGCATATGACATCGCTCGGACATCACCGTATGGAAGCCCAAGCTCGCGGCATACTACCTTTGCATCGTCTATATCCCATCTATCATCACAAATTGATCCCCAGGCGCCATTTTCGTATATCTCCACACGCCCCTCGTTCGGGTTGCTTCCACCAACTAAACGTATTTCATGGGGGGAAACTGTACGTATAGGATAGAATGTTTTGTTTGGTTAAAAGAAGTCTAAATTCAAGTTATATTTAATAAACGAACAATGGACACTTTTAAGAATCACATATGCATATTTCTGCCCCCCCCCCCCCCCAGGAAAAACGGAGTAACTACATTTTTGATGAACTGAGAAAAATGCAATTATATGTTTCTGTTAACCAAATGAAAAACGCAGTATCTACATGCAAACATGTATAGCATTTTTTGTTTGTTAAATACCATGTGTTTCCGGTATCATGAGTTGTAAATAACTCTACAGTCTCATTCTTGAACCGTAAAAAGGAACAATAAAATGTTTTCGGAGCTATCCCCAACCCACCCACACAACCCACGAAATTGGTGGCTATCACTCAAAAAATACCGTTTTTGAATGTTTTTCGGTGTTTCTGAAGATCCAGCTTTGTTTTAAATTTGATTTTTAAAATAAGTATAGCATTGTTAAGATATTTACTTTGACTAATGAACCTAATAAACGGATACTAAGTAATATTTATATGATTTGGAGTAATAAAGCAATATGTAAATTGTGCTACTTCCCAAAGTAAAAACGCAGTAACTACAAATGTGTCTAATTCCCAAAGGAAAATCTACAATACAACATTGTGTTAGCAATTTTTATGATATCAAGTGTTCTAAGTAGACCGGTAAATAACACTTCAATCTTCTTCTTGAACCTTAACAGTAATAATTGAGAAGTTTTAGGAACTATCTCAACCCCAACCACACACACCAGGAAGAATTTTGGGATATCATTCAAAAATTACTTGTTTGTTTTTCGGTGTAAAGATCCAATTTTGTTTTAAAATAGCTAATTATTGTATTATAAAGATACTTAATTTGACTAATTAACCAAATAAATTCATACTATCAATTTGACTTTGAGTAATAAAGCAATTATGTGGATATATGATTATTGTAGATACTGCGTTTTTACTTTGGGAATTAGACACATTTGTATTTACTGCGTTCTTACGTTGGGAAGTATAAAAATTATGTAGATACTGCATTTTCGGAAAATGTAAAAAGGCCTTTCCGATTTTTGTTAAATTTTAAATATGTCATAATATGAAAGCCCTGTGTCCCTAGTACCCATATCAGAAGAATCCCATATTGTTCTCATTATGTCTTAGGGGCTAGAAATGTTCCATTTAGAAGTCATAGGCTAAGATGTGGTGAATTACTGCCAAAGGTGGTTAATCACCAACCAGTATGTGTACTACTCAATGGGCAATTATTTTGTGACCTTGTGCTTCTAAAAATAGAACCGTTTGAGTTATGCAACTCAAACTTTGGAATGCGACAATTTTAAGGATGACCTTTCAAGTAAAATAGAAAGCATCAAGTTGAAAATCGGGCCAGCAATCGGAACATCTACCTTTAATACATCATTACTCACATTGGGAAGCCTATTTAACAACATTATACTTTATGTTCATATCACATGAATTCAGTATCGTGTATTATCATTTTTAGACCAGAATATAGTATACGATGGTCACTCGAACTCAACTTATAAGGCTTTAGTTACCTCTACAAATAACACCAGCATCTTCATGATGACCACAGTTATTGATTCCTAATCCTCCATGAGAACATTGCAACAGTTGACTCTCATCACCAGTACAGGAAACGTCGTCAAGTAATATCTCTCCTTCGCCTTGGCCAAAGTGAGCAGATGACGTTGCTTCGACAATACCGTATGGAAGCCCAAGCTCTCGGCATACTACCGTTGCATCATCTATATCCCAACTATCATCACAAACAGTTCCCCAGGCGCCATTTTCGAATATCTCCACACGTCCTTCGTTCGCGTTGCTTCCACCAACTACACGAGTTTTAGTGGTGGGATCTGTACGTATAGAATAGAAAATTCTGATATGTAACAACATTCTAAAAGCACTATTGATTAACCATGTTTACCCGTAATAACTTTAAAAAGAAAATTCCGTCATATCTTTCAATATTGTACAACAAACCTGTAGCTTTAGTTAATGTTTCTGACGGAAAGAGGTATCTGTGAAAATGTCTGTCTTTGTGTAAATTATACCATATTAATTCAAGACGCCCTCAAATTATACAATATACTGCACGAATTATCTCTCCTTCGCCTTGGCCAAAGTGAGCAGATGACGTTGCTTGGACATCATCATATGGAAGCCCAAGCTCTCGGCATACCACCTTTACATCATCTATATCCCAACTATCATCACAAACAGTTCCCCATGCACCATTATCGTATATCTCAACACGCCCCTCGTCACTCGTACGCAATTACCAAGGCTTTAGTTACCTCCACAAATAACACCAGCATCTTCATGATGATTACAGTTATGGATTCCTAATCCTCCATGAGAACATTGCGACAGTTGAAGCTCATCACCAGTACAGGAAACGTCGTCAAGTAATATCTCTCCTTCGCCTTGACCAAAGTGAGCAGATGACATTGCTTGGACATCTTCGTATGGAAGCCCAAGCTCTCGGCATACCACCTTTGCATCATCTATATCCCATCTATCATCACAAATTGATCCCCAGGCGCCATTTTCGTATATCTCAACACGCCCCTCGGTTGCGTTGCGTCCACCAACTAAACGTATTGCAAGGTAAACTGTACGTATAAGATATATAGAATAATTCGGAAAGTTAAAAGAAGTCTAAATGCAAGTTATATTTAATAAAAACAACGGACCCTTTTAAAGAATCTAATATAATCGAAAATAGTTTACATCTAACATTCATCTCTAGTTAATATGGCTGATTGATTAATGCTTCTAGCCTACATAACAGTATCATTATAAGAAATTGTTTTCATATGACAAATCCAAGGTTAGATGAAGTATAATAATAAAACAAATTATTATACTCACTTGTGACAGTTTCATGCTACACTGAGCACTTCTTCAGACTATTTGACGTCAGATCTCATCACAGGCTTTTTATCCTCTACTTCCGGTGGTCGACAGGATAAAAAGCCTGTGATGAGATCTGACGTCAAATAGTCTGAAGAAGTGCTCAGTGTAGCATGAAACTGTCACAAGTGAGTATAATAAAAAAAATTAGTATTATACTTCATCTAATCTTGGATTTGTCATATGAAAACAATTTCTTATAATAATTAATGAACAATCCTGATGAACTTACACCAAGATAACAGTATCATATTTTATGTTCATATTACATGACTTCGGTCTCATTTTTTAGACCAAAATGTTGTACATGATGTTCACTCGTACGCAATTACCAAGGCTTTAGTTACCTCCGCAAATAACACCAGCATCTTCGTGATGACCACAGTTATTGATTCCTAATCCTGCATGAGAACATTGCGACAGTTGACTCTCATCACCAGTACAGGAAACGTCGTCAAGTAATATCTCTCCTTCGCCTTGGCCAAAGTGAGCATATTTTGTTGCTTCGACAATACCGTATGGAAGCCCAAGCTGTCGGCATACCACCTTTGCATCTTCTATATCCCAACCATCATCACAAACAGTTCCCCATGCGCCATTTTCGAATATCTCCACACGCCCTTCGTTCGCGTTGCTTCCACCAACTACACGAACTTGAGTGGTGGGATATGTAGGTATAGAATAGAAAATTCGGATATGTAACAACATTCTAAAAGCACTATAATTGATTAACCATGTTTACCAGTAGATACTTTACAAAGAAAATCCCGTCATTTCTATCAATATTGTACACTAAACCTTTAGCTTTAGTTAATGTGTCTGACGGAAAGAGGTATCTGTAAAAATGTCTGTCTCTGTGTAAATTATATCATATTAATTCAAGACGCCCTCAAATTTTACAATATCCTGCACTACATAACCAGTTATGCCTTGTACGTAAGACTTATTCAAAATTCGTCATATGTAATAGTTTGCATTTACAAGCATCATTACAATTTAACTGAGCGCTGACACAAAGGCAAATATTTCTATATTATTATGAAAAACAGTGCGTGCTTTTAATAAACTTAAAATCGTTCTCCAATTATTGTATCTAGTACGTTTCCAATCGATACAGTATCAGAATGAACTGTACCGCGTTTCTAAAATACATAAAAAATACAAAATGATTATTGTTTTAAATTTAATGCAATATCAAGGTGAACATGTTTCCTATATCATATGTTAATTTCTTAAGATATCTCTTTTTGTTCTCGTGTGGCAAAACGTGTTTTCAATTTCAATCAATCCTCTCTACCACTACCCCAACATTTCAAACAATGTAGCCTACACCACATAAGCAATATTCAAAAATCCCGCCAGTGACTATCTGATAATGTGAATAATATACGATATAGTATTTTGATAAAATCAATAAACATAATATTGCACTTATTTTTCGTAAATATGTCCGATTAAGTAAACATTATCCTTGAACCAATCAAAAATTGTCAATGTCCACAGTAAGACTAGTATCCCTCTCTTTCTCTCTCTACACGTAAAATGTATTCCTGTTAATGAATAGAGACCCACTTGATAATCCAGCATCTTGTTTGGTCTTTCTCCTGATCTTTGAGAGTGTGCTTAGGATGGTTGCACTGAGGGACAATATACAGATTTAAGGCCTATTTATGACACAATTACCACACTTTAATCATTTCATAACAAAGGAATTGACCCTTTCGCTCTCGGTATTGTAATTTTGTATTGGTCGTATCTTATGAAATATAATGGTTAAGATCTGGAAGCGTGTTTTGACGTTAAATTGGTCACTTTCATTCAAAACAGCGTAAAATAAGTTTCCCTCAACCAATCTAAACCAGATAAAATTCATATTAAAGCTAATTAATTTGTCTTTATACCGTAGTAAGTTGTTTTCAAAACAAACGAATACTTTTGTTTTTTTAAATCGCTGAAGTTGAGTAAACTTTTTTTTGACTCATGTCTAATTGCAGCGACTCGTCTCTGGAATGAAATATACCTATCAATATACGAACTACAAAGAGTGAAACTGTTTTTATAAAACAGTTGAAAACACACCTTGTGGCACAGATCAAGAGTTCAAAAAGTAAGCCCCCCCCCCCCCCCCCCTACAATTTGATCACAAAATTGAACGTTTTGAAAGAATAAAACACTTATGAAAAGAAAAAACACTTTGCTATCCATAGAACATTTCTCCATTTCAATAACATTATTACTTTTTCCCAAATAGTCACATTTCACAAAAATGATGTTTTCAAGATCACTTTTCAAGATTCTATACGAGTTTTAGTGCATATATCCACACAAAAGTAGGCGTTTTGAGAAATTGGAACGTTTACGAACCCCCAGATAGTGTTCCCTTTTCAATACCAAGTTTACATTTCCACAATATGATGTTTTCTGACGATACAGAGAAGTTATTGACGTGCATGGTGGACACTATAGGCTAGTCATGCATGAATCATGTTATTTATTTTTATATTTCAAATAAGGACCAGCTAATGAATGAAAATACACTTTTTCTGAAAACATCAATTAGGGGAAATGTAAATGTTTTGGAAGACTTGGTCAGGTCATGCTATTGCAAAACAAAAAAGGTTCGATATGTAGCCAATTGTTTCCTCTTTTCATAAATGTTTCAATTTTCAAAAACATACATTTGTGTGTGTAATTTTGTAAACAAACGTGATCGAATTAGAGGGCTTCCTTTTTTTGAACCGTTTGCATTGTACGCTCATGGTCCTTTTTCTTTTGTCTTAGGAAAGTGTTTGGTTGGTGTTTAATATTTGCTATTTCTATTTAGTTTATACTTAAAGTTACGTGCATTTAGCGCTTTTAATCGAGTGCCTCGTCGGTATTATCATTTTACTAATAAGTATTAGTATTATTGTTTTATCGGGCATGCAGTTGTGTAACCAATACATGAAATCAAATACATTTCATATATTTACAAAGTGGTGTAATAGGATAAAATGATTACCTGTTTTGCGAAAGTCCCGATACAAATGTGTTTCACAATGTTCCACATGGTTACCGCACCAACCAA
This sequence comes from Ophiura sarsii, assembly GCA_035610835.1. NCBI lineage: Eukaryota > Metazoa > Echinodermata > Ophiuroidea > Amphilepidida > Ophiuridae > Ophiura > Ophiura sarsii. The sequence continues at coordinate 44,778,006 of CM069455.1, forward strand.
GGGTTGAGCAGCATGGGTAAATCCAACTACCAAGGCATATCCCTTCCTCTCCATTTGGCCCTGGATAATCAGGCCCACATCTTCCATCAACTCTATAATTACTCGGTAAATCTGTTTGTAAATTTAATAGAGGAAAAATAGAATATTAAAATCAGACCAAGTAATTCATGGATGGAGAGATTGAGGGTTTGATGGATGGAGGGATGGTTGGATGGAGGAATGGAGGGTTTGATGTGGAGAGTTGGGGAGGGAATGATGTAGGAGGGACGGAAGGACGGGTGGGAAGGGAGGTAGATTGGGTGCATACGCGATTGTTACTAGTAACGCTAAAGTTACTCGTTAAATATATTTGTAAATATAGTAAATCTATAATTTTAAAGTCAGACCACAAGTGATGGACGACGGGAGGAAGGTGGTGAGGGAGGGAGGGTGCATACGATTTTGATCGAATATTGTTGTCCTAGTGGTGTTATAGGAGAATATGATTACCTGTGCGAAAGTCCCGATATAGATATGTTTCACAGTGTTCCACGGTGTTACCGCACCAGCCATCAGTTGAGCAGCATGGATAAATCCCATCAGCTAGGCATATGCCTTCCTCTCCGTTTGGTCCTGGATAATCAGGGCCACATCTTCCATCCACTCTATAGTTACTCGGTAAATCTGTTTGTAAAATCAAAAGAGAAAAAAACCAATCAGACAATAAGATAAGTGAGAGGGAGGGTGAGGAGAGTGGGTGGTTGAGGGAGGGAGTGGTTGGGGGAGAGAGAGTTTCGGGGAAGGAGGGGTTAATGAGGGAGGAAGGTGTTGAGGGAAGAAGGGAGGGGTTGATGGAGTGAGGGGTGTTAGAGTAAGGGAGGCGTTGAGAGAAAAAAGAGGGTTGAGGGAGGAAGAGGGGAGGGGGTTGAGGGAGGGGAGGGAGGGATGGAGGGGGGGGGGGTTATTGATTGAACATTTGTGACAAAGTGATGTTATATGATAACATGATTACCTGCGCTAAAGTCTCGATACAGGTATGTTTCACAGTGTTCAACGGTTCTACCGCACTTCCCAAACGTTGAGCAGCATGGGTAAATTCCATCTGCGATGCATATGCCTTCTTCTCCGTTTGGTCCTGGATAATCTGGCCCACATCTTCCATCCAATCGATAGTTATTTGGATATACTAATAATTACATTCATGAAATAAAAACAGAAACCACTATGAATACTCAAAATAGCTCAAAATGCATTACAAGTTCAACGAGAGGAATTATTATGTAATATCAATATGATGTATATAAACACAACACCAAAAGTAAAATCCCCCTCTAAACAGCTCGTCATAACATCGTAAGGTAAAACATTTTACCAATACAACTTAGTTAGAAATAATCCTATGACTGTTTCATTGATTACACATTGACCACAGGTGTTTTTCTGTTAGTAAAAAAGCCATTCATAAACTTCTAGAAGCACCGTGTCAAATACACCAGAAAGTAGTTCTATCAACGCAGGATCGCCACTTCATCATCGGTGTTTATAATGAGAACAGCAGTGCTTGTTATCGAAACGCCCGCTGAGGTATGCTCAAACCTGGTCTGATAACCTTACTTCTAGCTGTATAATATGTTGCATATTTTTTTAAACTGGATCATGTCTAGAAAATCATCAACCTTTATTCTCTATCAATACGATTTTGAATTGTGTTATACCTACCTGCTGTCTAGATTATCAATGACCTTTACTATAAATCAAAATGTTTTTTTAGGTTATTGTTTTACCTATTGCAAGTATTTCGTCAAGCTCACGAAGTAAGAGTTGTTCTTCAAACTGTCCAAAATTTGTTTCTTTTTCGTCAGCCAACGCACTCTTTTTCTTCTTCAGTTGTTTTTCATCATTCCCTAAACATAACAACGACAACATCCAATACATTTAATGATTATTATCCTGGAGGATCATTTGGTTGATGCACTGAAGTTTGCAAGCCGTGTGTAGTTATATTAACTCTAACTCCCTAAGCGTTTTTGTTAGTTTCTTGTGGACACATTATTGATATGTATATGGAGTACCAGTTATAACTAAAAAAGTAGGAAACAAAACCTCGGGCTCAAAAGTTTTACATTTTACGACTAAGAGCAGTCCATATGTGTTATATCATAACTTAAAATTAGGTTGTAATTTTGAGACACCCTTTTACTTACACGTGTTTAATACTACTATAACTTGCATACCCGATATCATTTGATATTTACACGGATACATACCTCTTACAGCTATCATTATAGAAGCTACATGTACTGAAGTGTCGGGCTCCAGTACCTGACAACTATATTCTCCCTCGTCTTCAGACGTTACTCCCTCTATCCGTAAGACAGCAGACAAGTTATCACTTCCCGAGGATTGAATGTGAACATTATACCGAGAGTCGGATGAAAGCAACTCAAGATTACGTGAAATAGTTACTCCGTGTGCTAGCCACAGTACGTCTTCCCATGTGACGTAATCCAACATGACGTTGCAATACAAGGTGATACTATCTCCACTATCCACTGTCAGCAGTTCAACAGTCTGTTTTGAAAAATAAATTATATTTTAAAGAAAAATACCCATGACTTACGTTGCATTTGCTTGTTTCAAATATTACAGGTGTGTGTTCCAACCACTTTTTTGGGGCTATGATTTTTTGTTCACATCATGATATTTTGATATCAGATGAATATCCCCATATTTTTCTCATTATGTCTGTAAAATCTAAAGGGCCAGAAATGTTCCATTTAGAAACAATAGGCTAAAATATGGTGAATTACTGCCAAAGGTGGTTTACCACCAGCCAGTTTGTGTACTAAACTCAATAGGCACAATTCCTGTGACCTTGTGCTTCTTAAATTAGAACCATTGGAGTTATGCAACTCAAACTTTGGAATGTGGTAACATAGAAAGCATCAAGTTGAAAATCGGGCCAGCAATCAGAACATCTACCTTTAAATAAGATGTAATTTGTGTATGTTTTATATTCTATATAATAGTTGCTTACACCTGTAGTTTCAGGTTTGCAAAGCCTGGCAGTTTAAGGTAGGTGGTGTATAATATATATTATTTATTTGAAGAGCGTATATGAAAAACGTGCTAAGCACATCACTTATCTAACATATTTGCAGAAACGTGTTGTACTTGTGATTATACTTACGCTTGGTTTTAATCTGAAGTTCATATATATCTCAGTTTGTTATGGAAACAAAAGAGGTAATAACAAAATAACAACTGTTCTGAGAATTTCAAACTAACGCGTTATTTTTAGTTTCGTATGGGAATACTTCAAGCCTTACGCAATATTTACCAACTTAACCAATTCAAAATGTCCATATAAATAAAACCACGTGATTTTCACAAAAGTACACTGCGTGGACCATTCATGCGTGGACCATAAGTATGCAAAACAGAAACCGTTCCCAACTTTCAAACTCTATCCAAAGGATTACTGAATCAATACTAGGCATGTTTGCACTTATTTCAATGCATTTATTAGGGTGAATCCAAATATGGTAATCAAATTCAATACTTTTGAAATGTTTTAAACATTGTGTGACATTTGTGAATGTCGTCTGCAGACACGCCTGCCGCATGGAAAGTGCCGACACGTTGTGCCGCAAAACTCTTTATAACCCCTACCTGTATTTCAGTTGCTCCTCCGGTTTGTGTAATCGTCACTTTTTTCACATCTAAGGGCAGAATAAACAGTTAGTAGTGAACATGTTTTATCATAGTATTGGATTTGATTAAATCATGTATGCCTGATTCAATACCGAGTCAAGTTTTATTGACACTAGCACTACTCATTTTCAAAATGAATTTTACAATTTTGATTAAGTTTTTGCAGGCGGACCAGTTGCCCCATACCCCTTCGGACCACTTGCCCCAACAAATGACTTAGCACTTTGTCGAGATAAAACATTATTCAAACACGCCTGTGACGTAATATATTTAACGCCAACATGTTTCAAAACATACCACCATTTGTCATAACTCCAATACATTTCAGAAAAAAAAGGCAAAACTGCATTTTTGTTTTAAGCCATTACACAGATTTCTGTAGCCAGCGAGTATCTTTGAATTCGCAAATATTACGGCGTTCGGGTCCTACAAGTAGACGAGTGTCTTTAGATAAAATAACAAATGGTGTACTTTGTTATTTGCAAATTCATAAACTAATATTTCTTCCAAATTAATACCCGTGATAATGATTTAAGTTGAAGCATTCTTTAAATAGTAATATTGATCGCAAATCCAAACCACCAATGTCCCAACTTAGCAATGTGCGCCATTTTACGGTCATTTCAACCACAACCTATGGTTTTAATCATATTTCGGAAAGTCCCTAACCACACTACAATATAGCACCCATCAAATGCAATATGCACCTAGCATCTTAAGACGACTGTACTGCATGTATATAGTTACTGTTGCATATCTGTCAATCATATAAAGTACATTAAACATGACCTAAACCCATCTTCATATTATATCGCCCATACTATCTGTGAATTTTCAATCAGTCACTCAAGGAGGTGGCTTCAAAGATCTGGAGAATATCACATGTGTAATACCCTAAAGTTCCAAATGTTTTGGATTGTAGAAGGTAAGGATATATGTCAAGTTTCAACAAAAGTCGTACTGTTCAAAAGAAAGCAGTATGCCCATACAATTACAAAATCCTTCATTTCGGACCACTTGCCCCACGGACCAGTTCCCCATGTCCTTTTATGAGATTTGACCAGTTTTGGCGGTACATTTTGAACGCCATCTTGAATAACCCCTTAGCATAGCAACATTATGTTTGGTAACATCCTGATTATGTTTAGGACCATGACGGTAAGTCAAACAATTTGGTGTGAGGGAGTCCTGGGGGTGCACGGTAAACCTCTGTATATACCCGACTACTAGGCTTTGAAATGCTGAGCATGCTCATTTATACTAAATGGTTAAAGTCTACAAATTAAGCAATACAAGTATTTCTGTTTCCAATCATTAACAGAACAAGACTATTATAGTATTGTGCGATGCCAGCTCTTACTATTCGTGTCTACATTATTAAGCTTACATCAGCGATAAATGAATCTTCCTAGGCTTCATTCAGCCTTTGCTTAAATTGAATCGAAACCAAATCAAATAAAGGCGTTCCTTGGTTTATAACTGTTACCGCTGGTTCATTCGCTATTGCTGTAGTTGTTTACCCTACATGTCAAAATGCTCCCATACGCGGGGCAGTTTGTCTGCAGCATAGGCCTAGCCACCTATGATATTACCTAGCTTATTTGATGTTACGGTATACGAGGCCTACTTGGAGTAGGACTAGGTAGAGCCATGGGTAGGCTTAATTCTTATTTTTGTATGTCAAGGGCATAATTATGATTGAATTATCAATGCATACACCTGGTTTTTCGGGCATAGAAGAGCTCACATTATCAGTGGTACATGAAAGAGTGAGGTAATGCAATGTCCCATTCTATTTTTTTCTTCTTTTTTGCTACTCGGTGCAATTGGAATGAAGCAATGCTTGGTCCTGGAAAATAAAAGTGTCGCGTTTTACTCTTATTCTAAAACTCGCAGACTTTGCAGAGAATGCTTTTATTACTTACAAGAAAACAAATAGGTCTACGCAATTAATAGTTTTGTTTGAAAATTATCCATTTAAAATTCATGAGTTGGGTTGAGTGAGTTGCAAATGAAAATGTAAACAAATAAACATAATTGACTGTGAGGGATACGCCGTTGAATTTATATAAGCAAAAAAGGTCAAACCATTTTTTTTCTATGACATTAAATCACTAAGCTGTAGGCCTATTCTATAATATAATAGTGTCTCCTTGTCTTACATGTTACTTTTTGAATTAGAGCGAGAATTCAATAACATGCACTTTTGGTAATTAATGCTCTGTTGCACTGTAGCGTTTGATTAATAATATGAGCCTGGCATACATATTCAGAAGGTTATGACTTATGGTCAAGGATAGTCAAGAAACCCCGCTTGCAGGGATACATACCTGTTACGTATAGCCTCATGTTCACTGCTTCACCACCAGCGTTACAACTATAAAGCCTTTCATCTGTCATATCCAAATTATAAAGACCTAACACATAGTTAGTCCCACCAGTCTCTGTCTCAACTTGTTCTATAGAGTACTTATTAGTGTCAGTGGTAAGCAGATCTATTCCAAATGATATCCCCGTTGTTGTTGTTTCACCAGTGGCCAACCAGAGTACAGGAGAGAAAAGATCCGCACCGGTGACCATACATGCAACCTTCAGGTCCACACCGCTGTCTACTGTCAATTCGTATACACCATCCTGGGGTTTATATTCATCAAAGGAAAATTACACGTGTCAATATGAACTATGAAAACGTATCTACATTTACTTAGTATTAGTTATAATATGCATGCACTCTTTAGTAGGTACGAATACATGGGAAAACCGGATACTAAAATACGCGGAGTGCTTTGACAATGTATATGAAAATGCCGTTCATAAGCGCACTACGCGCTATGTTTTGATTCGTTGTTCACGCTGCACGGGATCGCCAATTATTACTGCAGATAAATGTATTATCAAACTACTTGCTGAATGTATTCGTTTTAAATTTAAAAAGATGAAAGCGAGTAAAAGTATAATGCAAACTTGATCATTAGTATTATTATTGATGAATTGTCGTGTATGAATTAGGCTATTTTGTTACGTTCGTTCCATAGGCTAACCCGGAGTTAAGTACCATGCATGTTTCAGACGTGGTATGTGATGGCTCTAAAATGTACGTAACATTAGCTGAATCATCAGTTATATTTTCAGAAAACCTCACTTGAAAGCGTCAAAACCTACCAATAAATATGAGTACCCTGTCCAAGGATTCCAAACCCCTTACATAAATTGATTGATCATTCTACTTCTTCCAAGCCTCATCATATATTTACGATGTATTGTTGTATGTTCACATTGTGTTGCATATCAATGGAAAGTTGATGTGATTTTCTTTCTAACATGTAAATAATGATACCACATGTGTAACAATCCTTTGTTTCAGTGCTCAGCTATCTGCTTGAGAATGTGGAAAGGTCTCAATGTGTAAGGGCTTCTATTTTGTACTCAAATATCAATGGTATCTGTCAAGAAATCTTTTTGCTATACTGTTTTATAGGTGGCTATCTTACACTATATTCAACAAGCCTTTTAAACTTGTGATTTGGCACGTACTTACAAATGTGGTATCTTTGGTAACACATGAACATGTGAGGAGTTTAGTGTTTACCTTCATTAAAAAATCAGCTCCCGCTGGTCCTTCTTGAATTTCAAGTGTTTCTTGCAAGTTTGCGTGCTCTGTAATTATTCAATTTTAAATGCAAAGAAATAAAACACATTATTTAACCAAAATCAGTAAAAGTCAGTAAGTGGTGAATGCAATGAGTCCCAAAATTGGCTATAACACGCATACTAATGAATATGCATGAAAAAGCCAGAAAAAAGCATGGACAGAGTTGCCCATCTGCCAAATGGGCGCCAAGAGACTACCATGTGTGTTAATGCCAGTGAAAATTGCCCTGACACATAATTATGACAAACGTACCGTATCCGTGAGACTTTTACATGACTTTCACTGAACTTCTTATATTGCTAACCTGACCATGCTGACTGCATTGTGGATGAGGGGTTTTTTTACAGCAAGGAAACACACGAGGTTGGATGTATCATAGATGGATATAAATCACACACAAAATACATTGGAATAGAATATAAATGACAATATTGCATTTTACACTCGACGCCATGGCAAAACTAAAATCCCGTTTAAAATATAATCTGAGACTATTAGTCTTAGGCTATATTTGAGGTCAAGGAATTTTCTTTCTAACATCCTTCGCATTAGATAACTATAAAACATCACGTCTACGTTACGCATTTCACAGAATCACGTTGAAATATTACAGCAAATTCTGGAAATACTATGCATTTATATGCTGGGCCCTGGGGCCCTTCATGTTCGATCTCTTTTCGATATTACTGAAAGGCACACCTACGGACTGTGGACAATCAGTGACCCAACAGTGTCTCAATGAGGAGAAGGAGAAGCAGAAAACTTAATCGAATAATGACACTGATCATATCTCTGGCTGGCTTCACCCAGGCATAGATAACTAAAAACGAATAGGTAAAATACTGCCGGGTTTCACCCAGGTATAGATCACTATCCACTTTAGAGAAGTTAATATGAATTCCCTCATTGTATTTCAAGAGGAGTATTCACAATTATATTAGTTAGATATACATTTGGAATGTTTATGGATTATGTCCCTGTTATGTGACATGTACCTTGTCTTTTGTTCCCAAGGATATTAAGAATTTCACGCAGTAAGAGTTGTTCCTCGCGGTTCCGTAACGAGTTATCATCCTTATCCCCGTCCTTATTCCTCTTCAGTTTATTTTCATGATTCTCCAACATATTTGGAACAGGTTTTCGTTTGAGTTCTGCAATCTTCTGTAAACTGTCTGCATTTTCTTTTCTCCCAACAAGCTATAATGGTTAAGAAAACAAACCACAATTAATGAGATTACGGTATGGATCCTATGAACACGAATACCTATATAAAGACATCAACAAAAGTAACTCGGCTGTTGTAAAAGCACCTATAATTTTAAAATTGTTACTCATATTCTAAAAATGAGAACACCAGGAGACGGACAATTTAATTACGGTGACGGACAATTTAATTACGGTGATGTTGACACCTTGTTTGTTAAAATCGATAAAGTAGTGTTGTCGCGGTATGTGCTTACAGAAAAAAGTGCCATTTCCATTGTTGCACTAACTCCTATTGAACTTTCTGATTCAGCGTGAAGATAATAGCGGGAATTTTTATTAGCTGTTCTTGTTGTGCTGTAAACTTGATTAGCATAATCCGGGACAAATTTAATGGGGATGACAGGCGTACTTCTTTACAATTAAAAAGGATGAATTTAAAACTCCAAATGCTCAGAAGGTCCGAAAAGACAGACAGGACAGGTCATCGCCATGGACAAACTATCAAAATCCCCCCTATTATCTTCACGCTGAATCAGAGAGATCAATAGGAGTTAATGCAACAATGGAAATGGCACCTCTCAGCTGTAAGCACATACCGCGACAACAATACTTTATCGATTTTAACAAACAAAAATCACCGTAATGAAATTGTTCGTCTCCTGGTATTTTCATTTTTAGAATATGAGTAACAATTTTAAGATTATAGGTGCTTTTACAACAGCCGAGTTACTTTTTTGGGGATACTAGGATTTCACCTATAAAATGTGAATATCATCTAGGTAAATTTTTAGAGATCATTACAATTTGAGTTTGTAATAGAAACATTTGCGATTACGGTGATATTTCCAAGCTCTTCAGAGAGCTCTATATTCTCTCCATAGCCATTTTGTATTTGAAAATCAAGCACGCTACCCTATGTTCTTGGTCTAAAACAGGGTTTTATATAAATGTGTACATATCCATATGGAGCTCTAATTAGTGGTGTCCACCCTTCAGAATTCGGCCAGATTAGACCCTTGACCCCGTATTTAAATATAGTTAGGTCAGATATCTGCTGTTTTATTGCTAGAGAAGAAAAGGTGATTTTTACAGAAACCGCAACCTAAGACAACCTGCATGTGAGCTCTCGAAGTCGAATCAAATTCGGCAGTTCTGCATAGGGTGCACGGAGTGCAACTTGGGTATAATAATGTCATGCAAGCATCTAAGCATCTGATTGAAACAAACTGTTTGAAACTTAACCCCACCAATTGTCAGGCTCTGCAAATTAATTTTGGAAAATCTAAGCCTACTTCTGAGCTGAAATTTGGCAGTGGGTCCCTCCCTTTTGTTGATATGCAAAAGTGCTTGGCCTTTGGCTTCAGAATGATTTAAGATGGGACACACCGGTTAGCAACATGTTCGTGAAAGCTAATCAGCGCCCGTTTATGCTTCGTGCACTGAAAAGTTTGGTTTTGATAAGAGCGATTTAAATCTTGTCTTCAAAAGTTATCTCAGACCGGTACATGAATATGCTGGCCCTATTGGCACTCAAGTATTACAGCAAAACAAAGGTGTGAAATTGAAAGAATTCAGAAAAGGGCATGTAAAACCATCCTTGGCCGTGATTACTCATCTTATGATGATGCTTTGTCTGCGTGTCAACTTGAATCCCTTGCTTGTAGAAGAACAAATCAGTGTCTTAAATTTGCATCAGGCCTGGCCGACAATATTAGAACAAAACATCTTCTTCCCAACACCAGATTTGAAGTTCATGGCAAAAGATTACGCAATGCAGATTCAGTTTCACAATTATCATTTAGAACATCCCGCTTTCAGAACAGCCCTGTGCCTTATTTTGTCAATCTTTTGAACAATTTATTTTAGGTGACTGCCCAGTATACATGTATTGAGATTTTATGTACTGTTTACATTTACATGTTGTGATTATTTGATAATGTGCAATATTAGGTCAATATCATCTTGGGTTGGGGGAGGGGAGGGGGGGGGGGGGGGGGGGGGGGGGGGGGGGATAGAAAAGGACCACGCGATGAGATAATTCAACCCCTGATTAGGCTTAGTTCCATTGAAATGTACAGAAATATCATGATCTATTAGAGGAACTAATAATTGAGACTTTTCATTTCTGTATCAATTCATGAAGTAGAATAGTATTTCTCAATACAGTGACACCAAACAAGTTGAAAATGCAAATCAGGTGTTGTTACTGTCTACATCATCACAGGGCACAGTGCTTTTCTACTCTATGCTGAGATTACATTGAAGCAACCTCTGAATCTTGATATGAATAAGCTATGATATATATATATATATATATATATAACGCTTACCTGAAGTTGTGCTATTTTCTGGTCGACAGTTCTCTCTGCAGCTGGGGAACCATGTACCACACATCCAATGCCAACCACGACTGCTAGAAGAGGCAACAACGTGCAACCCTTCATGATTATATATAGATGCCTGGTGGTATACACATAGGCGAAATTAGTGATAGCTGTGTTCAATTGCAACACATCTATACCTAACGACCAGTCTGCAGTGGAAAGGTTTACCGGGATACGAAGCCTAGCCATTAAATGCAGTCTGTATTCGTCTGTATAAAGTCAGTGTGTAGTTAAAGTCTGTTTTGTTCAGGTGATATGGGCGACATGATTGGTTGTAAAATTGGTAAAAGGATGACGTCATAAATTGAGCAAATTTAGAGCATTTTTTTAATAGTTCAACGAATGGTTCAATTTGTAAAGAACGGCACATTTACCCTACCCTAGATGAATAGCATGAATGGTTGACACTAACATACTGAGATTTTTCGATTGAAACGAGAGTGAATTAACGCTTTCCACGCGGCAAACGACATTCCAAAATATTATAGAATGTTTCAATACAATGTCAACATTATTGAACGTCATTACAAAGTTTGGAATCAACATGATAAATGCATTTGAATAAGCACAAACATACCTAGTATTGGATCAGTAAATCCTTGAGATATAATTTGGGAAATGTTCTGAAAAATATGTTGTGTGTATGGTAGAACTAATATAGCCGCGTGGAAGATGTTAACCTTGAATCGAATAGCTTCAAGCAGAAAAAACGGATTATCTGATTGGTGCGCTGTGATTGATAAAAAAACCCAGACGCGCCATACAAAACACTCTATGAGTTGCTAGAACTATACTCATTGTTGGCCGTGTTATTTTACATTTGATGCAATTTGAACAGGTTATTATTGTCGTGAAAAAAATCAAGTTCCTTAACCTCTTTGAAAATATTGTGTGAGAAATACTTGTATTGTAAACCGTAGAACTTAGATTGGACTTGACACAAAGAGTTTTGCTGACTCAAGTTTACAATGCAGCATGACTATTCGCAGGTCATGTTAATGTCCTTGATGAATTGTGTTGACGAGTTACTCCGTGCTACTTCAGCTTAAAAGGTTGTTCATTTATTGTAATAGTTCTGATACTCTGATACAAATGGTTTAGGCGATTTTTGTTTTTGTAAATTGATGATTATTTTCTGATTTTTTTTAAAAACAAATCGAGAAAAGGAACAACAACAACAAAATCGCCCAACCGATCAACCATATTATTTGAAAGGTCCGTTAGAATAGATTTTCTTTTTCTTCGTCACCTTTAGTGCTGGGTTTTCTTTACCGGAGGTCTAGTTAATCTGACGCCCTTTCAGTGCGACTGAAACGGACGAAAACGGCTAAGATCTATCATTTTAACTTGTAGGTTCGATGGTATTTGTAGAAAAATGTGTCCATCTTGACAAATCCAAGTTGATTTATGTACAATAACGAGTAAAATGATTATGCTCACCTGTGACAGTTTCATGCACAACGGAGCACTTCATCAGCATGATCAGACTATTAAAACTGTCACAAGTAAGTATAATTAGTGCGTATAATAATTTTATATATTCTTATACATCAATTGACTTGGATTTGTCAAGATGAATACGATTGTTCTACAGCTAATCATTTTGTTCAATTCTAAGTGATAAGACAATGACATACCTATCGGTCAAGTTAAGATGGTTTCTAAATTTTCTCTGCAACACACGTAGAGCCTGTCCGGATAGTTACATCACAGTATAAGAATACAAATAAAAAAAAGTTAAAAAAAGTGCTATGGCCCTAGGATACGGAGACCACTTGTCACCTAGAGCAATTACAAGTAAATTAGGGGTGTGAATGTTTGTTTAGACAAGTTATGTAAACCCATACCTGGTTAGGGAGTGCACACAGTGCCGTCGGTTGCGAATGGTATCGAAATGTTATCGTACTTAAAACTCTTTTTTTTTTCATTCATTCAAAAATACAGACGTGTCGGTGAATGACATATAACTTGTTCAGTAGCGTGAATATTTAACTCGTGCACTTTAAAACACACATTGATCAACCAAATGGGCAGTCACTATAACTACAACAGCCAGATGCACAATCAGCGGCGGTACTACATGTACGGGTGAGGCATGGGGTTAGGGAGGATGAGCGAGGGGCATGTTATTTGGGATGCCCCCCCCCCCCCAAAACCCCCACTGTTAGCTTAACTCCCACCCCCATTTTGGTCAACATTACTTTAAAAATTAGCTTAACATTAAATGCTAATGTTAATCTTAACAAAAATGCCTGTATCTCAATATGGAATTAGGTCTTTCTTACGCTCATATTCGTGCTAAACTTGACCCCTTGGAAATATAGTACTATGTGGCTACAATTTGAGTCAACACTTAAACTTCCCTTTTAGACAGATTTTGTATTTTATGTTATGAGGAATGCATGCAAACCCGTGGGTGATTATTAGTAATCACCATGGATCAGCGCCCTCATACTTTGAGGTGACCTGGATGTCATGACGGTCATGACCTGTCCTTAGTAATTAGGTCATGACATCCGGCGTCATGAGTTGTTAATTTACTTATTGTGTTGTAGCTGATCCCTGAGTGATGTACGTTTCCAAGAAACTTAAATTGTGCTGTTGTTCTTTAAATAAGAACTCCATTGACAGCATTTGTTGTCAAGTAGAAAAAGTATAACTCTTTTACATCAATGATTATTTCATCCATTCTATTTAAATATACAAGGTATATATTTTGAAATTAAATTAATCTTTATTTCACTGGGATGATACACTGGTCTTCACTCAGTTCTCGGATCATCTTCTGCAATTTCTGGGGCTCATGGCTGAGAAGTAGGATGTCATCTGCAAATCTGAGATGGGTAAGGTGTTCACCATCGACTATAACTCCCATACCTTGCCAATCCAGGTTTTCTGAAAACATCCTCCATGGCTGCAGTGAATAGCTTTGGGGAGATTGGATCACCTTGTCTCACACCTTTCAGAATTTTGAAGGCTTCGGTTGTGGTGTGGATTCTAGCGCTTGGATCCTTATAGATTGCCTTGATTAGGCGGATGTACTTGTCATCACTGACCTGCTTTTCCAGCGCATTTAATAGAGACTGGTGGTCTAGACTGTCAAATGCCTTCTCATAGTCCACAAAACCGAGACATAAATGTAAGCGATATTCTTTTGAATTCTCTATAATCTGGCTCAATGTTTGAAGATGGTCTGATGTCCTGCATCCTGCTCTAAAACCTGCTTGTTCTCTAGGCTGGTTTTCATCAAGCTGTTTCTCAACTCTGGCAAGAATAATTATTGTAAGGACTTTGTACATGTGAGGCAGCAGGCTGATAGGTCTATAGTTTTTTATGTCCTTCATATCCCCTTTCTTTAACAATATAATAACCTTTGATTCGTTCCACTGGGTAGGCACTTTCTCAAGTTGCATGATCTTGTTGAACAGTTTGGTTAGGATTGTTACAGTTTCTTCTCCTCCTAACTTGAGAATGTCTGATGTTAATTGATCCTCCCCGGGAGCCTTTCCTTTCTTCATCTTGTCTACTGCACTCTCCACTTCTTCCTTGCAATGCATACATCACCTGATAATTTACAATGGTGTTTGATACAATATACATGTATATCCCGCTACATATAGTTTGCAATAGTAAACATTATTTTCATGTTAGAGTGTGTCAGTTTTCAGCAATGTCAAACATGTCAAAAGTAAAGGTAAAACTTTTTTTCCGATATTGACTACAGTTCTCTTTTGTCAATTGCAATGGTACAAAGATCAGGAAAGATAGGTTACGCTATTGTTCCTTATTTCCCAACTACCTTTTCTATTATATAAGCCAGTGGCAGGCGTCTACAGACGAAATTCTAAAATGTCTCAAACTGTTGTCAAAATTGTTAAATGTCATAACCATACTTGGAATCACCATGTGAAATGCATTGAAATAAGTACAAACATGCCTCGTATTGGTTCAGTAATCCTTGAGATAGATTGTTTTTGAACTGAGATATTTCAATTACAGGACTTACTGAAGTGGATTCAAGTCTCTTCACGAATTGATTTTCTATACGGTTGACTATCTGATTGGCTATTCTGAAGGTTGCACACAAAGAAACTCATAAAGTGACAATCATTCTAAAGATTTAACATAAGAGGCATCACTGTGGCATACATTTTACCACGAATGTGACCGATTAGAAATATTCCAGTATGCTAAAAGCATAGTAATACATTGGAGTTCATATTATGCTATCTGCAAGTACAAAACCTTAAACTCTTGCATTATGATCGTTCAATATTATATTTAGATATAATCCGACAATAATTCCATTTTCTGTGTTGAAATAATCAATCAGAAGAAAAATAAATAAATACAAATATTCGTTTTTCTTAATCCGTTTTCATATAAGAAAAACGAAATAAACAAGTGTATTCGTTTTTCGTTCATCAACCAGAATTGTAACCAAAGAGCAATAGAAAAACCTAATTTGATCTGGTTTCAAACATTCGTTTTTCCTGATACATTTTGAAACAAGAAAAATTAAAATTGCCATGTATGTTTATGATTCGTTTTACTAACACAAATACAAAAAACAAACAGTAGAAAAATGTAAGTTTGAAACATTCGTTTTTATAACTTCATTTGCAAACAAGAAAAACGATATGAGTCAACTACGTTCGTTTTTCGTTTCTTAAATACTTGTATGGTAAGAAAGCAAGAGAAAACCTAAATTTTAAGAGTGAGTTTTTCTAACAGTATTTTCAAAACAAGAAAAACAAAAATATTACTGCATTCGTTTTTCTTTTAGTTCGATCAAGAACAAAATAACAAACACTATAAAAATCGTTTTGGGACTTTAATACAATCAGGCGTTTTTCTAACTCATTTTCAATCAAGAAAAACGAAAAGGTAATTTAAAAGTTTGTTTTTCATATTTCATTTTGCATCTAGGTAAATCAGAACAGGATATGTGTGGTCATTTTTCTTTTTTCCGACTCTAATTTCTCAAAGGTTCATAATGAAAACAATTTATATGATTAATTTTGTTGTTGTAACATTCGTATTTATCACTTTATTTTCAACTTAGAACAATTCAAAATATCAACCTTATTCGTTTTTTCTTCTCTCCAGCAAAAGTGGAAAAATCAGTCCAAAAAAAGTGATATATTCATTTTTCTTAATACGTACAATCGTTTTTCGTTCTGCAATAATTTGATATATTCGTTTTTCTTAAAACGAATACGCTTGTTTATTTCGTTGTTCTTATATGAAAACGGATAAGAAACACGAATATTTGTATTTATCTATTTTTCTTCTGATTGATTTTTACACTTTATTTAGAGAAAGACAAACCAATGTTGATATTTTTAGTTTTCCTTAGTTGAAAATAGAGTAATAAAACCGAACGTTAAAAAGTCTAGTTTTTCTCTTGTTTGTTTTTTCTACTGTGACAGTCAAACGGAAAATGATCCTATTTGTGTTTTTTGCTTACCGTGTTGAAAACGAAATAACGAAAAACGATTGTCCGGTTATATACACGGACCCGGTCAGGTGAAACAGATATGTTATTTGTATTGTGAAACACTATGACTGAAAGGCATATTATGTGATCTTTTCCAAGTAGCGCCATCATCATTGATGTTACTATGAAAGCAGATTTTCTTGCAGATTAGCATTTTTGATCATAAATCATAAAGATCTTCTAAGTTACAGATCGATACGATTCCTAATTACTTCAAAATCATGGCTTGAAAATAGATTGTACCGAGCGGTACAATCTATTGTTTTTTTAAATTTTACTCTAATTTCACTCTAAAACTATGATTTTGAGGTTATTAGGAATCGTATCACTCTGTACATTGGAATATATTTATGATTTATGATCAAAAAAATAAATCTGCAAGAAAATCTTATTCCAATTTTTCCAGGATTGAGGGCGTCCCCTGGAAAAGATCACATAATATACCTTTAATCAGTGGGTATGCCGACTACAATGTTAGAAAAAGTGTTCGAACACTTAGTAGGCCTAATGTAAAGTCATCCCCCTTTTCCCCCTGATCAATGTTGAGTCGCCCAACTTGCCAAACATCAGCCCGTGGCCTAGCAACATTGATTGGTGGGGAGGGGAGGGGTATATTGAAGGGGGGCTTTCAGGCTAGCAGATGCAAATTGGTATTTTCACATGACTCTAAAATGCGTACTATAGGGTAATTAAACGGTGCAAACAATGGTCAGTGTTCGAACACCTTTTTTCTATGATTGTAGTTTTATGTCTAAACTCAACATAATATAGACATGATAGAGGCGACCGTCGTAGCGGGTGTTCCAAAAGTGGCTCAATAAGTTATAAAATAAGTTTTTTAACAATTTCTGAGGCCCCATGAGCTATAAAAGGTTTGATTGTATAACTCAAAATAATACACATCAACTTTCAAACGTCATGGAAAACACGTGCTCATTCTTCAGATTCCATTCATGTGGGTTTTTACAAAAGAAGTTGTCAACACTTCAGTGTTATGCTAACATTAAATAAATGAAACGTGTTCCAAAGTGTTCAGAGAACCTTTAAGTAAAATGCGCACAATTGTCTGTTTCCAATTTGGTGCATTTATTCATACACAGGCTGTCACAACATGATATATACACATCGATGCCCAAAGTTCAAATACCAGGGTTTGAGTAAAACTTAGAATGTATCGCCAGTGGACTAACTACACACCGTTGCTTCAATTGCTTGACACTCTACCACTGTTTATTATATGGAAGTGACTATACAACCTATCATCGGGTAGCCTATTGCTTCACTAGACTAACATACAACCTATGGTACCAGACTGTACAACCTATGGTTAGGGCTAGGGTAAGGGTATGGGTAAGGGTAAGGGTAAGGGTAAGGGTAAGGGTAAGGGTAAGGGTAAGGGTAAGGGTAAGGGTAAGGGTAAGGGTAAGGGTAAGGGTAAGGGTAAGGGTAAGGGTAAGGGTAAGGGTAAGGGTAAGGGTAAGGGTAAGGGTAAGGGTAAGGGTAAGGG
Organism: Ophiura sarsii; assembly: GCA_035610835.1. Classification (NCBI taxonomy): domain Eukaryota; kingdom Metazoa; phylum Echinodermata; class Ophiuroidea; order Amphilepidida; family Ophiuridae; genus Ophiura; species Ophiura sarsii. Next base: position 44,795,948 of record CM069455.1, read on the forward strand.
TAAGGGTAAGGGTAAGGGTAAGGGTAAGGGTAAGGGTAAGGGTAAGGGTAAGGGTAAGGGTAAGGGTAAGGGTAAGGGTAAGGGTAAGGGTAAGGGTAAGGGTAAGGGTAAGGGTAAGGGTAAGGGTAAGGGTAAGGGTAAGGGTAAGGGTAAGGGTAAGGTAAAGGTAAAGGTAAAGGTAAAGGTAAAGGTAAAGGTAAAGGTAAAGGTAAAGGTAAAGGTAAAGGTAAAGGTAAAGGTAAAGGTAAAGGTAAAGGTAAAGGTAAGGGTAAAGGTAAAGGTAAAGGTAAAGGTAAAGGTAAAGGTAAAGGTAAGGGTAAAGGTAAAGGTAAAGGTAAAGGTAAAGGTAAAGGTAAAGGTAAAGGTAAAGGTAAAGGTAAAGGTAAAGGTAAAGGTAAAGGTAAAGGTAAAGGTAAAGGTAAAGGTAAAGGTAAAGGTAAAGGTAAGGGTAAAGGTTAAGGTTAAGGTTAAGGTTAAGGTTCAGGTTCAGGTTCAGGGTAAGGATAAGGATAAGGATAAGGATAAGGATAAGGATAAGGATAAGGATAAGGATAAGGATAAGGATAAGGATAAGGATAAGGATAAGGATAAGGATAAGGATAAGGATAAGGATAAGGATAAGGATAAGGATAAGGATAAGGATAAGGGTAGGTTTAGGGTTAGGGTTAGCCTTATGATTAGTTAGGGTTAGGATTAGGGGTAAGGTAGGGTTAGGCCAATAAAAAATAAATTGTTTGTTTGTCCACGTCCGACCGATCGTGTACCATGGTGCCGACCGTATTCTTTTTTATTTTCGATTATTTTTTAAAACAACTTTTTTTAGCAATTTGAACGTCCAAACGGACCGTTTTATTCCTGATTTCGTATGACATATTCAATATGGTCTTTATAAAACCATCCCCCAATGCGCAATCCCGTGTAACATGATGTTTATTGCGTGAACTTGGCACCCGTGGGGACTATTAACAGGACTAAATGAAAATTGTTCGCACGTGCAAGTGATGTCATTTTTTATACTGTAAGAAAGTGTGAAAAAATCTAGTTACGGTTAATATTTGTTCCCAAAATATATTGAAATGATTGGTAACTGTTTACGTTTTTGGACAGTAATGCCATCTCACAAATGGGAATTTTAATCCACATGAAGTGGTTGGTAACTAAAACGACCTTTACATTTTAATTTACAATTACAGGCATGATGATGTGCCTGTTTAAACAGGGGGTTTTTTCTGACCAAACTTGACATGTTTTCTTGTATTTCAGCCCGATTTGAGCCTTTATAGGTTGATTTTATTCGTTGTTTTCTGTCTTTGCACAAGTTTCCTGGTTGTTCCAAGGTCAGGAAAGAAAGAAGTACCACGTCCCCAATGCTGGAATATCATTGCAAATGGCGCACTTGCATATAGCTATCAAATAACGCGGTTTGTTCGTCCATGACAATTGTTCTTTATTTAACCTATTATGTTCTTTTTTTTATTTATTAAATGCTCCTTTTATTATTGTTCAACAACGCCGTTTTTGTCTCTGCATATTTCGCGACGCTAACATCTTTGAACATAACGTTATATACACGTCGCCCTATTAAATTGGAATATATATATACATGTATATTAAATTACAGCAATGTCAGTTTTCAAAATAGAGATCATATAATGTTATTATTGTTTGTGGATGACATCATTGATTGTGTTTTGTATATAATTTCTCGAAGTATTATTGAACACAATATATCAAGTTAAAACACAATCATTGTGAGGCCGATATTCTTACCGGCCATTGTATTATTGATTGGTGAACAGTTGATCAAATAGAAGCGTATATCACTCTAACGGCTACAATACTGTATACTAAAGAGTAGCAACTGATACAATTACAAACTACAAGGTTCAAATTCTTAACAGGACAGTAGCTGCGGAAAACATCAGGAGGGAATATGGGAACCTCAACAGAAAATGGAGTACCAGAGAGCTCATATAACGCAATGTGCACGGCGGAAAATACCTTTAACTTCACCGACGTAGACAGGGCATTGTCCGAAGTGTCTACACCGGCATTCCGAGTATTTGTCATCGCGTTTCTCGCTATACTAACACTCGTGGGTTGGGTAGGTAACGCGGCATTTCTTTACACTGTATATCGTGTCTCTTATATGCGGACCGTCACCAACGCGTATCTCTGCAGCATAACCGTGAGTGATATCCTGTTCTTTGTCTTAACATTGCCTATGATGGGTATATCAACGTTGTCGACAGATTTGAAGTTTGACATTCTGTTTCACACAACAGCAGAATGTATCCTTGGATTTGGGTTTGCATATTTGTTCTACTTCTCGTCTCTTATCCAGGTCACGATTGTTTCACTGGAAAAGTTTTACGCCGTCTGTTTGCCTTTACGTCACTTATCGATCGCTGGAATGCAACGCACCACAAAGTTAATCGCGGCCAGTTGGCTATCAGCACTTTTGTTAACGTTGGCGGTTATACCAGTATTTGGACAATTACAAATAATGTGCATAATATGGCCGAACGCGGAAGAATTTCACGAGCTACCAACTATGATTTCAACGTGCTCTAAGAGTCATTACACTAAAGGAGTGCATGTTTACATCATATTAATGACACTCGCGATTTATAGCACGCTTCTTCTGGTTAATTTCGCAATGTACGCGGCCATTATCAGAACCTTAAGTAACCGTAGCGCTCTTGATAGCATCGAAAACAGAAAACAAGGCACGGCGGTCCGAAATCAAGTTGCCAGACTATTGGTCGTCAATGGTATTGTTTTCTTTATTTGTCAGACGCCACAACGACTTGTTATAGTGAATGAAAGTTTGGAAGCTCTGGGTATTCCAATAATAACAGGTGAACTAACATTTCTTGCAAACAGTGTTGCAAAAATATTGTTTTATTCGAACTCTATGATCAATCCATATATATACGTCATATGTAGCAAATCATATCGTCAAGCCTTCAGGCAAGCTTTCAAATGGAAAGCGATCACTAATTCGTCATCTGAGGTAGGCTCGGGTATTACTAAAATTGAGACAAAGAATTAGTAACACAAAACTATGGAGCACTTCAGACCCGGGTGGTACGCTGCAAGTGCTATCAAACCCATTTAAAGTGGCATTGAGAGATGCGTATAGCAGTGTGCCCTCAATTTTCCTGGACATCAGATAGTTTGCACCTACGTAATGCTAGGATATTATATTAACTATCATCTGTAACCGTTTACCTTAACTCGCCGTGTAAAATTTTAACGATTAGGTCATTATGATGTAAATCTCATCAAAGCAATCAGCACTACTCGCCAATCAAATGTGTCTCTAGCGTCATCATTCAACCAATATTACACTTCAGTGTTTCTATCTATTGAAACCATTTTTTTGGTTCTTCCAAATTTCATTTTTCTAGGCAATCTCCCACTAAATCTCGTTTGTCACGGCCACCTACCTGCTGGTTTTAAGGTTCGTTTATTCCCGAAGATCCACTTTTTGCAACTCTCAACCAATTACCTACTTACCTACCCATTTATTAAATGGTAACACAAAGACTACATTTGTGTTAACTTCCTTGTTATACCATGCAAACTATCTAGTCGGACATAATGTATATACCATGTATACAAGGTGTTTCCATGCACCAAGCCCCCAGGACTCCTCCAAACCAACTTGTTTTACTTCATTTCATGGTCCTAAAACATAATTAGGATGTTACCAGAAATAATGTTGGTATGCTAAGGAGTTATTCAAGATGTCGTCCAAAATGGCCACCAAAACTTCATAAAATGACATATATCAATCAAAATGTATGGTGAAAGTATAGTTTTAATAGTGGGATGAATGTAGTAGACTACAAGACACCCATATCCATTACATTTGCCTTGTTAACATACCCAAATCCAAGATGGCCTCCAAAATGGCCGCCAAAAATGGTAACATTCAATAAATTGGCATATACAAACCAATATGTATGATCAGAGTATTATAGTTTTAACAATGGGATGTATGTGTTTAGACCACTATAAACTCATATAGTAGTTTTGCTTTGGTAACATACTTTTAACACCACAATGGCCGACAAAATGATGGCCAAAATTCTAAAAAAATCCATAATATGTCATAATATCAACCAACATGTATGATGAAAATATACTTTTAACGATGGGATATATGTATTAGACCACTAGTAACTCATATCCAGTAATTCACCAGAAAGGTAATCTAGACCACACCCCCCCCCCCCTCCCCCACCCAACAGGGATTTGAACCACGGACATCCAGCACCCGGGCCCAGATCCTAGCCACTACATCATGGCTGTCAGTCACACTCGGCGAAGTATATTCGCCTCGTTATATAGCCTTGGTCCGTTTTGTAGTCCGAAAACCTGCACGCCGGGTTATAAAAACATTTGTTTTCTGCCCAGTTGCCGTGTGGTCACGTAGTAGAGTAGTAGACTTAGTGTTAACATAAGGTGGCTGCCAACAAAACTAAAATAAAATGGGATAATATCCACCAAAATGTATGATGCAAATATAGTTTTAACAATGGGATGTATGTATTAGACCACTAGTAACTCATATAAAGTCTTTTTGCTTTGTTAACATACTTAAAAATCCAAAATGGCTGCCAACATGATGGCCAAGAATGCTCAAAATGTTACATAACAAAACTTCACTTTCAAGGTTTGCTCTAAATGACGGATCTAACTATTATCAGACTTGGCGACCATTCTTCATCAAAGGTTGGTACGGCCCTTGTCGGATCACATTTATTATTTGCCCCCCCCCCCCCCCCCCCCCCCATTAAAAACCTAGATACACCACTGAAATAATTATATTTATATTGTTACGGAACGAATACAATTAATTAAGTAAGCCTTTTGCTTTAAAACATATCAAATCACTGTAAAAATGTATGAGCCTTGGTCAAAACTTAGAGAATTATTTTCTAAGCATGATTCATCAAAAACCGTGATTCCCTAACTTAAAATAAAGACTCCAGAAGCAAAAAAACCTCTAATATTGCGATCTACTTAATTTCACGAATATAGTACATGACAGCCTTAAAGCCGCAAAAATAAACACCACACATGTTTTCAAGTGGCTATGATTTTGACTTGATTAAATTAAGTAATCACTTAACTGAACATGTAACATTAGTTTTTCTATCGACAAAATAACCAATTGCAAAAAAACAAAAACAATTTGACCTGATTTGGCAATATATTTCCAGATTCGAAAATATATCACAGGTACAGGTTGCGGTTTGTGGCAGTTTGGCCTGGCTGCTAGGTGTTGCATCTTATCATTATAAGTAAAATGCTTAAAAATATAGCAAAATTAGCACATTTTAGCCCATGAGGGTAAGGGGTAGCGGTGGGGTCTGAAGACCCCCTTCAAATATTTTTAAAAGTGCATTTTATCCATGTTGGGTCAAGTGGAACCCCACCTTTTGGCCATAGCCGATTTGAAAATAAAACCTTCCCTATTTATGCCCGCCCTATTGTTAACAGTTCCCACACAGGCACCTTTAAATCACTATAATAACCGATATGTATATAAATACAGAACCTGCATTTTGTTGTACATCACACCTGTTCGCGTATTATTATTAACAGGACGACCTCAATGTTCGCCTTACCGAAATAACCAATAATGATTCCGCCCAAGTTGTAAGAAATAATTCTGTCCTGCTCGAGCTACGTATATAGCTTTAACCACGCAGATCGATTCTAACCTCGGTAAGGGCCGCGGAAGGATGAAAGGAAATAATTAATTGACGACACTTTGGAACCCGGTAGTATATTTTACGGAATAAATCGTATTGAAAAGTGGAAACCATCGCAAACCATAGCTCAGCCTTACGCTGCCGTTACTTGAATCCGAGCGATTCACACTTCATCGCTGAACGTTGTCGAATATGCTAGTCTGTTACAACAACTTTGCGTATTGCGAAGATTTGTGCACACAATGCATACGCCATGGCAAAAGACTAGCGTCGGTAAAGGTTGATGACTCTCATCGTGAAAGAAATCCTTTAATGCAATTGACAAACAATTTTGTTCAGACACCTTTCCCAACTTTCAAAGTCTATCCTCACTTTGACAAAAGAGGAGCAGGAAACACAACGCGATCGACGTCGTTAACGAAATCACTATTTCTATTCAACTTTACGATAGATTCGACATTCCTGAGTACCCTCTGTGTGCAATCTATTTGCCGCACTTATAAAACTCGCCGATTGCTTGTGTGGTAGATTTCGATCACGACAGGAGCATGCGCAGATGCGATTTTTGTGTAAGTGGTCTGTGATTTTGTCAATATTATATTTTTACTGTGATTTGTCGATCTGCATTAAATGCAAAAAGTAACAACGCCCCCGGCTGGACTCGAACCACCAACCTTTCGGTTAACAGCCGAACGCGCTAACCAATTGCGCCACGGAGGTGATTATTTACTAGGCTGTTTTGGTTTGTCATGTTCACCCGTACACTTCCCCGTACACTTTCTTGCAAAGTCGGGCATCGTTTTTTCTCAAATGTTGCTTGCATATTGCCGTTGCTGTCGCCTTTAATACATGTGCTGTCATTTGAACTTGGAACCAACGTTTAATTTGAACTGTCTATTTTCAATAAAAAAATACTCCAATACGGGAAAAAAATCAGAAAAGCTCACAGACAACAAATAAGAACATCATTTTACTCGACCTAGAATTTCAATCAACGTATTTCAATCATCGGGAAACCCCGATGATGCGAGTGACGTCATTTAATGAGCTCATTAGCATAATTTATGTCCGTGAAATATACAATAGAGTTTTATAAGTGTGCCGCTGGTATATTACCGACTGGAAGGTCCTGTATACATTTCACTTAGGGGCGATATCCAAACTCTACAGTGATTTTAAAGCATTTTTCTGGCGATTTTACAACGATATTCCAACGGTATTTCGTTCTATTGTTAAAAGCATCGGAAAAAGATCGGTGATTAACTAGAAACCTCTCTACTTATCTATAGTATTTCTTAAAGAATATAACACAACCTTCCTTGCGCCTTTGATCTGTCTGCTTCACTAATGCAGCCATCGAGAGTACTACAATAGTTATATTGTTAACGCCAGATAAGTAGAGAGGTTTCTAGTTAATCACCGATCTTTTTCCGATGCTTTTAACAATAGAACGAAATACCGTTGGAATATCGTTGTAAAATCGCTAGAAAAATGCTTTAAAATCACTGTAGAGTTTGGATATCGCCCCTTATACATTTCTATCTGAGAGAAATTCACTAAATCTTACTAGCCGCACTGAAGCACTGTTGATTGGAAGCGAAATGTGTTAAATACCAAATGAATATATGGGAATACGTGTAGCTCCAATGAGTAATACAGTTTTGATAATATTAACATATTTTGACAAATTAAAATATGATAAAATTGCATAAATATCTAAACTCAATGTTCCGGTTATATGTGGGTCAAAGTATTCACAAATGATAGCTAAATAAAGATAAGTCACAACCCCATGTTTAACTTGAGTGCCCAAGACTGCCCTTCCTCCTATACAGTAGTACATAAAGACAATCAAATTGTATAAGCAAATCATACTTTGCCACAATTATCAATCGGTCCATATACTTTAGTTTAACACCGTATGTCTATTCATTGGATCTCAATATAAGCGACTACAAACTCATTATGATGCTATTCCTATACCATATCAACATTGATTCACCTATTTAAAATTCCCGCGAACATACGCACACCACGACAGGTGATGCATTATGTTGTTGTCTTTGTGGTCTAGGGTCGGCAAACTGATTGCTTCCTTGTCTCTTTATTCCAGATCTCAAGGATAACTGGACCAATACTAGGCATGTTTGTACTTATTGTATTGTATTTCTCATGGTGTTGTCAAATATGGTGATGATAAAACATGAGATTTGAAAGCATTTTGTTACTTTTTGGAACTGTCGTCTACAGACGACGACTGCGTGGAAAGTTTTAAAATCACTACGAGTCTATCTAGGGATATGAATAGCTACACAATTATAGTAATTAACATATAGCCTAATTGCTATCTGTTTCACTTTTGTACTGATGCAGTCAACGCCAGAGAGAGATTTAAGTACAGGTAGGTCTATATTTTTGCCAATATAGTCCCATTTCCCTAAAATGATATTTTCAGAATAAAAGTGGCACTTTTCAAGATCCTATACGAGTTTGTTATAACAACTCCACACACAATTACACGTTTTGAGGGATTGAAACACTTATGAAAAGGGAAAACGCCGACCACTCCTTCAAAGTTTCCTTTTTTCAACACCATGTTACTTTTCCAAAACAGTCACATTTCTGCAAAATGATGTTTTCCGAAAGGTGGCACTTTGTCAACGATGCAGGGAACTAATTAATTAGACTTGCTGCAAGTCCCTGTGCAGCAAATAGACTTTCACATACAGATAATGTCCTAATGTTAGAATTCTACTCTCCCTAAGAAAAATACTGATTTAGATTGCTTGCCCCTATGCCTACCATCACTCCTACCACTACATCGTGTGCCACAATACACCATTAACTGAACACGACCGCTATTCCTCCCGGGCAACTGGCATAAGTATGCTGTCAAAATACGAACTTGCCCCATTTCGAGAACCGGAATCGCTCCGAACCCAGCTACATCCCCCTCCCCCCCCCCCCCCCCCCCCCCCCCAACCTAAGGACTTGCCAGCACGTTAGCGTCTGCGCATTTCAATCGTTAAAACATGGCTAAAGTGACACAACCTTCAATGCATTTCACATTAGACCATGATTATTATACAGGGGGAAGTACCTGTTCAGCATGACCAGTGATCATTTGAATCACTATTTTATTCCGGTTTTATAGTAAAGGGTTAAAAAAAGAGTAAAATTAGATAACATTGGTTTGCATAACTCCAAACAGAATTAGACGTTTTAAGAAATTGAAACGTTTACGAAGAGGAACAATGGTTGGCTATACTTAACAAAAGTTTCTCTTTTTCAATATCATGTTTAATTTTTCAACAACAGTCACATTTCCTCAAAATGATGTCTTTAGAAAAAGTGGCACTTTTAAAAAACTATGCAAGAACGGTACACAAATATCTCCAGTGGTTTCATTAAATGTATTTCAATACGCGGATTTAGGGTTTCCCTGGTGTTGGGCGGTATCGCGCTGATGTTGGTACGCCGAACTTCTGGTTTTACGCTAACGTGTGGGATTGCATTGAAATACGCTGATAACCAGCTAATAACGCTGATGAAAACAAACAAAACTACGCCGTATTCGATAGTTTTAACGAAAAAGAATAATTGTTTTACATTAGTTAACAGTTTACCTCCATATTTTAGGACTTCCACCTCTCCAATAGGTTTGCACCTTGCCAGAAAAAGACCGACATTTTGCCGTGCCCAATAGTTCTAAATGTGCGTATTAGGCCATACTAGTCTGGCGTGTTTGCAACCAAGAGTTATTATATACTGCTCACAAAAAGTATCGAAACACTTAGAAATTATCCAATATATAACGGCTCGAAAGGGTATGCATTAATCGAAGCAAATAACCAAGTGCATAATTTTGTTCTGCGTATTTTGACACGTCGATCGATGAGATACGATGTTGCGGAGCGGAGTTATTGTCATTTCAATGGTCGTGGGTCCAGTTTCAAAAGTGACAATCATCCTATAGAAAGAGGTTTGCATTACTGTTTAGAATGATCAGATTCGTGATTTTCAATAAGGATGAGTGTCACTTTTGAAACTGGACCCACGATCATTGAAATGACAATAACTCCGCTCCGCAACATCGTATCTCAACGATCGAGGTGGCAAAATACGCAGAACAAAAGTGTTCTCTCACACGGTCAAAACAAATTGCACAGTCCAAAAAACAGCACAGTCAACAACTAATGCCCAATCCTCCGGGTTTTCATAAGTTTTCTCTATAACATTTTTCTTTATTTAGCCGACATAAATTTAGCTGCATAAATTTGTCGACTACATGTACAGATTTGTACAGATTTGCCGACTATTTGACTATTTGGGTCACACCACCCCACACACACACCCTCTAGCGACGGCCCTGCACCCGACTGGCAGTAGTTTCCCCCGACTTGCAGTAATCCCCCCCCCCCCCCCCCCCCCCCCTTGGACACGCTACTGATTATGTACGCATATCATAAAAGAGGTTGATGTTATGAAACCCTGTATATCATGGGTTGATGTCAAATTATGAACATATAGTTTGTAACGAAAACAAATCACAACAAGTAAAACAACCTAGGTGAAACCTAAACCAAGAAGACGAAAACAAATTATGTGTTATGTGGCGAGATAAGAAATAAAGAAATAAAGAAATAAAGCCTAATAAGCCCCCGATATTTCACACAAAAGTAATTCATTGTTCAGTCCCTAAAATAAATAAATAGACACAAAAAAAACAATGTAAATAAACCTCAAATACGTCCTTTAGGACTCTGATGAGCTTTTTTACATTGCCTCTAGATTTAGTCTGTTATATCCAGTCCCAACTGGCATGACTGGCTCGGTAAATTACATGACGCCTAGACTGCGTCATGTAGTAGCAACTTTTCGGCATTTTACGTGGAACTTTCAATGGATATTTCAACTTAATGTGCACTTTTTTAATTCTGCCGATCCCCAAAGAAAGTTTAGGTATACTATTTTTATTTGTAATTGTGAAAGACTTATATACTTTTGAGGGGTGCGTCGACCATGAAATCTTCTGAGTTTATTTTAACCGCTCGTCCCATTTCAATGCATTTTCCTATACGTAGCGTAAAACCAGAAGTAGGGCGTACCAACATCAGCGCGATACCCCCCAACACTAGGGAAACCCTAAATCCGCGTATTAAATGAAGTATTTTCCATCTTGGCCGATCCTTATTTGAAATAAAAAATCAAATGATTTGTGTTCATGCATGATTATCCAATAGTTTTCACCTTTCATGTCACTGATTACTTACCTGTATCGTTGAAAAGTGCCACATTTAGGAAATGTTGGGGGTAATGTCACTGTCTTAGGAAAAGTAAACATGGTATTTTCCCTATTCGAAAGTGCTTTCATCTCTTAAAACACCTCATTGTGTGTGTAGGACTTTATGCAAACAAACTCATATAGGATCTTGGAATGTGCCACTTTTTTCTTAAAACATCATTTTGGAAAATGTGACTATCTTGGGAAAAGTAATAATGATATTGAAAGGGGGAAACTTTCAATGGGTAGCCAAATATGTTTCCTTTTTCGTAAGGGTTTCATTCTCTTAAAACGTCCAGTTGTGTGAAGAGTTATGGAAACATTAAACGTATTCTAATTTTAGGGGGGGGAGGGGCTTACCGTTTTTAATCCTTTATAAACGTCGTAGTATGATAAATAGCAAAATGTATTATATTAACTACAATTTCAATTTCACTGAAAATTGAATTTATAGTTTTAATACCGCGATGAAAGCCTCTCACCCCTATTTATAAATAGACTCTTCCATTGATGGCTCGTAAGGAATTGGTCACTTCATCCTGCTTTGATGTGATTGTGGTTGGCCGCGGAATTGGCGGTAATTGCGATAGCTAACCGTTAGACGAATTTAATATAATAAGCGACTAGTCAAGGCGTTATTGCAACTAATGAAAATCGAATTCCTTGACAAGTTTGAACAGGTGGATAGGAGGCTGATATAGATCTATAATAGAGATATGTGTGGTTGGACATATGTACTACACTAGTATTATTATATATTTATACGCAGCGATGGAAATACCCACATGACTTTCAACCCGGGGTGGACTAGGAACTACACACTTTGTGGACTTATAATATTTCTAATCATAGACGCTTACCGTCTATGTTCTAACCCAATTTTTACAAAAATACATTATTCAGGGGCACCCGACGAGAAGTTCAGGATGTAGTAATACATAACATTAGCTGCTCCTCAGAGCTAGCTAGAATGCGCGGTATTAACTACATTTCCCAGCTAGGGCCGGTCAAAATACTCCTTTGGCAGCCAGAAGCCAAATTCCGTGAAGAATTTTGAAAGCTAGGGGAACGAGTGTTTAGACATATCAACCAGCTAGGATAATTTATTTATAAATTTATATTTCAGCTAAATTCATCGAATTTTCTGTTCTAAACATTAAATATATAATCCATAAAATCCATAAAACACAAATTTGATATCATTACCTCTCAAATTGATGCCAATTTTGCCAGCTAGATTGTCTGGATGACTTAAAAATCGTTTGCCAGACAGGAATTTATTTTATAAGAAAAAGAACCAGCCAGATTCGAAACATCAGAGGAGCAGGTATTTGCCAGGAAACCTCGTTGGGTGCTCCTGATTATTTTAATCGCTCTTATTATTACGGAATAAAGCTATACTACTGTTATGATCAGTACATGCAATATCATTAATAGAGCTGCGACACACATGATCGTCAACCCCGGGTGGAAAGTCATATGGGTATGTTCACTACTGCATATTTAAATTTAACATTTTCTTCCAAGCTAATTCCCTCTTAGCGTCTCCGATATGATTCCGCATCTGTATTTCGTTCATTTTTTACTATCTGTAATATTAAAGACAACCAATAAATCAATACATCAATAAATCAACCACTCAATCAATCAATCAATCAATCAATCAATCAATCAATCAATCAATCAATCAATCAATCAATCAATCAATCAATCAATCAATCAATCAATCAATCAATCAATCAATCAATCAATCAATCAATCAATCAATCAATCAATCAATCAATCAATCAATCAATCAATCAATCAATCAATCAATCAATTTAATCAATCGACCGTTCTTCCAGTCGACCATCGACCAATCGACCAATCAACCAATCAATCGTTTATGAATTGATTGGTACAAATATTTGCACGGGTAAACAAATGTTTACATAGGTGATAAATAACGTTTGTGACTTGAAAAGGGTATTGACAATACATTTGTTTTCGTTTGATGCACCTTTTGCTTACACTGGTAAATATATTTACACAGGTATAGCATATTTACACGGATACCAAACATTAACACGGGTACAACATATTTACACGGGTACACACATATTTACACGAGTAAAATATTTCATTAAAATCATTAAAATCAATTTGTGTTACGTTATTGTTTTTACCTGCATGTTGTCTGTTGTTATCAAGTAAATTGTGTAGCTCTCGAAGTAATAGTTTTTCTTCAAGCTCTCCCAAACTGATGTCTTTTTCGTCAGGTAACGCATTGTTTTTCTTCTTCAGTTGTTTTTCATTGTTCCCTTAAAATAACAACAACAACAACATCCAATATAAAAGTTTTATTATTTTGTTGGATGAACATGGTTTAAGTGTTCAATTTTGAAAGTTGTGTGTATTTAAGCTAAACAGTAATTTTAGAAATGGAGGAGAGCTTTCTGTTGCCAAGCATCTGCACGTTTCCGATTTCCTCCTTTAAAACGTCATATTATGCTTTTAGCCGTCCTTTAGAGAAAGGCATATGGAAAAGGTAACTAATTCTGGTCCACCAGTATCGTTCAATACTGGGACATAAAATTTGCCAGTATCGCTCGATACTGGTACGAAATGACTGTTCCAAATTGTGTTCCAGTATCGCGCGATATTGGAACGTTTTTATGTTCATAAGTATCGGGTGATATCTGTACACATGCTACCAGTAGCGATTTGTCCCAGACTAGTATTTAACGATGTACCGGTATCGTCCGATACTGAAACACTGACTTTGTACCAGTATCGAAGGACATTGGGTGTTCCAGTATCGGACGATACTAGTACAGTCAGGAATCTGGGACCGAAAATACACTTCTTCCAAGCAGTTCTACCGGCTCGTATACGATTTGTATTTATACAATGATACGCCCTGAAATCAGCTATGTCACTTCAGATTTGTAGTTTTGTGTAAATTGCTTGTTACGAATGTTGCGTTTTAATAGCAATATACCTGAATAACGCAGCTATTTCATCCTTCTAATGGGTGTCCAACCAAATTACAACCCCGACCTTTTGAGTGATACATGTAGTAACTTCAACAATAAGCTTCCAACTAAGTAGGGGTAAACAGTCAACAGCCAGCAGGGAGGTCACGCTGCGTGTCAGATTTTGTTATACGCAAGCAAACAATGGAGTCTCAGTGACTGCAATATTTGCTAGAAATAGCTTCGGAAAATGGTCTATTTGGGCATTTTAAAAAGTGAGAAACGTGTTAAAAATCATGTCGAATTTTAGAGGAGGGTCATTAACATCTGCAGAACGGTAAAATGTATACTATTTAACACGTTGTGTGACCATATTTATGTTGTAAAATTTTGGAAAATTCACGTTTTGAAAATCTGTGGTCTTCATTCTAAACCTCACCAAATTATGAAATGAACCCTCGTCTACAAAAAAGTCCATGTATTCATGTACGTATTGATCTTTCTGCTTGGAGATAGCAAAGACCACGCAAACTTCATAGCTTCATACAACGGAATAAAATCCGCCATAGAGATTATATGGCGAAAATCGTAGAGATTTTGCACTGCAGTCATCTGTGTAGGGAGTGTTGACAAAAGCAAGGACGTTTGGCTATTGTGTTTGTGCATGTTTGTGACGACTGACCCCGTTTAACAATCTTCATAGCTTTCATATAGGGCTTGGGTGAACTAACTACGCATTCGATTTGGTTGAGTAGAATTAAGTAGAATCGTTGGTGATTATGTAAGTCAACGAACACTTCCATCCAAGTTTGCTCGGAGAGGACAGTCAAGAAAATAATTAATACTTCTTTCATTGTTATAAAATTGCCTTTTACTTCGCTTTTGTGCCATTTTGCATACATATTGTGGTATTGTATCATTCATTTATTTTCAAATTAATACACCTATTAAGTTCACATTCGTATTGAATGAAGCGTATCTGCCTCTAACGAAGCAGGTCGGATTCCATATGACATTTGAAATCCGGCTCTTGAAACACACTTGAAACAATAGACCAGTCTAAATGTATCTTGCAATAGCTAGCTAGCTAGCTATAACATATAGCTATACACAATACTAATATTTTTAGTTTATACTTTCAATGGGATTAACATGTTATAAAATGTCGCTCACACGTCCTGTCTGACAATAGCGTGTTTAAAATGCCCGGTGTAAAACGAGATATAGTCCTGGTGGTTTCAGTCAACATTTCCACAAATTAGGGTGTTTTTTGAAAGTTTGTCCGCGATTTCAAAAAAGTAGAGGCCATTTTGGAAGCTTTGTCCGCGATTTAAAAAAAAGGAATTAAATGAGAGTTGTGTCATATATCAAATTGTCCCGGGAATAGGAAAAAGGGATATTTTGAATCAAATGGTTCCTCGTTTTTGCGCAAAATCTGAAATGGTGAAAAAGGGGGTTTGGACATTCTCAGACGACAAAATGTCCGCGATTTGGTGCGGAAAGGGGGTCAAATTAGCCAAATTGTCCGTGAAACTCAACGGTCAATGGTCAAATAGGGGGTAATTCAAGACCCTGGAACGATCATCCGTTTATCAACCTTTGTGATCATCTTACATTTGTAAGAATAAATAAATGGAATTCAAAGCTACCACCAGGGATTCGCAAATAGCTTGTAGACGTGATTCTACTGAACAAATCATGCATTCATGTATCATCATGCGTCATGATAACAATAATGTTCTTCTTTACGGATTACGAAGTACCATACTAAGAATACCATACTCTACCATATTACGCCGATTGTAAAGGAACTCCATTTGGCTTTCTGTTCAGGGATAGCACTGGATCAAAAATGAAAGGTCCCATGGATTTTTTCAGTACCCCGTAGGACTTCAAAAAACAAATTTAAGGGGTCCCCAAGAAATTGAGGGGTCCTGAAGTTTGGGTATTAGAAAATGTTACTTGTTTACGGACAGTTATAATGAATGTATATTGTGAGCAAAGGATGGATATGTAATTTACAGAATTTCTTACGGTATTTCCATTTCCATACATCGTCAAATTTAAGGGGTATCAATTTTGATCAGGACTCGCAAGTCTTTCCAATTTGAAACCTGACGCGTCAAACAAGAAAGTGAGAGGTCCAGGACGCGTAGACGCGTCAGAATGCGACCCTGTTTCTGTTACTCATATAATTGTTTTCAAACTGATGCTGAGTGTATATAAATGTACTAATAATGTAGCCCCGTCATATGTATCAGCTCAGCACTGTGAACACACTACGAGGGGCAGTCAGTAAAATAATGAAAGTGATCATGGTATGGGATGCATGAGTGATTCTATTGTGGGATAGTGTGATCAATACACAGTCATGAACCTTTGTCTTTCAAACAATACAGTTTTGGATTTTTGTGTGTGAACTATGACGACGTAAGTACACTTGGGACACTGCTAAATCAGTTATTTGGCGGGAAATTTGAATTGTTTGTATGAAACAAGTGGTAAGAAGATTGCATAACATGACACCAGAAGCAGGTAAATCCCAATTCTTTTCGCGTAAGTATGATAAAAAGACAATAACTTTAATCCCTGTGTAATTTGATATATGTAGTATAATAGAAAAAAGTAAGGAGAGGCAATTGAATAAAAGTATACAAATATCAGTATTTCATATAGCTAATTTTTATTAAAAATGACCAGTCAGTGAATCACTAATATTTCGGAATATCAAACAATTTAGGAAAAATCCAAGCAATTAACCAGTTTGGGAGATTCCATATGATAGTTAACTAATTATCTGAACTTATTCGCATGAAACCTGCAGAAAATATGCGCATGCGCAGACGGCAGATCATTTTGAACTGGGCCAAAAATGACTAAAATCGTGAAATTTACCAGATAAAAGCTTACTGTGCCTTCAAATTATAATCAGAAATAATGAAAATTGCTTAAATCAATGTGGAAAAAATATTGTGATAGTCAAAATGAAGATATACATGAATGTATCAATCAAAGATGGCTGCCACAACCGCTCTTATTACTGTTATATTTAGAGCTACTAGATATGTATTGTGTAAGTTATCGTCACATAATTTCAATGGTTTGAGGAAATTTTATGAATTGAAACCCCCACTATTATTGCTTTACATCCCACAACAATTTATTAAATTATAATCCCTCCATTGTTCTTTATCCTTTGTTGTTTTCTAAGGTATATTATTGCGAATTTTGCTAAATAAAAAACGTATTTGAGATGGTCCCTTTTTGTTCGTATTAAGGAATTCAGATCTATATAAAAAAGAGTGTCAAACAGTGATAAGTGATGTGCCAAGTGTTATCTGTTTTTATGCATGCATTGCCGAGATACACGCAAATGTATCAATCAACCCATATTCAACATATTACATATCCAGCCAAATAATTGACAGATTTCAGTCAGTGTCTGAAACCTATGGTGTTTATGTTAATGACGTTACATAACCAAAGGTATCTAACAATCCAAAAGTGTATTGTTTGAAAGACAAAGGTTCATACTTTGTATTGATCACATTATCCCTAAATAGAATCACTCATGCATGCCATACCATGATCACTTTCATTATTTATTGACTGCCCCTCGTACATGTATGTACCAACTCGCCCTCTACGTTCTTAAAGCAGTGAACTTCTTCAAGAAACTATGTATAATCGCACTTGGGATGACAGATCATTCGCTATTGCAGCTCCTCGTCTCTGAAATAAACTACCTTTCAGTATACGAACTATGAACAGTGTAACTGTTTTTATAAAACTGTTGAAAATACACTATGTCACAGATAGTTTTGAAATATCGTACCATCAAGGTACATTTCTTTTGTCTTTGGAAAGTGTGTTGTTGTTGTTTAATGTTTGTTATTTCTAGTTATGTTGTGCTTAATGTTCTGTGCATTGAGCGCTCTTAATTGAGTGAATATGTGCCTCGTCGGTATGCTTATATTACTATTATTAGTATTAGTATTATTTTATCGGGCAAGCAGTTATATAACCAAGTTGTGAGTGAACATACATTTATTATGTTACGTGTAATAGGATAAATGGATCACCTGTACGAAAGTCCCGATACAAATCTATTTCACAGTGTTCCACGGTGTTACCGCACCAACCAAAAGTGGAGCAGCATGGGTAAATCCAACTACCAAGGCATATCCCTTCCTCTCCGTTTGGCCCTGGATAATCAGGCCCACATCTTCCATCCACTCTATAGTTACTCGGTAAATCTGTTTGTATATTGAATAGAGAATATATAGAATATTAAAATCATACCATGAGTGATGGAGGGATGGAGAGAGGAAGGGAGGGAGGGAACGATGGGAGAGGGAGGGAGCGATGGGAGAGGGAGGGAGCGATGGGAGAGGGAGGGAGGGATGGGGCGAAGGGGGGGGGGGGGGGGGAGGGGGGACGGGGCGAAGGGGGGAGGGACGGATTGGTCCAAGACAAAGCAACACGCAGAAATATCAGAGAACATATGCCAGACTGAATGCACACAAGGAATCATTCTTCATTCGCACCGTAACCCAGTGGAATAGCCTTACTGAAGCAGTTGTAAACGCACCATCTGCTGATGCCTTTAGGAAGCACCTTTAATTTAGTTCAACATCTATATAGTACCCAAAACATGGCGTCCTGCTTGCATGAGTCATCCAGTTACTTTCGTAAAGTTAGTGAAATGTATAAGAAGTTATACCCTACCGACAGAATCGATACTGATACTGATATTGATCGAATGTTTTTGACAGCGATATAGATATGTTTCACAGTGGGGTGAAGGGGGGAGGGACGGATGGGGTCTAAACTATTGATCGAATGTTGTTGACAGTGCACTCTTAGAAGGTCAGGATCATATATGAGACGAAAAGGATCAATTTTGATCCAGAAGCGGTATCACATATGAGCTTACCCTTTCCGGATCAAAGTGATCCGACAAGCAGGATCAAAAAGTTTGATCCGAAATGGGATCAAATATTTCTGTCAAATGATACTGAAACGGATCAAAATAATGATCCTGCTTGTCGGATCACTTTGATCCGGAAAGGGTAAGCTCATATGTGATACCGCTTCTGGATCAAAATTGATCCTTTTCGTCTCATATTTGATCCTGACCTTCTAAGAGACCCACTGCAGACTATATATCGAGTGCAGTAAGCTTACTACATCGTGTAGGCGTAGTACATCGCAGTGATCGTGACATTTTGTGAAGAGCATTTTGACCGAAAATCGTACTGATGGCACTGGTCAGGTACAAGAAATTTGTTCACAAGAATAGAGCATGTTCAAACATAAAAAATAAAACTACTTTACCGACAAAATCATGTAACATTTTACAGATTAGACTGGATAACTTACCGCGGCATTTCACCCTTGTTTCAATGGCGACCGAATTCAAAAGATCGTCTGCTTGTCGTCTATCGGTTTGCGAAAGAGTGACGTCAGTCACCTATTGACCAATGAACTTTTCATCGAATTGATCCGGAAATCAGATCAAAGTTGATCAAGGTGAATTTGATCCGTTTGTTGATATCTATCTAGAAACGGATCAAAACGATCCGAAAACGGATCAAAACGATCCGAAAATGATCCTTAAAGGATCAAAACAAAGTGAGCCGGAAATCTACTCATGTATTTGATCCTGACCTTCTAAGAGTGTGGTGTAATAGGAGAAAATGATTACCTGTGCGAAAGTCCCGATATAGATGTGTTTCACAGTGGTCCACGGTGTTACCGCACCAGCCATAGGTTGAACAGCATGGATAAATCCCATTTGCGAAGCATATCGCTTCTTCTCCGTTTGGTCCTGGATAATCTGGCCCACATCTTCCATCCACTCGATAGTTATTTGGATATACTAATAATTAAATGTATAAAAAAGGAACCTCAATGAATACTCGTACATACAGGGTGACCCAGAAAATGTTGAACCCAAAATTCACAAACTTAAAAAAGATAATTAAAAATGAAAATAAATAAATATGGCATTCTGTTTTCAACAGTTATGTAAACAATTTATTCAGCTTTCTGGAGAACTATTAGCCTTACCAAACTAAAGAAACACTTGATTGTGTGACGGGGGTGTTTTCGGCCTTTTGTAAAAGTGAAAAAAATTGTAACTTAATTCTGTTCAATGCACTTTGAAAGAAAACAGTCGTGCAATGAACTTTATAAATTATTATGCACAGTATCTCACCAATATTCATTTATTATGTAAATCAATATTATTATTATATAAGAGACTTTAAAAACAAAAACTGAAGTCCCCTTGACTTCATTTGGAAATGTTAATTTGATAAATACAGATCAAAAGAAAAGATTACTTAACTCACCGTACTTAGAACAGAATTACGTTTCATATCTGAACCAAGTTACAATTTTTTCACTTTTACAAAAGGGCGAAAACACCCCCTGCCACACAATCAATTGTATCTTTAGTTTGGTAAGGCCAATTTACATGATCTAACGTTCTCCAGAAAGCTGAATAAATTGTTTACATAATTGTTGAAAACAGAATGCCATGTTTATTTATTTTCATTTTTAATTATTGTTTTTAAGTTTGTGATTTATGGGTTCAACATTTTCTGGGTCACCCTGTATTTGGAGCTTGAAATGCGTTGAAAGTTCAACGAGACGAATAATATGTAATATCATGTAATATATCGTCGCTATTGTGACATACCGGCACATCACAACAGAATTAAGTAAAGTGATGTGCCGGTATGTCAGAACAGCGACGATATGATTGATAAAGGGTATTTTTTATCGGAAAACAAAATATGCACACAAGAAATAACCGGAGCGCATTTTGCTACAAGTACTTTTTAGTTATATATATTATTTTACAAATAAAATGTAGCTTATATATAATTAAAACTTCGGTTAATACCTTTAGTTTATATCAAACCTAAAGCTACATTACAGACCAGGACCTAAAAAGCTATGTATCTAATTAATATTAATTCCAGTTAAAAATGTTATAAAAAAAGGTTAGAATACCCTCTTATGGACTTTTGGATAAATATGTTGTCGACAGGTGGAATCGTAAGATGAACGTGAAACAGATTATCATCATAAACTGATTATTGTTTTCTTAATTTTGATTGAATAAGACCATGAGCAACAGTTACCAAAAGTAACTGTAACTTTTTAATTCGTCATATTTCCCGTATAAAATTGTGTTGTGAAAAAGAAAACATATTCGGGTGCTTCTGTTTCAGTTTCAGTTCCAGTTTTATTTTCACCATAGTATATAATACAACATACAAGCAAATGATTAGAAAACAAAGGTGAGGAAAACCAAAAGGAGCACAGCTCGAAGTATATTGGTCACCCTGATAATTTCATGATAAATAAATATGATCGTTTCTTAAAAGTACTACAAAGAAGACGACTATAGCCAAGAGACAGGACAGGATATGTGTAAACAAGACCGGACAGGACATGTACAACTAAACACTAAAAAGTGTAGGCAGTAATGATGGCATCAGCTATAATAACATAATAATCTCATGTGATACAAT
Organism: Ophiura sarsii; assembly: GCA_035610835.1. Taxonomy (NCBI): domain Eukaryota; kingdom Metazoa; phylum Echinodermata; class Ophiuroidea; order Amphilepidida; family Ophiuridae; genus Ophiura; species Ophiura sarsii. The sequence goes on from CM069455.1 coordinate 44,817,462, forward strand.
TTCTCATGTGGTAAACGGTAAACTTTAAACTTTAAAAATGATTAATTGATTATTGGTAATATGAAAGAATGGTGGGAGGGTACCATATCAAGGGTACCTGCTTTCGGACCGACAATTGCTCACTGAACATATCCATTGAATTTCTAGACTTGAAATTCTACTATAGTTTGTCTATAGCTCACATAATATATCAATGATCATTCTATGTCAACAGGGAAATGCGCCCGATTGAAACTCGATAAAAGCTTGCTCCATATCCGACATTTAAAATGATAAATTTCTAAACTAGGAAAGTATATCTTATTAAAATCTGACAACTAATTGTCTTGAATAAGGGCGGGGTATGCTCAAGCCAGTGAGAATTTGAGCATAGTCTCATTATTCGTTTTTGTTTAAGGTGGATTTGGTGGAGATTGTTGTTATTTGAATCTGCCCAAATAAAATTACAATAAGATAAGTGGGGAAACACAAGAGTATTGTATAATGAAAATAATGTTTTGGAGGGGAGAATATCTTTAAGGCGATACACAATGCCACAATACTTGGACAAAATATTAACAACATTTGAAGTATGCTTTAACCAGGTTAGAAGTACAACAAGAAACTTTGTATATGAAACCCTAGATATTTCAATTCCATCAATACAAATATTCAAATCATTGTACACACGATTACTGTGTCTGTTTTTAAAAATGATATAATTGGTTTTATCTATATATATTCAACGACAACTTATTGGCTTTAAACCATAATGACATATGATCTCATTCCCGGTTAACAGTAGTAATTAAATCAGGAATGTTAGCATGTGATACAATAAAATTAGTATCGTCTGCGTAAGTTACAAAAGTAAGTTTTTCAGAGTGTTTTTTGGTAACATAGTATACCATGTATACACTTTACGGAATACCGGGTTGGACAGAACTATTTGAACCCGATTTGATAAAGCTAGTAAGGAACTATATATTACGTTGGTCAAGCTCACGAAGTAATAGTTGTTCTTCAAACTGTCCAAAACTGGTTTCTTTTTCTTCAGGCAACGCATCATTTTTCTTCTTCAGTTGTTTTTCAACATTCCCTTAAAATAACAACAACAACGTCCAATAAAATGATTATTATTCCGAAGGAACATATGGTTAATGTGCTCAAGTTTGCAAGCTGTGAGTATTGATATTAAACATAACTCGCTAAAGCGGGTTTTTCTTTTTTGGCAAATCATTGAAATTTATATGGAGCGACAACTGAAAAAGTAGGAAACATAGCTCCCTGGGCCCTTCATGTTTGATCAGTGAACCTAATATAGACCCAATAGTGTCTCAATGAGGAGAAAGAGAATGAGAAAACTAAATCAAATAAGGACAAACATCTCTCTGCTGTGTTACGGTTTTTTTTAAAAATATTTCAGCGAGTTCTGAAATTACGTAGCATTTTATATGTCGGGCCCTGTGACCCTTCATGTTCAATCTCTTGGGCCGATACTACTTAAAGGCACATCTAGGGACTATGGACTATCAGTAAACCAAATATAGACCCAAATAGTGTCTCAATGAGGAGAAAGAGAAGGAGAAAACTAAATCAAATAAGGACAACTATATCTCTGCCGGGTTTCACCAAGGAATATATAACTATGTCGAATAAATACAATGCTACCAGGATATGACACCTAAAAGCTAATTAGCTAATTAATATGAATTCCAGTTAATGTGTAAGCTACGTGAAGTACGGGTGTTTTTGCGTCGTATTTGATGGGTATGGACATGGTCCATTGATATCAATTAAAGACCCTCAGCAAAAGAGGAGAGTCGGTAAAACATGTGCTGATATCCGTTTTGATGAATCCATGGCGGCACACAGCAGCAACACGGAGATATTCCTCTCGAACGACAAGCATAAACACCAATTAAAATAAAAATAATAACGACAACAGACAACATACAATATATATATATAGTAAAATGTTTGAAATACAAGCGTGATATCAGATTTGTCCCACAGTTTCATCAATTAGGGTCATACATGTACTTACAAATTCCAGAATATGAAGCAGCTATGTGTTAAAAGCTCTCCAATTTTGACAAACGATACTCAATCATATCTTCAAAACTACTCGACCGAATATAGTACGGACTTCACTAAAGGATAGCAAACTATAATTGCACTTCATGAAATCATCAATTACATTACACAAGAATACTTATTAGTTACCATAACTTAAATCCAGGTTGTATATAATATTTGAGACACCTTGTATGTAGGCAAATGGTAAAACGACAACCAATTTGGATTTTCTATTACATGGAGACACACCCAGACCTTGTGGTATAAGTACATTTACTCTCACACTCTCACGTGTTTAATAATACTAACTTGTATGCTAGATATAATTTGATATATAAACGAATACATACCTCTTACAGCTATCACTATAGAAGTTCCATGTACTGAATTATCGAACTCCAGTACCTGGCAACTGTATTCTCCCTCGTCTTCAGACGTTACTCTCTGTATCTGTAAAACTGAACTCACGATGTTCTCGTTTCCCGTGTATTGAACAGTATATCGGAGGTCTGGTGAAAGCATATGATCATCATATAAAATAGTTGTTCCGCGTGCTATCCACAGTACGGCTGGTATTTGGCTTGGCAGTAAATCATCATCGAAAATGACATTACACTGCAAGGCGATACTATCTCCACTATCCACTGTCAGTAGTTTAATCGTCTGTTTTGAAAAGGAATTTATAAAGAAATAATCATATCCATGACTTCAATTTGCATTTGCTTGCTTCAAGTAATAAGATACCACGTTGTATGTTTATAAGATAATAATAAGTGTGTATTTCTGTATAGTTTCAGGTTTAATCGATATCAGCTCCCGATATGATATTCACTACTGCACACCAACTATTAAGTGAGTTGTTTATATTGTATTAACATAATAATTTATAATAATAATAAACCCTTTTAGATCTCACTAAAGTAAAGCGCTATATAAATGTGTGTTATCATTATTATTATTATTATTACCTTATTTTCACCTGCTCCTCCGGCTTGTGTTATTGTCACTTTGTCTCCGTCGTTGTTCACATCTAAGAGCAGGATACAAAGTTAGTGATGAAGATGTTTTGTCACTTCGTATTATATTCGATTCAAGCTATATAATGTTGATTTAAAGGGGTCAAAAAAGTAAGTCCCCCCTAACATTTCATCACGTTCGTTTGCATAACTCTACACATAATCAGACGTTTTGAGAGATTAAAACACTTATGAAAAGGAAAAAAACCCACTTAGCTACCCATAGAAAGTTTCTCCATTTCAATATCATTATGACTTTTCCCAAAAAAGTGACATTTCACAAAAATGATGTTTTCAAAAAAGTGGCAAAAAATGGCACTTTTCAAGATTCTATACGAGTGTGTGTGCATAAATCCACACACAATAACGCGTTTTGAAAGATTGAAACATTTATGAAACGGGAAAACCCTTAGCTACCCACATAAAGTTCACATTTCCCCAAAATGATTATTCCGAAAAGTGGCACTTTTCAACGATACGGGGAAGTTATTGACGTGAATTGGCTAATTTTATTTTTTAATTTTAAATAAGGAACAGCTAAAGAAAAAAAAGCCTTTCTTTCAAATATATTTTAAACAGCACTGGAGACATTTTTGTAACTTTCTTGCATAAGATTTTGAAAAGTGCCACATTTTCTGAAAACTACATTTTGGGGAAATGTATGGAAAAAGGAAAACTTGCAATGGGTAGCCAAGCATTTTTTCTTTTGAGGGGGGGGGGGGGGGGGGGGACTTAAAGTGTTGTTAACTGAAAAATGAAATAAACATCTACAGTACTGTAACGCGACCATTTCTCTTCATTTTCAAAGAGTGGTTTCAAAAATGTGTTGATTTGTTGAATTCCGTTTTGGTTTTTATACGTTATGAATATGTTTAATGAATAATTGATGATTTTCATGCCCGGATTCTAAAATTTGAAAGTAAACCACTGAAAAAGGTGAAATATACTAATTTTAAGGATTTTTTAGCTAAAAACGAAATTTTAATATTTAGATTTTGTCTTTTTTCGTACTTTATTTATATCTATATTTTACCAAAGAACATATATGGATAGAATTATGTCTGAAGAAACTGTCGAAACCAAATAAATGCAGAAACAATCGGGCTATCGGCAAAATAACCATTATGGGCACCGAAGTGTTGTTAACTGAAAAATGAAATAAACATCTACAGTAACGCGACCATTTCTCTTCATTTTCAAAGAGTGGTTTCAAAAATGTGTTGATTTGTTGAATTCCGTTTTGGTTTTTATACGTTATGAATAATGTTTAATGAAATTGATGATTTTCATGCCCGGATTCTAAAATTTGAAAGTAAACCACTGAAAAAGGTGAAATTTACTAATTTTAAGGGTTTTTTAGCTAAAAATGAAATGTTAATACTTATATTTATAATGTTTTCGTTCTTTATTTAAGTCTATATTTTACCAAAATAACATACGATTGATTGATTGATTGATTGTGATTGATTGATTGATTGATTGATTGATTGATTGATTGATTGATTGATTGATTGATTGATTGATTGATTGATTGATTGATTGATTGATTGGTTGACTACCTGATTGAATGCTTGGTCGATTGCATGGTTGATTGTTTGGTCTATTACTTTATTGACGTAATTGTTGGCTGTTTAATTGGCCTTCAATTGATTGCTGATTTTTAATTTTATTTATTTCATAGGGATTGCTTACTTAATGAATCGAGTTATTGACTGATTGGGTGTTGATTGATTGACTGATTGATTGTATGATTGGATGTTGTATTGAACGATCGATTGGTGATTTTTAAAAAAAATTATACGGTTGTGCCGTTGTGAGATTAATTTCGGCATTTTCGGTGTGTTTTGGGCATGCATGCATACTTTTACCCTATTAAGGTTGTTCCTATGGCTAAATTTGTATTTTATATTTTAATAGAGCTTGCTGAGCTCCACAATAATTTGAAATTTGAGATTGATCGGAGGTACGGTTTTCTAGATATGACAATGTTATTGTCAAAAATGAAGCAAAATTGAAGCGTTCATTTCTTGTTTTTTTGACCCCCTAGCTGGCCTAGCAAAATGATAAATCTATGTAAAAATGTTTAATTTATTTTTACAAGAAAAGTATTTAAATGCTACAAAGCTAACATTTTGGGAGCTTGTTAATTATAGTTTTTAGAAAGTTTCCTGTGTTGCGGGAGAATGTAAGACATACTTAAGTATACTTAATTATCTATAATCTTGTTTTCAAAACAATTAGGCTAATTAATGCACTTCATTATTTTTTTCAAGTTCATGTAAATGTAATGCCACTTGGTGTATTTGTTGGCTATACAACTCTCCTTAAATCCTGTGCTGCGGGAATCTAATGGAGTTTTCAATAAAAAAATATAGAGCAAAAAAACAACAACTAAATTTGTATAGACATTTTACCTAGGGAGTCAAAAAACAATTTAAAACAAAAGAGTCTTTCAAAATGACTTAAAATGGATTTTTGACAATATAAAACTGTCATATGTAGAAAACCGTACCTCCGATCAAGGAGTTATTATATTGACTATGATAAATCCTTGCTCCGATCAATCTCACATTTCAGATTATTGTGGAGCTCAGCAAGCTCTATTAAAATATAAAATACAAACTTAGCCATAAGAACAACCATAAACTCCCGATCAGAAATGTCCCGTACGCATTGCCTGTATCGCGGTGCACATTAACTATTGAAGTTCCGCCGCCGCCGAGGAGCCAGGAGTATGATCCTAGCCTCTATAATATGAAATCAATAAATCAAGTATAATACAAACACGCAAAGTAACGGTGTTCAGTGCCGTTCCACTCGGTAGTTTGTAAGCCTGTTACCGTGTGAGGTACAAGATACTATCTTGGTCGCGGTTGAAAGGCGTACTTTTTACCGTAGTACACTGTATGTACTGACGCCTCTGTTGTATACGGGTGGTTTAACTGATTTTGATGTGTTCACATTCATTTTAAAAATAAACTCATGATAAATTACTGTTTCAGATTTGTATGCATGTGATCTGGTAATGAAAGCTGTTTCATGTACGCATGATGGATATAATAATAGGTTTTGAATGCATCACAGGTTAGGCACTAATATAACATGTACATTGTATGGGGTCATATGAGGGGTCACTCGGTGGTCAATCAATGTTCTAATCTATACGTTATCTATTTTTAAAAGGTGTTTAGAATTTGGGGAAAAAAAGGAAAAAGAAGAGGGATAATAGATATATCATTAAATAGACACCAACAACACAACGCAACGCCACCACCTTTTTGGTGAGCTCAAACCGCGTGGCCATACACGTTGTTTCTCAAACGGCTAGCGTCTGGTTATTATGAACCTTGTACGCTGAATTAGAAGGTTATGAATTACTGTCAAAGATAATCAAGAAAAACCCGTGACCTACCAGTTACGTATAGCCTCATAGCCACCGTTCCATCAGCCTGACAACTATAAAGCTTCTCATCTGTCTGATCCAAATTATAAAGACCTAACACATAGTCAGAACCAGTCTCTGTCTCAACTTGATCTATAGTGTACTTATTAGTGTCAGCGGTAAGCAGATGTGGTCCAAATGATATCCCTGTTGTTGTTGTTTCTCCAGTGGCCAACCAGAGTACAGAAGAGAAAAGATCATCACCGTCGAACAATACCGTCTTACATGCAACTTTCAGGGCCACACCGCTGTCTACTGTCAATTCGAATACACCATTCTGAGGTTGATATTCATCAAAGGAAAATAAAAATGAACACACGTGTCAGTATGAACTATGTCCTTATTATTAGTTATTGTATTCATGCAACCTTGGTAGTTACAAATCCATGGGAAAACCGGATACTAGAATACGCGGAGTGCTTTGACAATGCCGTTCATACGCGCACTATGTGCTATGCTTTGATTCGTTGTTCACGCAGCACGGGATCGCCAACTAAAACTTTTACTGAAGGTAATGTATATATTATTAAACTACTTTATTCGTTGTAAATAAAAAGATGAAAGCGAGTAAAAGTATAGGCAAACTTGATCATTAGTGTTATTATGTATTTGAATTGTCGTGTATGAATTAGGTCAATAACTTAATACTGAACAAGTGTTCTTTAAAGTCCATTTTGAAATGTAGAAGATTTGGTTTATTATGTTCGTTCCATAAGCGCACCCGGAGTCAAGTGCCATGCATGTTTCGGACGTGGTATGTGATGACTCCAACATTTACGAAACATCCGCTGAGTCATCAGTTATATTTTTAGAAAACTTCACTCGAAAACGTCAAAACCTACCAATACATCTTTTACCCTGTCCTAGGATCAAATTCCTTACAAAATTTCATTTTCCTTATCATATATTTACGATGTATTGTTATATTATGTTCATGTTGTGTTGCATATTAATGGAAAGCTGACGTGATTTTCTTTCTAACATGTACGATAATGATATCATATGTGTAGCAATCTTTTAAGGGCAGCCTAGCTACCAGAATTCATTCCTCACATTTGACCTCAACATCTTACAATACAAATAGAAATTACACATTCTTGAGCCTATATAACGCGAAGAGACTACCATTTTCTAGGCGAGTGTGCACCATTTTAATGCATTTTTAGGTTAAGTGTGATCATTTTTACATTAAATATAAGCCTTGCAGTATTATATAGTGATGAATATTTTATCATTATCTCAGAGATAAGAGACTTATTCTATGGTTGAAAATCGGAAAATCGTTTTGTTTTTCTTGTCAATCTAAGATGGGGGGGGGGGGGGGGGGGGGGTTCCATTGGAAACGCAGGACCGTTCCCAAGCCCGCCCTCTATTGAAGTATCAAACTTATTCGTAACACAGCGGTAGACGGATTCCCGTTATTTGAGGCATCGCATGTGTAAAAATTGACGGCAGTGCGTCACTAAATAGCATGTCATCAAGCTGAACGCGCTTCTGTTCCGGAGCAGACTGCTTATCTTTGGAAACACATTGGCTTTCCATTGATATGAATATACAACATATAAACATGTGAGGAGTTTAGTCTTTACCTTCATTACAAACTCAGCTCCCGCTGGTCCTTCTTGAATTTCTAGCGTTTCTTGCGAGTGTGCGTGCTCTGTATTATTTTGTTTGTATTTTAGATGAACAAAAAAACACAAAACACATTATTTAACCAAAAACCAGCAAAGGTCAAACAGGGGTGAACTCAATGTGTCCCAAAAGTGACTATCAATACAGTCAACACGCATGATAATTAATATGCAGGGAAAAGTTAGAGAAAGTGCATGGAATCGGGCTATACATGGGCTACAAAATAACTAATTTATTTCAAAATAGCCTGATTGCATCTAAATGGCAGAAAATGCTCTTGCCTGATTAAAATGTCAAATCTTGAAGGACAAAGAGGGCCATACAAATTTGAAAAGGTATTACAGGTCCCAAATATCGATATTCCCGACATCCGACGCAATCCGCTTTAATCGCCTCACAAATGAAATATACCCAATTGTGCGCCAAATTACCCGCAGTGTTAAAGCCCCATAGCTTTTAAAGCCCTATACGACCTCATTAAACAAACCAAAACCGGAGGCATTATCGACATGCACATTGACATATATGACGACGAGTCACATCCAACTGTAGGTCTTGTAAACATCTATTCAGGACAGGTTGTCGGTGACACGATTGGCACTGAGCAGTGGGTGGAATATGAAAGACAGTGGCCAAAAGGGTTTCACAACAGACTAAAGAATATAATTAAATCAGTGTCTAAAGCCTCAACGATGAAGTCCATTGTTGGTGACACACGCCAGGCAGTGAATACCGAGATGATATATGCATGTGTTATTGGAATAATGGCATCATCTAGAGAGACTGTTTCTACCAAGACTCTATTCTCTTATGAACTAGCCTCTACCCATCGTCCTTGTTTGACGAGAATGGTGATTTGCAATCAACTAGTAAGTCAGTGCTGAAAACCAAAATAAATGTCTAGCTTAGCCAAAGAAACAGAGGTCAGCCTGAAGTTATCATTCTGGAATGGTTGTGCTATAATACTGTGGACTGTTCCTTGGCCTGCATCTCCAGCAAAGGTGTCTACATTCGTTGGTGCTGCTGTAACCAGCATAATATATCACATGAGCGTTTCACAAGTTCTGCATGTGGTATGCGACCCATATTATGAGTACAGTATAAAGTCACACTGTAAACCTAAACTGGTAAGCCTGACTAGATAAAAGCTAGTCCAGATTGTGCCCATCTGGACTAGCTTTTATCTAGTCAAGCCAATTTAGGCTATAGTCGCTCGACTAGCTTTTGCCTAGTTGGTCAAGCCTGCTTGGCTAGTTAAACTAGTCGCTCGACTAGTTTTTGACTTGCTAAAAGCTAGTCCAGATGGTGCCCATTTGGACTAGCTTTTGCCTAGTCACTCAGTCATACTCGACTAGCTAGCTAGCTAAAAAGGGACAGATCAAAGGTGAAACACAGACAGAAAGATTGGAATCCTGGCATACCTACTTCCAGAAACTACTCGGAAATCCCCCTGTCATAACAAATGAGGATGAAGAAATAAGTCAATTGTTTCAGGAATTTAACATACGAACAGACGCTTTTGATCAGAAAGAATACAACGCTGCCAAGAAGAATATTACTGAAGGCAAAAGCCCCGGTGAAGACGAGATCCCACCGGAAGTTCTCAAAAGATGTAACCTGGATGATATAATTCTTAACTTCTGCAATGATGCGTTTATAAATGGGAGAAAACCAGACCAGTGGTCCATATTAAATCTCATCCCAATTCCAAAGAGTGGAGATTTACGAGAAGGAAAGAACTATAGGGGAATCTGCTTATCGTCCATTGTAGCAAAAACTTACAACAGGCTGCTCCTTAACAGAATTCGACCTCACCTAGACCCGGTTCTACGAATCAATCAAAATGGTTTTCGCCCAGGTAGATCAACAGTGTCTCCAATTCTGGCATTAAGAAGGATAGTAGAGGAAATTAAGAACAACAACCTCATTGCAGCATTGGTCTTCATAGACTTCAAAAAAGCATTTGATACCGTCCATCGTGGTAAGATGTTGGATATATTACGAGCCTATGGTGTACCAGAGAGGCTAGTGGCTGCCATTGGACTTACATACCAACAAACCAAAGCACATGTTACTTCTCCAGATGGCATCACTAAGGACTTCGAAATATATACAAGCAGGGGTTCTTCAGGGTGATACACTAGCACCGTTTTTGTTCATAATCATCCTAGACTATGTACTGAGGAAGGCATTGGCAGGAAAAGAAGAGCAACTAGGCTTCACACTTGTTCCCAGACAAAGTAGAAGATTAGGGCCGCAGACAATTACAGACCTCGACTTCGCAGACGACATTGCTCTCCTTGCTGACAATCTACGGGATGCAGAGGAACTACATGTACTACATCTGGTGGAAGCAGCTGCACTTACAGTTGGTCTTGGGATGAACGCCAAAAAACCAAAGGCAATGCTGTACAAAGAAGCTCCAACACCAATTAAAACACTGGATGGTAATGATCTTGAAATTGTCCAAGACTTCAAATACCTTGGTGCCTGGATTGCTAGTAGTGAACAAGATTTCAACATAAGAAAGGCTCAAGCTTGGAAAGCCTGTAACAGCATGACAAAAATATGGAACAGTAAACTCCCAAGAAACTTGAAAATAAAGCTGTTTACCACCACTGTTGAATCTGTTTTGACCTATGGAGCCGAGACTTGGACACTAACAGCTAAAATGAGAAAAGCGCTGGGTGGTTGCTACACTCGCCTCTTAAGAAAAGCACTTAATGTATCATGGCAATCTCACACCACCAACAAAGATCTATATGGGAACCTGCTACCAATATCAGAGAGGCTAAGACGGAGGAGATTAAAATTTGCCGGCCACTGTGCCAGAAGGGAAGAGGACGCAGTCTCCAAAGTTCTCCTGTGGCAACCCAAGCATGGACACAAGGCTAGAGGACCACCACGAAAGAATTACATCAAGCTTTTATCAGAGGATACAGGACTAACTAGGCAGGACATGAACAACTGCATGCTTGAAAGACCAGTATAGAAGGCCATCACAGAAGTCCGTCCCTTCGGGACGCCTTAAGCAAGTAAGTAAGCAAGCTAGCTTTTGCCTAGTCATCGGTTGCTATGGGAAAATAACGTGACCTCTATCTATATCAAATTCAGACCCATGAAGTATCATGCGTTGAAATTGATCTTGCTGGTTGCTCTGCGTTAAGACAGATCACTCTAATCGGCGCATTCTTTTCATCCATTTTGGAATTCTGCGAACTATCTGGTATCTAGTGTCGTAGAGACGCACATGTGCCGAATTTTGCACCTGTGTTACCACATGCTTTTCATTCAGGTTTTTTTCTCTGAATTCCTTTGAATCTTTAGTGGCCAAACTCACCAGTGAATCTCCACTTCCCAAGCAATCCATCTGTTTAAATGTGACTGCCAACAAAGTACAGATCCTCGAACATATTGTTGCGAAACTATGTTCTGTGGACATCCCTGAGGGTAAGCAAGTCGTCATAACTGGTGCTAACCAACATATATAGAATTTGGCGTTGGTGCAAAGCAAGCAGCAGTATATGTATATGTATATGTATATATATATGTATGTGACACATGAGGAAGCAGATGTTATCATGGTATACCACATGATAAATGAGGCTGTTGCTGGACACTCACCAATCAAATTTGTGTCGGATGACACAGATGTGATCATCAGTCTTGCCCATCATCCATATGCACATACAAACAGCATGCCAGATAGAGTTTAGTTGATCATATCTGAATCATACTCAAGAAATCGTGCTGAAATCAATGTCAATGAGGTCGTCAAGAAACATCATCGAGTCATGCCCAACCTTCTCGGAGCCATGCATGCCATGCCCCTGAAGGTCTGTGATACTGTCTCCTGCTCCACTGGCATAGACAATACTACTGTATTGAAGACAGTATAGACATTCACTGAACCTCTGAAGTTGAGAGATCCATTCGTCTCTCTGGATGAGGTGATAGCTTCATGCTCGAATTATGTAGCCACGCTGTATGGAAGTACATTTGAAGGCTCTCTAAACAACATGCGTGCAGACATCTTCACAATAAAACTAGGTGACAAAAGGCATGTGCCGACAAAGTTGAGCAGCCTGCTTTCTACAATACAATGGCCGCATTCAGACCCCGCTGTGAACGTGTTCATTATCAGACAACCTTGTGGAAGGCCGCTGGTATGTCATCCCCTCCAGAGCTAGACCCATTACATAATGGTTGGGAGAAGAAAGGGTCTATACTTCAACCAGTGTATCTCGTGGACGGCAACTCAATTGCACCAGATGAGGGCCTCAATCTCACTAGCTGTGGCTGCAAAACTGGTTGTAGATCCGCACACTGTTGTTTCGTCAAGTTCTTTTTACCATGCACAGAATTCTGCAAATGCATGGGTGGTGTACATGCTGTGAAAACCCCATGAAAGCAGAGTCACAAGAATAAACAAGGTTTGGAAGCCAAATCTATAAGTTAAACTGTTCTAGAGACAATTTTAAATGGATACATTTAGCGATACAAGGTCCAGTGATTAGTAAAACTATATTAGTCAACTTTTTTGGCAGCCATCTTTGATTTTGGCCCTATATTCTAGGTTAATCCAACTACAACTAACCACACTACAAGCTGTTACAAATTGTATATATATATATATATAGTGAAACAAAGTCCTGTAAGGAGCAAAACTATAATAAAAAAGGCTTTTTGGAAGCCATTTTGCATTTTTGCATTTTTACAAAAATGCTCAAGGTTTGGCAACTGGCACCCATAGGATTTGGAATCAGCAGACAAAACTGGTCTAGAAACTTTTAAAAAACATTGTATAACAAAACAAGGTTATGTGGTCTCTAGCCTGGACTACAAGGCATAGATAACTAAAGCGAATTAGTACAATACTACCAGGATATGACACCTAAAATCTACATTACAGACCAAGACTTAGAAAGCTACTGCCTAATTAATATTAATTCCAGTTAATGTATGCTCTTGGTAGGGTATTATAATGCCCTCTTATGGATATTTGGATAACTTTTTTTTGACAGGTAGATTCGCAAAATGAACGAGAAACAGATTATGATCATGAACTGGTTATTGTTTCTTCTTAATTTTGATTGAATAAGAGCACAGCAACACTGCATGGCCTCGCTGTATTCAATGAGCCACCAAGAAAAAGTGAATGCATTAAGAAAGAAATGTGCAAGGTCTTCAACAAACACAACCTGAATAATAACCATAGAAGCTAACAAGAAATTGGTATAGAGCTGATGTTGGTGTCATAAGAAGCGGAATTGTTCCTGGAACATTGTATCAAAAGTCCCAAAATTTCCATTGTGGAAACATATTCAACATAATTATAAAAGTTTTGGTTGTAGAATGATACCTGTTGCGTACTGGGAACCAGCAAAATGTTCGGACTAAAACTGGCAGCAGCAATTACAATTTTGCGTACAGGAGTATTCTGTCATATTGCAATGTGTGCATAGAACATGGGTTATAAAACACATTAAACTGTTGGACATGAAGTGAACACAAAGCACACCATACATTTTGTATACACAATTGAGCTCATCTTGGTGAAAATGGCTGGTTAAATTGTAATCTTCCCATTTTTGAGTTAGAAAAATGCTCGAAGTTGTGACACCCCCTAGCGAGACGGCTTGTCAGGTCCGTTTAGGAATGTAGCGACTAGCCAAGTCTGACCTACGCTATTAGCAAATATTAATCACACAATATAAGTTTAGTTACCGCGTGATCCAACATACATTATTTTGAATGGACTTGTTCGAATCCTTTGTTAGACTTGAATCGATCACCCTTTTAGCGCATTCTTTTATGAATGGGAGTTGACCATTTACAATCATGTGAAAGATAGAGATATCGCCCAATTAAAACACATCTGGCAGTAAGTTCGGTTGCATAGTATGGTGGTGGTATAAGATGTTGGGCTATGTTGCTCCAATAAGAGGAGCGCAACTGATGGAAAAGATATCGACTGACCGTCGCAAAATTGTACATTATATATTCCTTGTATTATGGAATGCACATCATTGTCGCGGTAATTTTAAAACCTACCATGGGCACTGTGCTGCCTCGTGCGAAATACAGACAAACTGCAAGGTTCACTGTCGTGTATTGGATCACTGATTTGTAAACCAAAATATAGAAATTGTCTTTTAAATGTAAGCTTTTACTTGACAATTCAAATTACCTCATCAGAAACATGACATGTTTTAGGCATTTATAAGGACTGCGCATCCTTATATAGGATTTGTGAATATAACAATTAATTATTAAAAAAACTCAATTTTTCAGAGAAGGTGTAGATGAGAGAGAATGTTCCCATAGCGCAATACTAGTGGTAATGAGCTCATGAATATTAATGAGGCAAATGTCTATGGAATTTTACTGTGTAGATTTTGACTTGTCTCGATTTATTGAGTTTTGCATGAAATGTGGTGATCGTAACATGCAACAAACATGAATTTATGAAGAAGATTATAATGAACACATACAACATCGTTACTTGTGAAATTATTCAATAATATGTTCATAGAAGATGGATATTCTAGGATAAAATCACTGCGCGATCACTTCTGGGCGGTAGTGCATGTGATATACATAACATCAATGGACATTTAAGTAAGCTCTTGTCCAGGTAGGAGCTGTTTAAGGAACATACCATTTTTTTAATGTAGGGGTGTTTCCTTATTGATAACTTAGTCAGTAAATAAATATCAAAATGATCACATTGCATGACATAAATTGTGATGCGATCTGTGAAAACCCGTCGGATGTCGCAAAATGTGAACTAGGGATTATGGGTAAAATTAAAAAAATTAAAAAAAACCTGGTTTTTTTTTTTTTCGATTTTTTTAAAAAAAATTTTAAAGCAAATTAGTTTCCAATACTTTGTGTCATCATTTTACATGAAATTTCACCTTCAAAAACTTACTTAAGTCACTTTTATTATTAACCTTATAATGTTATTATATTGAATTATATATCTTTTTTGGCCTGTTTAAATGATTTCTTGTTTTGTAGCTTTTGATGACATCACAATCATCATTCACTCATAACTTTTCGTAATCGTAGAAAAATGATCTAAACAGTTCTGTAATCAGCACAGTTTTAGCTTTCTTATGATATAAATATCTCTAATATGAAAAATGCCACCATGTGGCGGGTTTTCACAGATCGCATCACAATTGCCCGCTTGGGAGCGCTATTAATTCGGTCTGGCGAACCTATTGTTATCAATTACTACGAGAGGATTTCCTGGTTGTATATTTAAATTCGAGCGGTACTTCTAGCTAACTGCATGGGTGAGTTTCCATTATGTTGCAAATTACATCCACGCTCATGCGTTTAAACTACTCAATGGGCGTTGCAATACAACTGGTTGGTTGCACACGAGAATTATGTCATATAGCAACCAGCGTTGATAATTAAATGTTGTGCCGGTTTTTAGGGCAACAATTTATAGCACTGTTAAGCGGGCCTTGTAGCGTAATGGTTATTTTAAGTTGTATAGTTGTTTATAAAATTATTTCCCATGTTGGACAGATTGCAAAAATGCATAGTTGGACTGTCGAGATCTGCTCGGTCAGTATAAAGTAATAGGTTACCTTTAAGAACACTGATATGCGGAAACCAGATAAGGCGCAACTCGCAAAATCTCTCTATGTTGTTGAACTAAGCTATGCATGTTATCGATGGTGGAGCTCTTTATAAATGGCCTAAGAATGCCAGCTATAAAGATATTTGGTCCCAATATGTAATCTACGTGAAGTACGGGTGCTTTTGCGTCGTATTTGATGGGTATGGACATGGTCCATCAATATCAATTGAAGACCCTGAGCAAAAGAGGAGAGTCCGGAAAACATGTGCTGATATCCCTTTTGATGAATCCGTGGCGGCACTCAGCAACACGGAGATATTCCTCTCGAGCGACAAGCATAAAAACCAATGAAAATAAAAAGAATAACATCCAATAAAATAATTACTATTATTCCGGAGGAACATATGGATAATGTGCTCAAGTATTTATATATTAACCCTAACTCGCTAAGCGTTTTTTCTTTTGGCAAATCATTGAATTTATATTGAGTCACAGCTATAACTGAAAAAGTAGAAAACATAGCTGCTTCAAATAGAGGGATATAACAATAATTATATATAAATTGGTGAAATTGTGAAACCAATGAGAAGTCAAATGTTTGAAATACAAGCGTGATATCACATTTGTCCCACAGTTTCATCAGTTAAGGTCATACATGTACTTAAAAATTCCAAAATATGAAGCAGCTATGTGTTAAAAGCTCTCCAATTTTGACAAACGATACTCAATCATATCTTCAAAACTACTCGACCGAATCTAGTACGGACTTCACTAAAGGATAGCAAACTATAATTGCACTTCATGAAATCATCAATTACATTACACAAGAATACTTATCAGTTACCATAACTTAAATGTAGGTTGTAATATTTGGGACACCTTGTATGTAGGCAAATGGTAAAACGACAACCAATTTGGATTTTCTATTACATGAAGACACACCCAGACCTTGTGGTATAAAGTCCATTTACTCTCACACTCTCACGTGTTTAACAATACTAACTTGTATACTATATATAATTTGATATATACACGAATACATACCTCTTACAGATATCACTATAGAAGTTCCATGTACTGAATTGTCGAACTTCAGTACCTGACAACTGTATTCTCCCTCGTCTTCAGACGTTACTCCCTGTATCCGTAAAACTGAACTCACGATGTTCTCGTTTCCCGTGTATTGAACAGTATATCGGAGGTCTGGTGAAAGCATATGATCATCATATAAAATAGTTGTTCCGCGTGCTATCCACAGTACGGCTGGTATTTGGCTTGGCAGTAAATCATCATCAAATATGACATTACACTGCAAGGCGATACTATCTCCACTATCCACTGTAAGTAGTTTAATCGTCTGTTTTTAAAAGGAATTTATAAAGAAATAATCATATCCATGACTTCAGTTTGCATTTGCTTGCTTCAAGTAATAAGATGCCACGTTGTATGTCTATAAGATAACAATAAGTGTGTATTTCTGTGTAGTTTCAGGTTTAATCGCAACTCCCGATATGATATTCACTACACACCAACTATTAAGTGAGTTGTTTATATTGTATTAAAATAATCATTTCTAATAATAATAAACCCTTTTAGATCTCACTAAAGTAAAGCGTTATAATAATGTGTGTTATTATTATTATTATTATTATTATTATTATTATTATTGATATTATTATTATTATTATTATTATTATTATTATTATTATTATTATTATCATTATTATTAGTATTATTACCTTAATTGCACCTGCTCCTCCGGCTTGTGTAATTGTCACTTTGTCTCCGTCGTTGTTCACATCTAAGAGCAGGATACAAAGTTAGTGATGAAGATGTTTTGTCACTTCGTATTATATTCGATTCAAGCTAATGTCGATTTAAAGGGGTCAAAAAAAGTAAGTCCCCCATAAAATTTGATCACGTTCGTTTGCATAATTCTACACATAATCAGACGTTTTGAGAGATTGAAAGACTTATATATGAAAAGAAAAAAACACTTGGCTACCCATAGAAAGTGTCTCCATTTCAATATTATTATTCAGCAAACACAATATCTGCTGTAAAAGAGTTGAGTCATCAGTAGCAAAGGTCGTTCTGCAAATGAATGCTGCCAAGACAAAGTTCATGTAATATAACCAAAGTCCGACGGGATCTATACAGTCAAAGGATGGTACCAAGTTGGATGAGGAACAAGATTTTAAATATCTTGGTGCCTGGATGGAGAGTACAGCAACGGACATTAAACAACGCAAAGCAGCAACATGGAGAGCATGTAGTAAAATGACCAAAATATGGAAGTCAACTCTCTCTCGGAAATTCAAACTACGCATATTTGCCTCTAGTCGGTTCTGTTATATGGTTGCGAAGCTTGGACCATCACTCCCAAGTTACAGAAAGAACTCGATGGATGCTACACCAGAATGTTGAGAGCAGTACTCAATGTCAACTGAAAACAACACATACCAAATACACACTTGTATGGTGATCTCCCCAAAATAAGCCAGAAGATTCAGAAGAGACGAACAAGGTTTGCTGCCCACTGCTACAGAAGTGAAGAGCCAGTCTCCAAACTGGTGCACTGGACCCCCAAACATGGCAAAAGAATGCCGGGAAGACCTGCTCTGATATTCATTGACTTACTCAAGCAAGATACAGGATTGGAGACAAATAACATAAAGACAGCAAGGAAGGACCGAAAAGTGTGGAGAGCCATCGTAGATCGGGGACACCACCCGAGTTAAGCAAGTAAGCAAGCTTACTCGCACGCGTTTACCAATACTGGTATACTAAATATCGTTTGATATTTACACTAACACATACCTCTTGCAGATATCAGTATAGAAGCTATACATTTACGACACCCAATGCCTGACAATGTATTGAAAGAAGAGACCTCCAGCTATACCATGTTTTGGAGGTATTTTTTTGCTAGTGGTTGTTCTGGCCCTGTCCTGTCACCACAAAAGCAAGCACAACAAATTCTGAACCGTGTAAGATATTTAATTTGTGATGTCCCATATTTGACCGAAATAACCCATAATACCCCCTGAACAACCGCATAACACTGGTAACTTAATAGCCTATTACTAAAGTATTAATTTATTCTGATCAAAAGTATGACTTTTGAGGATCGTTTTATGTGTAAAACATAATTAATTTCTAAATCAATAACATTTTCAGTATTGTATTTACATTTTATTAACTAAATATGGCAATAGAAGTGTTGATTGCCAAAATGACATTACATTAGAAAGAGTATTGGGGAAAACAAAATATCAATAGTAATGATTGGAGTAAAATATTTTCTTTCAAAATTAGAAACAGAATAGTTAACCAAATAGGCCATTTTCAATATAATCTCATGAACAATCTTATTTGCTGTAAAAGTAATGTATGCAATTGTTTAGATAATTATGATCACTTTTTGTCAAATGCAATTATAACACAAATTTCTGGATTCAATTTTCCAAATATAGACGATTCTTCATGAACTTGATGAAGGAATACGACTTTGATATATCTTTGGAACAAATCATATGCGGCTGGAACATCAGTAATTCTAAATTTAATTTTACAAATATGTTAATTGATTTAGCATATTATGCCGTATATAAGTCAAGAATAATTTATGATGATACAAATAAAACAACACATATTTCAATTCTGTTTATGTTGGAAATTAAGAAGATTGACGAAAGGATTGCGAGTAAAAATAGAACAGCAAGATTTAGAACATTGCAAAATATACTGGAATATAAAATAAATGATATTTTATTTTTCACAGCATGTTATCACATTGTACTAATATTATAAAAGAATGTCTCATTATGTACGATATCTATATTAACATAATGTGTATTATTATTTGACATGATATTATAAGCAAACACTTGTTGAGATGAAAATAAAGACTACACTGCCTCTAAGAGAGAAAAAAAGAAAAAGTTATAAATATGTGTTTAACTGATTTTGATGTGTTTACATTCATTTTAAAAATAAAGTCATGATAAATTACTGTTTCAGATTTGTATGCTTGTGATCTGGTAATGAAAGCTGTTTCATGTACGCATGATGGATATAATAATAGGTTTTGAATGCATCACAGGTTAGGCACTAAGATACCATGTACATGGTATGGGGTCATATGAGGGGTCACTCGGTGGTCAATCAAAGTTCTAATCTATACGTTATCTATTTTTAAAAGGTGTTTAGAATTTGGAAAAAAAGGAAAAAAAAGAGGGATAATAGATGAGATATATCATTAAGTAGACACCAACAACACAACGCAACGCCACCACCTTTTTGGTGAGCTCAAACCGCGTGGCCATACACGTTGTTTCTCAAACGGCTAGCGTCTGATTATTATGAACCTTGTACGCTGATTTAGAAGGTTATGAATTACTGTCAAAGGTAATCAAGAAAAACCCGTTACCTACCAGTTACGTATAGCCTCATAGCCACCGTTCCATCAGCCTGACAACTATAAAGCTTCTCATCTGTCTGATCCAAATTATAAAGACCTAACACATAGTCAGAACCAGTATCTGTCTCAACTTGATCTATAGTGTACTTATTAGTGTCAGCGGTAAGCAGATGTGGTCCAAATGATATCCCTGTTGTTGTTGTTTCTCCAGTGGCCAACCAGAGTACAGAAGAGAAAAGATCATCACCGTCGAACAGCACCGTCTTACATGCAACTTTCAGGGCCACACCGCTGTCTACTGTCAATTCGAATACGCCATCCTGAGGTTGATATTCATCAAAGGAAAATAAAAGTGAACACACGTGTCAGTATGAACTATGTCCTTATTATTAGTTATTGTATTCATGCAACCTTGGTAGTTACAAATCCATGGGAAAACCGGATACTAGAATACGCGGAGTGCTTTGACAATGCCGTTCATACGCGCACTACGTGCTATGCTTTGATTCGTTGTTCACGAAGCACGGGATCGCCACTACAACTATTACTGCAGGTATTAGTATTACTAGTATCAAACTACTTTATTCGTTTTAAATAAAAAGATGAAAGCGAGTAAAAGTATAGGCAAACTTGATCGCTAGTGTTATTATGTATTTGAATTGTCGTGTATGAATTAGGTCAATAACTTAATACTGAACAAGTGTACTATAAAGTCCATTTTGAAATGTAGAAGATTTGGTTTATAATGTTCGTTCCATAAGCGCACCCGGAGTCAAGTGCCATGCATGTTTCGGACGTGGTATGTGATGACTCCAAAATGTACGAAACATCCGCTGAGTCATCAGTTATATTTTTAGAAAACTTCACTCGAAAACGTCAAAACCTACCAATACATCTTGGTACCATGTCCTATGATCAAATTCCTTACAAAATTTTATTTTCCTTATCATATATTTACGATGTATTGTTATTATGTTCACGTTGTGTTGCATATTAATGGAAAGCTGATGTGATTTTCTTTCTAACATGTACGATAATGATATCACATGTGTAGCAATCCTTTAAGGGCAGCCTAGCTACCAGAATTGATTGTATCTCACATTTGACCTCAACATCTTACAATACAAGTAGAAATTACACATTCTTGAACCTATATAACGCGATGATACGAAGTGTGATACCTTTTACATTAAATATAAGCCTTGCAGTATTATTATATAGTGATGAATGTTTTAACATTATCTCAGAGGCTTATTCTATGGTTAAAAATCGGAAAATCGGATTGTTTTTCTTCTCAATCTAAGACGGGAGGTTGTTCCATTGGAGACGCAGGCACGTTCCCAAGCCCGCCCTTTATTGAAGTATCAAACTTATTCGTAACACAGCGGTAGACGGATTCTCGTTATTTGATGCATCGCATGACGTGTAATAATTGACGGCAGTGCGTCACTAAATAGCATGCCATCAAGCTGAACGCGCTCCTGTTCCGGAGCAGACTGCTTACAAATGCGGTATCTTTGGAAACACATCGGCTTTCCATTGATATGTTATATAACATATAAACATGTGAGGAATTTAGTATTTACCTTCATTACAAACTCAGCTCCCGCTGGTCCTTCTTGAATTGCTAGCGTTTCTTGCGAGTGTGCGTGCTCTGTATTATTTTGTTTGTATTTTAGATGAAAAAAACCCACAACACACATTATTTAACCAAAACCAGCAAAGGTCAAATAGGGGTGAACTCAATGTGCCCCAACAGTCAACACGCATGATAATTAATATGCAGGGAAAAGTCAGAGAAAATGCATGGAATCGGGCTATACATGGGCTACAAAATAACTAATTTATTTCAAAATAGCCTGATTGCATCTAAATGCCAGAAAATGCTCATGCCTGAGTAAAATGTCAAATCTTGAAGGACAAAGAGGGCCATACAAATTTGAAAAGGTATTTCAAGTCCCAAATATCGATATTCCTGACATCCGACGCAATCCGCTTGATCGCGTCACAAATGAAATATGCCCAATTGTGCGCCAAATGACCCACAGTGTTAAAGCCCCTGCAATCAGCTTTTAAAGCCCTATACCATATATACGACCTCATTAAACAAACCAAAAAACCGAAGCCGAGAACAGGATACGTGTAGTTTTGTGACCGTTTAACGGTTGATTTTGCGGGTTTATCTTGTTGGCGGGTGTTTCTTTTTTTTAAATCAATGTATCCATTTAATTGTGAAGTAATGAACCTATGAGTTGTATGACGCATTACAGGACCCCGGGAATGGTGCATCGCTAGTCCGAGGTGCGCCACGTTACCCCTGGTTCACAAAAGTGACAGACCTTTGCCATACAATGACGGTACCCTAGTTAATTTTGGGACGCACCATTCATTGATTCTGATGTACCACGACAGTCTCAAATGACCCACCCCGCCGTCCTACATACATTGTTGACTAAACAGTCACGTTACCAATGTGTTACTACTGTGTCCTGCCACTTTTCATATCTTAGTCTTCAAGAATGTTCTTTATTCATATTGGTGCTTGTACCATACCATCTACCTTTTTATATAGGTGTATTCCTAGATGGTACGTGCGTTTTTGAGAAATAAATGGCAAACTCTCTGGTGACTCTTCTGCTGGACTCGTTTCGTGATATTTTAAGACCATGTGAACACCCTTTTCTATCATGTCTATTGAAAATTGAGGCCGCACCCAGCCATATGGACGTCTGTCTTGTTTTGAAAATGTAGGCCCAATAAACATTTTGTGAAACCTCGTCAAAAGGACTGGTTCGAATCATGTAACAAACATCTTTATATTCAGTTCTGCTTGGATACACAGGCACTCATTCTATTATTTAAACCTATTCAATCTCAATACAAAAATGTTATTTTGCATAACACTTGTGAAGGGCGATCGTTCAAGTGGAAGTTGTATCTTAGGAGTAAACCTTTGAAACTGTAAAGTGGCACAACATCGATTCTGGGTAGCTCTAGTTAATTGTCCATATCTCAGGATTCACAAATCCAAATCAGATAAAATAAACTTTAGGACTTCATGGTCAACAAGTTGCGCAAACATGTGCACATTTTTTTCAGGGACACCCGGTATATACATTTTCACTTTAGAAAAGTCAATATGAATTCTCTCATTTGTTTTTCAAGAGGAGTATTAACAATCGTATTAGTGAGATATACATTTTGCATTTTTTATGGATTATGACCTTGTTATGTGACGTGTACCTTGTCTTTTGTTTCCAAGGATATTAATAATTTCACGCAGTAAGAATTGTTCCTCGCTGTTCCCTAACGAGTTTTCATCCTTATTCCCGTCCTTATTCCTCTTCAGTCGGTTGTCTTGATTTTCCAACATATTAGGAACAGGTTTTCTTTTGAGTTCTGCAATATTATGTACGCTGTCTACATCTTCTTTTCTACCAACAAGCTATAATGGTTAAAAAAAAAAGTGAACGAAATTACGGTATGAACCCTATGAACACTACAATACCTAGATAAGGTCATACAGTAATAATGTCCATTACATCTCAACTCTAATACCCCAGGGTTGCGTATGGGAATAAATAGATCGAGGAAACAAATACCGACAAGTGGAACAGGCTTCGCCGACACAGGGAACCGAGCCCAGTAGTGATAAATGCGGCATTTATCACTACTGGGCTCGGTTCCCTGTGTCGGCGAAGCCTGTCACAGTGGCGTAGCCAGGTTATTGATATTGGGGGGGGGTGGGCGAGAACTGAAAATGAACCGACAAGATTGTTTTGTGGGAAGACATGCGCGCGTAGCGCGTGAATTTTTTTGACTTTACACCTATCTTTGGCACGATTGAGGTACGTTTTGGCTCTAAACAAGCTTGTACCAACGAATATTGCATTAAGGTGACTGTTATGCGCGCATAGCGCGCGAAAATTATTCATATGTGTACTTTTGACCATCATAATTCCATGATTCCTCTGGTCAAATGAACCGACAGTGCCACTCTCAACCGACACGACGTCAATATTGGGGGGGGGGGGGGGGGCCCCCCCCCCCCCCCTCTGTCTACGCCACTGCAAAATGCCCTCTATGCTAACGCATAATTCTGCCTACCATAAATGCAAGCCTTCAGTACAATAATGGAGACAGTGGAGAAACACGCAATACGACTTCATATTTCAACAGGTTCTTATAATGTTACGCTCGTCTACAAAGCCACACATTTACCGTGTATCTTGAATGCTCCAACATGTCTATACTAAAATCAAACCTACCTGTTCCCGTTGTCCATCTTTCTTCATTTGATCTGCTATAACAGCTCCTGTTTTACGGACTTCATTTACAGCAACGTCGGTAGCTTTGCGTTCTGATAATCGAGTCTGAACATGATAATAATGTATGCAATGTATTGAAAGTATGGCATGCAAGTGTGGCCTTTCCCTGCTATCGGTAATTTGATTTACTTTAAGGATAATTTCAGTGATTTTTAAACAATATTTTTATTTTCAAATCTTCTTCATAACACGATAGCATGCACACAATACACGATGTGTGCACTGAAAGCAACATCTCGCAAATGTACTCATTTAAAACTAGTACAATTGATGTCGATTTTTACTAAGTAATAAGTTGTTTGTCATGTCATACTACTTTAGAAAGTCGGTAGAAACAGTTGAACAAATTTGCCGAACAAGTGTTTAGTTGGTTAAAAAAAATCGTTTTACTACTCCTACGAATTGCCTTACTAGTATTTGGGGTATTCTAGTAATGTATACTAGTAGAAATGATCTTTGGCCAGTTTTGTTAAAAGGGTTGGTTCTACTACTTTTACCGAATAGTAGAGTAATTCGTAGACTATCTGTACTGCTTGTGCCACTATACGCTCTACCATCTAAAAGCTACGTACATTGATGTCATTGATGGACACAAACCCTCCCCCCCTCCCAATAAAAAAAACACAACATCCTGAATACGGGCGTGACTGTATAGTAAGCATGCCCAGCATTAATAGTCAGTTCACTATGACTCGTTCCAGCCTCATGAATCGTGATTATAGCATTTGTCTATAATACCATGTACAATAGGCCGTATTCATAAAAATAAGTAATTACTAACTAGTAAATGCTATAAGTATAAGCAACAGCTAGGTAAGTAAAAGGTCTAGTCTAAGCAATTGCTAAAAATGTTATTCATAACCATTTGCTAAATGATTACAGGTGTTACTTGCCACAGCTAGTAAGTTCTCAAGTAGTTGCTATTGTACTACAGTACCGTCCACAAAAGGGGTGGCAAAATGGTTCACTATTAGAGACAGTTTTGTAGTCTTGCTCATCCCTAGCTAATATAAGTTACTCATTAGTATCTCTTATTTCGATAATGGACGTTTGGTACCCTGGATCTGACAAATATGCCAAAGTCGTCTCCATTTGTGCCACTGGTGTCAAACGTCCACCACGAGTCTCGGTATTTGGTGGTATGAAGGTGTCTGCAAGCCATTCCACATTTTGTTTTTCAAACCTAAACAAAGTTCTGTAAGTGGTAGGGTTGACTTCATCACGATTAAGCTTGATGTTATACACCTTAGGTTGTGGTCTTCGAGGTAAAAACATGGCAGAAGATGTGATATGTCTGTACTGGCTAAACAGCAAGCCACAAATGAGGTGCTTGTACAATCACTAGTAAATGCTAGTCAAAGGTCATTTTTATGAATACAAATTGAAGTAGGTGCTGATTTCTCTGGCATTTACTTATAAGTAAAAAGCAATTACTAATGCTTAAAATGTGCAGCTTTTACTTCAAAGTCATTGCTTATTTCTATGAATAAACATTTGAGTAAAAGGTTAGTAAAAGGGGGTTGTTACTTTAGTAAAAGCAATTACTTATTTTTATGAATACGGCCTAATGGGAAGAAGATTTAATTACTTGCTCTGGTAGAATTTAGAGTGAATCATGTGAAATGGCTGAAGGTTAAACATTCCGCCAAATGCAACCAATGACTTGTGTATAACATAACATTTAAGTATTCTTAGGGCGCTATCATTTTATAATACTACTGCGATAAATCAGCATGATCAGGGGTTAACAATGTACACGTCATGCACACTTCTATCACAAGATTTGAACATCCAGAAACAGTTTAAACGATTAAACTGTCTCCTCGATCAAGTTTCGGATTTGGATTTAGACTGGCAACACATCAGTACAGCAGTACGTCACATGATAACATTGTGTAGATTTCCAAACCATTTTAGTGTCAATATAATTTGTAAATACTATGTCATTCTCAATAATATCTTTACATGTTTGATATATAATGCTCTTTGCGAATTACATAATTATACACAATGCATATTAAAACAATTTTCAACATCTATACGCGTAAAACAAACTCAGTTTGGAACACACTATAATCTAATTTAATTGATACTGACAATCTTGACACATTCTGATGCGGATATTCTAGTCAATTATGCAAACAAACAAAAACACCAGATAATCGTTAATGCAAAAAATGTTTAAATAGTTTGGGAATTCAGAGGAATCTGGTATTCGAACCCCAAACCAGAGACCATAGCGCCAATGACAACGTTTTGAAAATGTACATTATAATCCGCCAAAATGATATATCAGGTATTTTTAAAAGTGTAACATGACATATAGAAATTGCATTGTGTGCTATAGTAAAATATTGACTATGTACAACGTAACAGTGAATACTATAGGTGTTGATAAATAAATGTAAACGATTTAAAAAAAAAAGGATTCTAATAACAAAGAATTGTTTTGTGGTTAATTTTATTGAGAACTATTTAAACAAATGTTTTCATTAACAATTTACTAATTACTAATTTACTAATCCGCAATATTACGGTCATTAAGGTATTAAATGTATGAGTAGGACGCGATTTGCTTTTAAATGTGTTAGCATTGAACAGTGTTTATCTCCAAGGATTTTTTTTTCATTTTAGAAGAAAATTGTCATAGAGTTCAATATTATCATTATTTTACGTACACAATTAACTATATGTTTTGACAGTATGCTTTAAAAAGATTGAAAGATTGAAAGATTGAAAGATTTAAAAAAAATGAGACAGTATGCTTTAAAAAGATTGTATTAGGACGGGCTTTATGGTTGCCTTGAAAATGACACAAAAAAAAAAAAAAAAATCATTTAAACAGTGTTAGGACAAACTAAAAAAAAAAAGATATCCGAAACTTGGATCAGTATTAATTTGTACAGGAACGAGTTTCGCTGTTTAAAGAATAGGTCCGGCTAGCCCATAAAAAATCAGCAGTACAGGGTGAGTAAAACAAAAGTGTATTCAAAGTAAATCAATATTTAAACTATTTCTTACCAAAATATGAAGGCAACCAATGCTTGAATCAATAACCGTATTTACTGACTGTTATCAGCAAAAATAATCACAACATTTCATGGCAATGCAATTCAGTTATGACTATTTTGATAATGTTAATATATTTTGTAACCGAACAAAATATATTGTAGTATTGTACTCAAAATGACGCATAATATTTATGATTAAGTGGCTACATGTATGAGATAAAATAGCTAATTAATGAGACGAAAAAAATCTGGCTCAGATATCATTTTCATACATTATTAATGTCAAAACAATATAAAAAAAGCTTTTGTGATGATCGGATTCGAGTGTGCGCTGCGCCTTTATTCAACAGTGAAATTAAAAAGAGCTTATTAGAGAAATATCACTTTTATCTATAATTGGCATTAAACATGCTTTCCTAATTTTTTCAATATTTTGAAAGCTAATGAGACAGGATAAATAATTTGAGATTGTTCTACAGATTTGTGTAAATGAAATCCCAAAGTTGACATGGTTGAGTACACTTTTGTTTGACTCACCCTGTATACTATCAGGATTCAATACCGTCACGTATTCCTCCAAGCTTTAATTTAAGATTTTGCGATTACTAAATTAGTAACACATACATATTAAAATAATTCCAGTTCTACATCAAACGTTATTACAAATCTTGATATGAATATTAAGATAAGAATTAAGATAAGATATAACACTTACCAGAAGTTGTACTATTTTCTGGTCTACAGTTCTCTCTGCAGCTGGAGAACCCTTTACCACATATCCAATGCCAACCACGACTGCTAGAAGAGGCAACAACGTGCAACTCTGCATGATGATAGATGACTGTTGGTATACACGTTCATAGACCTATGCGAAAATATGGAGAGCTGTGTTAAATTTCAACTCATCTATACCTGACGACCAGTATGCAGTGGGAAGGTTTACTAGGGATACGAAGCCTAGCCGTTAAATGCAGTGTATTGTTAGTTAAAGTATGTTTTGTTCAGGTGGAATGGGTGGTTGTAAAATTTTTAAAGGGATGACGTCACAAATTGAGCAGTTTTAGAGCATTTTTGTAAATAGTTAATTGAATGGTTCAATTTGTAAAGAGCGGTACATTTACCCTACCCTAGAAGAATAGCTCAAATTGGGGGTCACTTATACTGACATGTTTCGATTGTTAATCAGGTGAATAAACCTTGACTCGAAAAGCTTCAAGCAAAAAAATTGGAGTATCTGATTGGTGCGTTGTGGTTGAAGAAAATAAACAATTATCATACCAGACGGGCCATAGAAACACTCTATACTCATTGTTTGCCATGTTATTTAACATTTGATGTACTTTGAAAAGGGTGTTATATTCTTGAACAGTTCAAGTTCCTTAACCTTTTTTGAAACTAGTGTGTGAGAAATAAGTTTCATTTATTTGTATTGTAAAACTTAGATGGTAAATGTGATATTGTACCATATATAACTAGCATTGTTAATAAATCGCTGATGACAGGTACTTTCCCTCAAAGTCAGAAAATTGCATATGTTCGTCCTCTCATCAAGAAGCCTAGTTTGGATAAGGACATCTTAAAAAACTACAGACCGATTTCAAACTTAAA
This sequence comes from Ophiura sarsii, assembly GCA_035610835.1. Lineage (NCBI taxonomy): Eukaryota > Metazoa > Echinodermata > Ophiuroidea > Amphilepidida > Ophiuridae > Ophiura > Ophiura sarsii. The sequence goes on from CM069455.1 coordinate 44,846,580, forward strand.
ATTTCTCGGAAAGACGATTGAAAGGATTGTGTCAAAAAGAATATCTGATCATATTAATACCAATTCCTTATCGGATCCATATCAATCTGCATATAAACAATATCATGGAACAGAAACCGCTCTTCTCCGAGTAAATAATGACATTCTCACTGCTCTCAACAATGGACAAATTACAGGCTTAATTCTCCTGGATCTAAGTGCTGCATTTGACACTGTTGACCATAAAGTTCTCATCTCTCGTCTTCATGATTATCTTGGCATTCAGGATCTTGCTTTGGATTGGTGCAAATCCTACCTTTCCAACAGACCCCAATATGTTCGCATTGGTACTGCTACTTCTCATCCCACTGTGCTTGATTATTCTGTTCCACAAGGATCTGTGCTTCGACCGCAATGGTTCACTGTATACACTTACCCTGTCCGTGACATCATTCTTCGCCACAAATTAACCTATCATGTTTACGCTGATGACACACAGCTTTATTTGTCATTTGATTCATCTCAACAAAATGCTGACTCTGCCATAGCTACCCTTGAACTATGCATCGATGAAATTCGTAAATGGATGAAATCAAACTTCTTAAAGCTAAACGACGAAAAAACTGAATTTCTACTGTTTGGATCCCACCACCAATTGTCTAAGATAAACATTGAACACGTGCATATCGGCGACTCCAAAATTGCCTCAGTTGCCAAAGCTCGGAATCTGGGTGCAATTTTTGACTCTTCCATGACTATGAAACCACACATCTCCAATGTCATTTGTTGCTCAGCATTTCAACTACGTAATATCAGCAGAATCCGCAAATATCTTAGTCGTGATGCTACAGAACAATTAATTCATTCGTTTATAACCTCTCGTCTTGATAACAACAATGCTCTTCTTTATGGATTACCAGCTAATGAACTCTATCGTCTTCAGAAAATTCAAAACACTGCAGCTCGCATTCTCACATTCTCTAAAAGATCTTACCATATTACGCCAATTTTAAAGGGACTCCATTGGCTCCCTGTAGCTCAGAGAATTGTTTTCAAAATATTGCTTATTGTATATAAATGTATCAATAATGTTGCCCCATCATATTTATCTGAATTGTTATCAAACTATGTGCCAACTCGCACTCTTCGTTCTGGACAAATGCAACTTCTTCAAGAAACTATATCTAAGCGCTCTTGGGGAGACAGATCTTTTGCTATTGCAGCTCCTCGTCTCTGGAATGAACTTCCTATCCATATTAAAACTGCAAAAACTGTTACAATCTTCAAAAAACTGTTGAAAACACATCTGATGTCTGAGACATTTTGTAATAATTAAGTAGTTTTATTGTTGTTTATCGTTTTCTATTATATTGTATTTTATGTTTGTGCCTTGAGCGCTCTTATTTAGAGTGGATATGTGCCTTGTCACTATTATTATTATTATTATTGTAGTTCAGACTTCTCAAAAAGGGAGTTAGGTGCGGTATTACAGGGTTTTTTAAGGGCCTTGGCTATTAGGAGCTATTTATGTGTATATTATATATTCTAACAGTAGCCCTTTTTTGCTAAATGTAACGAGATTTTTGTTACTATTATACATGTATATGTATAGGGATCGTATATTAGCTATCGCTATCAGCTAAAGGGGTACCCCTAACAAAAGTAATGTTTAGCTTTTATTAGCTACCCCTATCTGCTAATGGGCTATCTTGATTTGATTTGATTTTTTCCATGGAAAACGTAGCTATTGAGCTATCAGCTATCACAACCCGTTAGCTTATATTAGCTACCCCTATCTGCTAATGGGCTATCTTGATTTTATATTTTTTCCCTCGAAATCGTAGCTATTGAGCTATCAGCTATCACAACGCGTTAGCTTATATTAGATACCCCTATCTAATAATGGGCTATCTTGATTTTATATTTTCCCCCTGGAAAACGTAGCTATTGAGCTATCAGCTATCACAACCCGTTAGCTTATATTAGCTACCCCTATCTGCTAATGGACTATCTTGATTTTATATTTTTTCCCCTGGAAAACGTAGCTATTGAGCTATCAGCTATCACAACCCGTTAGCTTATATTAGCTACCCTATCTGCTAATGGGCTATCTTTATTTTATATTTTTTCCCTCGAAAACTGTAGCTATTGAGCTATCAGCTATCACAACCCGTTAGCTTATATTAGCTACCCCTATCTGCTAATGGGCTATCTTGATTTTATATTTTTCCCCTCGAAATCATAGCTATTGAGCTATCAGCTATCACAACGCGTTAGCTTATATTAGCTACCCCTATCGGCTAATGGGCTATCTTGATTTTATATTTTTTCCCCTGGAAAACGTAGCTATTGAGCTATCAGCTATCACAACCCGTTAGCTTATATTAGCTACCCCTATCTGCTAATGGGCTATCTTTATTTTATATTTTTTCCCTCGAAAACGTAGCTATTGAGCTATCAGCTATCACAACCCGTTAGCTTATATTAGCTACCCCTATCTGCTAATGGGCTATCTTGATTTTATATTTTTTCCCTCGAAAACTGTAGCTATTGAGCTATCAGCTATCACAACCCGTTAGCTTATATTAGCTACCCCTATCTGCTAATGGGCTATCTTTATTTTATATTTTTCCCCCTCGAAAACGTAGCTATTGAGCTATCAGCTATCACAACCCGTTAGCTTATATTAGCTACCCCTATCTGCTAATGGGCTATCTTGATTTTATATTTTTTCCCTCGAAAACTGTAGCTATTGAGCTATCAGCTATCACAACCCGTTAGCTTATATTAGCTACCCCTATCTGCTAATGGGCTATCTTTATTTTATATTTTTCCCCCTCGAAAACGTAGCTATTGAGCTATCAGCTATCACAACCCGTTAGCTTATATTAGCTACCCCTATCTGCTAATGGGCTATCTTTATTTTATATTTTTTCCCTCGAAATCGTAGCTATTGAGCTATCAGCTATCACAACGCGTTAGCTTATATTAGATACCCCTATCTGCTAATGGGCTATCTTGATTTTATATTTCCCCCCCTGGAAAACGTAGCTATTGAGCTATCAGCTATCACAACCCGTTAGCTTATATTAGCTACCCCTATCTGCTAATGGGCTATCTTGATTTTTTATTTTTTCCCCTGGAAATCGTAGCTATTGAGCTATCAGCTATCACAACCCGTTAGCTTATATTACCTACCCCTATCTGCTAATGGGCTATCTTGATTTTATATTTGTTCCCCTGGAAATCGTAGCTATTGAGCTATCAGCTATCACAACCCGTTAGCTTATATTAGCTACCCTATCTGCTAATGGGCTATCTTTATTTTATATTTTTTCCCTCGAAAACTGTAGCTATTGAGCTATCAGCTATCACAACCCGTTAGCTTATATTAGCTACCCCTATCTGCTAATGGGCTATCTTGATTTTATATTTTTCCCCTCGAAATCGTAGCTATTGAGCTATCAGCTATCACAACGCGTTAGTTTATATTAGCTACCCCTATCGGCTAATGGGCTATCTTGATTTTATATTTGTTCCCCTGGAAAACGTAGCTATTGAGCTATCAGCTATCACAACCCGTTAGCTTATATTAGCTACCCCTATCTGCTAATGGGCTATCTTTATTTTATATTTTTTCCCCTCGAAAACGTAGCTATTGAGCTATCAGCTATCACAACCCGTTAGCTTATGTTAGCTACCCCTATCTGCTAATGGGCTATCTTTATTTTATATTTTTTCCCTCGAAAACGTAGCTATTGAGCTATCAGCTATCACAACGCGATAGCTTATATGTGACATGTTCTACCGAAACCAGACGGAATTGGGCAGAGCTCCAAACTGAGATATAGCCCAAAACACAATTGGGGTGATTTTTGGGGGAATTTGAGTTTCTTGTAAATAATTAATCTTCAGAGTGTTTATAACAATATTGTGAAAAATTCAGATTAAAAAGTCATCCTAAATGTATGTTTCAGTGATTTACAAAAGCCTAGTTCTAGTAAAAAGCCTAGTTCTAGTAACTTATAAGGGCGATATCTCAGTGTTGAGTTTTCATAAAGACTGTAAAAGGCGAACTTGAAAATGATGTAACTCCACTTTGGGAAGTCCGATTAAAAAAAGAGAGGTACCATTTGAAAGCTGAAGATCTCTACTTTGATAATCAATTACTAACTCAATTATGATATCTTGTCCAATTGTGTCTGGTTTCGGTAGAACACGTCACATATTAGCTACCCCTATCGGCTAATGAGCTATCTTGATTTTATATTTTTTCCCCTGGAAAACGTAGCTATTGAGCTATCAGCTATCACAACCCGTTAGCTTATATTAGCTACCCCTATCTGCTAATGGGCTATCTTTATTTTATATTTTTTCCCTCGAAAACGTAGCTATTGAGCTATCAGCTATCACAACCCGTTAGCTTATATTAGCTACCCCTATCTGCTAATGGGCTATCTTGATTTTATATTTTTCCCCCTCGAAAACGTAGCTATTGAGCTATCAGCTATCACAACCCGTTAGCATATATTAGCTACCCCTATCTGCTAATGGGCTATCTTTATTTTATATTTTTCCCCTCGAAATCGTAGCTATTGAGCTATCAGCTATCACAACGCGTTAGCTTATATTAGATACCCCTATCTGCTAATGGGCTATCTTGATTTTATATTTCCCCCCCTGGAAAACGTAGCTATTGAGCTATCAGCTATCACAACCCGTTAGCTTATATTAGCTACCCCTATCTGCTAATGGGCTATCTTGATTTTATATTTTTTCCCCCTGGAAATCGTAGCTATTGAGCTATCAGCTATCACAACCCGTTAGCTTATATTACCTACCCCTATCTGCTAATGGGCTATCTTGATTTTATATTTTCCCCCTGGAAATCGTAGCGATTGAGCTATCAGCTATCACAACGCGTTAGCTTATATTAGCTACCCCTATCTGCTAATGGGCTATCTTGATTTTATATTTTTTCCCCTGGAAATCGTAGCTATTGAGCTATCAGCTATCACAACGCGTTAGCTTATATTAGCTACCCCTATCTGCTATTGGGCTATCTTGATTTTATATTTTTTCCCCTGGAAAACGTAGCTATTGAGCTATCAGCTATCACAAGCGTTAGCTTATATTAGCTACCCCTATCTGCTAATGGGCTATCTTGATTTTATATTTTTTCCCTCGAAATCGTAGCTATTGAGCTATCAGCTATCACAATGCGTTAGCTTATATTAGATACCCCTATCTGCTAATGGGCTATCTTGATTTTATATTTCCCCCCCTGGAAAACGTAGCTATTGAGCTATCAGCTATCACAACCCGTTAGCTTATATTAGCTACCCCTATCTGCTAATGGGCTATCTTGATTTTATATTTTTTTCCCCTGGAAATCGTAGCTATTGAGCTATCAGCTATCACAGCCCGTTAGCTTATATTACCTACCCCTATCTGCTAATGGGCTATCTTGATTTTATATTTTTTCCCCTGGAAATCGTAGCTATTGAGCTATCAGCTATCACAACCCGTTAGCTTATATTAGCTACCCCTATCTGCTAATGGGCTATCTTGATTTTATATTTTTTCCCCTCGAAAACGTAGCTATTGAGCTATCAGCTATCACAACCCGTTAGCTTATATTAGCTACCCCTATCTGCTAATGGGCTATCTTTATTTTATATTTTTTTCCCTCGAAAACGTAGCTATTGAGCTATCAGCTATCACAACCCGTTAGCTTATATTAGCTACCCCTATCTGCTAATGGGCTATTTTTATTTTATACTTTTTTCCCTCGAAAACTTAGCTATTGAGCTATTAGCTATCACAACCCGTTAGCTTATATTAGCTACCCCTATCTGCTAATGGGATATCTTTATTTTTTTTTTTTTCCCTCGAAAACGTAGCTATTGAGCTATCAGCTATCACTATATTAGCTACCCCTATCTGCTAATGGGCTAGGCCTATCTTTATTATATATTTTTTCCCTCATTGAAAACTTAGCTATTGCGGCTATCAGCTATCACAACCCCTTAGCTTATATCAGCTACCCCTATCTGCTAATGGGCTATCTTTATTTTATATTTTTTCCTCATTGAAAACTGTTACGAAAGGTTTCCGAAAAATCTGTTGTTCGATAATAGTTATGGTAAATTATGGCCGCGTAGAAAGTGTTATCATGCATAATAAGAATGTTAACTTTTATTGGCTTTTTACACCTACACGTTTTAAAGAACGACCAATCATGTGTTACGGGATCGATTTGATGTTTTAACGCTTAATAAGGGTTTAAATTTCTATGGCTTCTAAGTTCTAACACCAAGTTAAAAACACCAACAATGTGATGGCTTTCTACACCAAAGTTATATCAAATGTAACCACCTTAACACTTTCCACGCGGCAGGCAGCTGCAGACGACATTCCAAAATTTCACAAAATGTTTCAAAAATGTCAAAATGATTGTATTTCATTACCATATTTGTAATCACCATGAGAAATGCATTGAAATAACTACAAACATGCCTTGTGTTTGGTCAGTAATCTTTGAGATAGACTTTGAAAATTATGAAAGGTTTCTGAAAAATCTCTTTTGTGTATGGTAAAAATAATAGCCGCGTGGAAAGCGTTAAAAGGTGTTTACATTTTTACATTTTATTGGCTTTTTTAAGAACGACCCTTGATGTGTTTGGGAAACGATCAAGTTAATGTTTTATCTTATAATATATTGTTGTAATAGCTAATATCAGCTATAGCTAGGTTTATAATAAAGTAAAAATATAACTACCATTAGCGCATAACCCGATATTAGCTATCAATAGCTGACATTAGCTACCAATTGCTTATATAAGCTACCAATAGCGTCTTATTAGATTGTTGTAATAGCTAATAGCTGGTATATCTATGTCTAGAATAAAGAAGAAATCGAACTACCATATCGCATTAGCGAATATTAGCTATATTAGCTAGCGCTCTATTAAGCCGATATCAGCTTATGATAGATAGCAATAGCTTATATGATTGTTATAATAGAAGGTTGTTATAGCTAATATCAGCTATAGCTAGATTTAGAATAAAGTAAGAATCTATGTACCATTATCCTATTAGCCAATATTAGGTATCGATAGCTTATATTGGCTACCAATAGCTTATCTTAGCTACCCGTAGCTTATCATATATAGATTGTTGTAATAGCTTATATCAGCTATAGCTAGGTTTATAATAAAATAAAAATCTAACTATTAGCGCATAACCATATATTAGCTATCAATAGCTGATATTAGCTACCAATAGCTGATATTAGCTACCAATAGCTGATATTAGCTACCAATAGCTTATATTAGCTTCCAATAGCGTATATTAGATTGTTGTAATAGCTAATAGCTGGTATATCTATGTTTACAATAAAGAAGAAATCGAACTATCATATCGCATTAGCGGGTATAGTAGCTTATATTAGCTAGCGCTCTAGTTAGCCGATATCAGCTTATATTAGATAGCAATAGCTTATATGATTGTTATAATAGAAGGTTGTAATAGCTAATATCAGCTATAGCTAGATTTAGAATAAAGTAAGAATCCATGTACCATTATCCTATTAGCCAATATTAGGTATCGATAGCTTATATTGGCTACCAATAGCTTATATTAGCTACCCGTAGCTTATAATAGATTGTTGTAATATCTTATATCAGCTATAGCTAGGTTTATAATAAAATAAAAATCTAACTATTAGCGCATAACCCGATATTAGCTATCAATAGCTGATATTAGCTACCAATAGCTTATATTAGCTTCCAATAGCGTATATTAGATTGTTGTAATAGCTAATAGCTGGTATATCTATGTTTACTATAAAGAAGAAATCGAACTATCATATCGCATTAGCGGGTAGCAGCTTATATTAGCTAGCGCTCTAGTTAGCCGATATCAGCTTATATTAGAAGGCAATATCTTATATGATTGTGATAATAGAATGTTGTAATAGCTAGTATCAGCTATAGGTAGGTTTGTAGCTGATATTAGCTAATACAATAAGCACATTGTAATAGCTAATATCTTATAGCTATAGCTAATATATAATAGCTGATATTAGATGTATTTGAGTACTATACTAATATACCATATTAGCTAGCTATAGCTGATAATAGCTACGGCAATAACGGGTTAATTGTAGTAGCTAATATCTTATTACCTATAGCTAATATCTAATATCCCCCTTTATTACCTAATATCATCCAATATCAGCTACAAGTACCATTAGCTAGTATCCGCAATAGCTGAGGCTATTGGTGGCTATTAGGTTTCTAATGCAGCTAAATGTAATATCGCACCTTAATGCAAAAAGGGGTGTGGACTCAAGTTTGCAATGTAGCGAGTATATTCGTAGGGTATGTTAATTTCCTTAATGACTTGTGTTGACGAGTTACACCATGCTACATACGTTTAATACGATAGTTTAAGCTAAATACGATAGTATCACGTTGCCCGACCCAAACTTCCATGCCCCCCCCCCCCCCCCCCCCTGAATAGCAAATGGTACATCCCTAACGCCCTTTTAACTTGGTGTAGGTTCAGTGGTAATTGTGAAAATGTGTTTACATCATGACAAATCCAAGTTGATTGATGTATAATAATAAGTAAAATTGTGACGCTAACCTGAGACAGTGTCAGGCTCATCAGACAAAGCTTTTAGACTGACGTCAAAATAGTATGATGAAGGGCTCAGTTGACCATAAAACTGTCGCAAGTAAGTATACAAATTAGTGCGTAAGGCGTAAATCAGTATTCATTATTACACATAAATCAACTTGGATTTGTCAAGATTAATACAAATGTTCTACAGCTAACCATTTTAGTCAATTCTAAGTGACAATTTAGACATCAAGTTAAGATGTTTTCTAAATTCTCTCTGCAATAGTGCACGTAGAGCTCGCCCTGATATTTGAGAATACAAATTAATAGTGCTACGACCCTATGGCCCTTGGATACGGAGAACAATTGTCACTGAGAGTAATTTCAAGTAAATTAGGGGTGTGAATGTTCGTCTAGACCAGTCATGCAAGTGTAAACCCGTACCTGGTTAGGGAGTGTACACAGTGCCGAGACGAATAGCATCGAAATGTTAGTGCACTTTGAACTTGTTATTTTCATTCAGTCAAACATACAGACGTATCGGTGAATGACATCACTTATTCAGTAGCGCGAATATTGAACTCATGCACTTTATAACGCACGATCCGGCCGAGGGCACCTAACTGGCGTAACTTAATAGGGGGTAAGCTACCTCCCTAGTAGTTATGCCCTAAATGCCCTGAATGTAGCGCAATTTACTAACGATGTAATTCTGAGATCAAAACTGGCGAGTAACACCAGAATAGTAACTAGCGAGTTAAAAATATCCACATCAATCATAAATGGGTTATTTTATTAAAACATGCATAACTCCTGATAGCAATGGACAATTATCACCACATGAAAAAATTAAACAAGGAAACATTGATCTGTTTGTGCCTCATATCGGGCGTTAAGGGGGGACTTAAGGAAGTTTTTTGTTGAATTTTGTTAGTGCTGTAATTATTGAACCATGACTCAAATGTATATAAAAGTATACCTTTTTGGAAAGGAAATGGATCAGAGAATCCAAATTTGGCATCAATTTTGACCAAAAATTTTGATTTTTCGAGAAAATCACAAAAAATCACTTTGTTGACCCAATTTTTTTTGAACAAAGCTAACAAACATAATTTTGAGTTAAAAATGCCCAAATCTCTTGATGATGATGTTAAGACACTAATGAAGGGACGATTTTTTTTTTGTAACCTAATCCAATATTTTTGGAAATGTTGACAAAAAAGTGTAAAAGAAAATCAAAAATCAATTTTTTCACGTTTTTTTGGCACTTTTTGGTCAACATTTTCAAAAATATTAGATTAGGTTTTTAAAAAAAAAAATCGTCCCTTCATTAGTGTCTTAACATCCTTGTAAAGTGATTTGGCCATTTTTTACTCAAAATTATTTTTGTTCGCTTTGTTCAAAAAAATTGGGTCAAAAAAGTGAATTTTGTGATTTTCTCAAAAAATCTACTTTTTTGGTCAAAATTGACGCAAAATTTGGATTCTCTGATCCATTTCCTTTCCAAAAATGTATACTTTTATATGCATTTGATTAATAGTTCAATAATTACAGCACTCACAAAATTCAAAAAATCAAATCAAAATATTCCTTAAGTCCCCCCTTAAGAAGGAATCACATTTTATTTCCTATAACATTTTATTTCCTACAACATTTATGAATGTATCATAATTTAGCTCTACATTTATTTTAAACCACGGATGTTCACAACGTCTTTGCCCAAAATGTTAATGTTCCAATCTCAATGCTATCTTGACAGAGAATGACATTTACGCCAAACCAAATATGGCGATCTAACTCACAAAGCCTCTGATTGGTCCGCCATCTAAACAACCCAATTTCATTGGTCCTTAACGTAATTCCCCCCAACAACACAATAACATTAGCAACGGAACCTACCATTTTCCCAGAGGTGATAATGTTTGGTTTCAATGGATGGACCATGGAAACTGAATTCCAGTGATTATATTTTTAAACATGAGTGGAAGAAATGCTTTTAGAATACATGCTTAGACTCTTCCAGGTATAATTACACTTTGCACTGTATCTGTTATCTCTACTCCTCACTTGTAACACTCCCAAATGGATTGTCTTATTTAAAACAAGCATAATAGCAATTCCAGTGATTTGCTTTTAGATTGTTACCTTAATTTCTTTGAAAAATTGGTTTGGTATTTTTGGGGAAAATATATTATATTAATGTATGGTAAACTTCTTTTTGATTCACACTGTGATATTGACAGATGAAATAGAACTATGATTGGCTTATTGGGTTGTGCTCTTAGCTTAGCTTGTTTAAAATCTATCTTATACTATCAATTTTTGCCTCGCGATTCTAACCCTACCAACCGTTCATTAGCCAACAACGTAATTATATTGATTTAGTTACAAGCCTATTTAAAAAAGGAGTTGGTTCAAAACGTCAGTTAATTAACACATGGTGTTTTTTTCAAATGTTAATAAAATAATTACATTTGGTTACATAAAATGTGTGGACATATACACAAATAATACGAATGTTGAGCAAAATAGATAATTTTATTAGAAAACGTCAACGTGTAATTACTAAGTGCACACTAATTCAATCAAGATATCAACGGTTTATAAATCTCCATGAAAAAGTAACTGAAACTGCACTGACGTCATCCTATACATTTGGAAAGACACACACTATCTACTAAGACAAGATACGATTTTAGTGACGTCCCAAAAATATCACAATAATTACACCCTGTACAACACATTAACTGTTAGTTCACGCCCTGCACACAATTGTTAACAATTTACAAATACAATATGTGTTATGAAGTTGTATGCATACAAAAACGTATTATTATTTTGTGAAAACAATCTGCAATGATATTGTGAGGCTTTTACGACGGTTGTTCATAGTTAAAGAGTTTCAATGGTTCAGTGATATTGTTATCGATAATCTAATGATAAAATATTCAATTACTTTCATAATGACAAGTTAGAATCTGCCTTAAAACCGAATGTCACTATTTCTTTATTTCTTTATTGAATTTATCGCATTATAAATTCAAAATATTTTCGTTGCTGATCAATGACAGTAGTTGTTATAATCAACACAAAACCCTAATCCAATTCTGCGTTATGGCATTGTCACACTGTTACGAATAGAGATAACGTGTGCCCGTCGTTTTTTGGAAATTGGGTGTACGTTCGGGTAAGTTGTTATTCGTTCGTGTTATTCACGCTCAAAGGTAAGCTGAAGCGCCTTATATGGCCGAACAGCTGACGAATAAGTAACCTACACCTAAACCGTTCATGCAGCAAATGCTCAAGGTATACTAGCGTACTGATCACTACGTTGTCACCTGCTCAAAATGTTGAACATGCTCAAACACTTTCATAAACCCCAGTGTACCTCTGCGAATCCCTAGCGAACCGCTAACGAATACAACGTATGCCAGGTATGTCACCAATGAACGACAACGTACACCAACATTTCCAAAACGTCGCTCACATGTTAGCTCTATACGCAACAGTGTAACAGGGCCATTAGGTTGCTAGACTTGCCCCAAGTCTCTCTTGTTACTGTCTCCGTTCTGTTAAAGTCTCAATCTGTTTTACTGTCTCCATTCTGTTAATGTCTCAATCTGTTTTTAAGGTTTAATATCTAGTACACCATTCAATACCAGTCAAGGTCACCATGCATTAGCCCAGGCCATGTCCTTAAATAAGTTCATGTATACACAAGCAATCATGTCAATTGGTCTCTAGGTGCTAGTTTAGGGCACATGTCTATCCATCCAGGCATCCAGGTAATTACTATACCCTGAAGCTGTTGAGCAGGACACCAACCGAACCCATACAGTGATCTACCCGCGAGCAGAAATTTCTTGTCAGGCATTATGTCAGGTGATGGGCACGACAGGTGGTGCCATACTATACTATAGGGGAGATGCGGGAGAGTTGAGCGACCGGGAGAGTTGAACCACCCCCTATAACTCGAAAAGTAGCAACTTACTAAAATTTATATTGGCATATATTGTTATATAGCATCAATACGACATTCTTAGTGTTAAACTCTACAGTCATGTGTGCTCAGTATCAAAGATACCTAAACAAAATCATTTTTTTCACTTTTGAGTGAAAAATAGAAAAATAAATGTTTTGTCTTTTTTCCCATAGCAAGACTTAGAATATATAACAGCGGTAATTTGTTTATTGAAGGGGGTATATATGACCATTATTTTAGAGAACTATTGTAAACTACCAAAAGTTCTACACCAGACAGGATTGGGTTATTTACAAAATGGTCACCATGAGGAGAGTTGAGCCATTGGTCATGGGGAGAGTTGAGCATAGGGAAAACATGTAGTAACATTTTGATTTTTTGACTAAAGGTGAAAAATGTATAATAAATGAGAGAAAATGTTATTTTGTGCCATGATAATAACAATTGAGCACCATATTTACTTTAAGGATTAATAAATCAAAAGTTGACAAAATATGATTTTGGTTTTTTCACCAGCCATTGACTTATCATGCTGGCTCAACTCTCCTGTAATGGTGGCTCAACTCTCCCATACTGTAGGGAGAGTTGAGCCACTTTACCAATTTTTTTCAAACCTTTTGTATAAATAAGCCTTAACTGCTATCCCAACTATTATTGTTTCACAACGAAAACAACACTCTAAAGTTTATCTTACACTAATTTTGTACAGGTTTGTACTTTTCTTCCGCATATGGTGACACAAAATATAAAAAATGGCTCAACTCTCCCGCATCTCCCCTACTGGTACATGTAGAAACAGAGCATTTCAGTAGGTAAAGGGGGGTCTATGATTCCACATCTTCATCGCATCAACTTTGCCTATCTGCAGTGTATAAAATAATCAAATTATTTATAATATAATTTTTATAGTATCCATTTAATAATTAATAACATGGCTTGGATCACACGCAATGGTATTATGTTCTTTTAATAGTGATATGACAAGTCAGAATCACAAAGCATTAATCATATCAGGTTATTCTCTTGATGTTCTGAACTATGTACATCACAAATTATTATTGAACGTGTGCGGTCCACGGCCCAATGCCCATGTCCCACTCTCGGGCCCAATGTACCTTAATGCGATTATACACACTCTGGGAATGGCTTGTATCACATAATGTGAATTGTTGTATATGGCTATGCAGCGATGGAAATACCCACATGACTTTCCACCTGGGGTAGACCGACCCGGGGTAGACCAACCCTGAGTGGAATACAACTTTGACGTTTTCAGGACGATCGCGTACACTTGTTCATAATGTTTACTGTTCGCAATTTTAGAAGGGTGGGGAATTATTTGAACATAGTCACCCAAGGGTGATTTTCGCCGACATTGTCAACTTGAAGTTGACAATTTGGTTTATTTGTCAACTCTGGGTAATCATAGTCTGCTTATCAGATCTTGTCAAATTGAAGTCGTCAATCAACATGTTCAATTTAATTAATTTGTCAACTCTGGTTAATCACAGTCTGCTTATACCAGCAACCATTCTATTTTTGCTGGTTTTGTGGACAACCACATCGCCCCATCAGAATGTCATGAGCTGGCGGCAAAATGATTTGGGCACCATTTACGACCGCCCCCCCCCCCCCCCCCCCCCCCCCCCCCTCCCCCTCAGAATTTCACGAGCCGGCGGCTAAATAATTTGGGCACCTTTTACGATTTCTTTTTGGGTACCAATTAAAAAAATCCGGTCTTGGTCAGCCCCCGTAAATCCTGGATCCGCCACTGCACGTACGGATGGCACAATTTAAACACCCTGTATATTAAATTGCTGTGTGAAACAATGCTTTATAATCACATAGTGATGGTTAAACTTAACGATAGTCACTCAAACTTGTTCTGAATTATCATATAATTCATTACTTGTTTAAATTGGTATTTTTTCAGTATTTAACATTGGGTATTTTGACCACCCCGGATAGATACTTCCTAATAAGCTGACTAATTAAAATTGTTTTCGCTGGATGGGTAATGTACTCCAATACAACAAAAACATGTATAGCCTTCATATAGCTCCTGCATTTAGACTGTGGAAGAAAAAAAGTAAATCACCATTTTGTATAACATTTTAATTGTTACACCCTGTATAATGTTTAGGTCACCCTGTATATTTGATTTCAAGTTTCCAAATTTACAATCCTTATATTATGAGCTTTTCAAATATATATGGTTTCATACCCTTTAGATGTAAAATGTTTGATATATTCTACCAAAACCGAAACATGATGTATATTTCATGAAAATGACCAATGTAACACAAATGTAGCCCAGGTTAAAAAATGTGACCAATTCTTCTAATTATGATGAATTTGTCAAAATGATAAGATTAACATTCGCGATTACGTGTTATTTACCTTATTCATTACGTATTAATTTTAAAAAGGTATTTGATCATAGTCAACCCAGGGTGATCTCTGCCAACATGTTGTCAAATTTGTGTCGTCAATCAACATGATCAAGTCCATATGTCAACTCTGGTAAATTACAGTCTCCTTATATCATATCTTAAAAGCTATTTGATCATAGTCAACCTAGGGTGGTTTTTTGCCGACATGTTGTCAACTTGAAGTCGTCTGTCAAGTTCATATTTCAACTCTGGGTAATCACTCATAGTCTGCCTATGCATAGCCATGTGTAGGCGACGTGCCAACGCGTAACACCAAATATAAATCAATAGAAGCCCAACAGTTATAGTTCACCAGGAGTTGGTCCACCCCAGGTCGGTCTTCCCAGGGTGGAAAGTCATGTGGGTATTTCCATCGCTGCGTATGGCTATACAGGGCAGCGTCACGTATTTATCAAGTGTCAAACATAACCTGTACAATCAGACGCCGATGAAATAGTCAACGTGTTCAAACTATGAAAACGTTGGTCCATTTTATATTTGTCGGGCAGTATTGTTTGGGATTCAGAAAATAACTTTAAGAGCACAATACTATTTTCATGACTTTTTTACCTGTATCCTATCTTTATTTGTTGCCCATGATACCCATAATATCTCGTAGTACGAGTTGTTCTTCGAGTGTCTCCAGAGCGTGTTCCTCTAGCAAAACATTATGTTTCCTCTTCAGTTGTTCTTCAAGATTCTCCAGTGTGTCCGAGTGAAGTTTTCTCTTCAGGTCTGAACGCAAATAGAGGTCAAATTCAAATATGATAATACATGATTAGTTAATTGTCGTCAGTCAAGCCGAAGCCATAATGTTTAGCATCAACATTATGCTCACCGCCTAAACACTGATGTACGGGTGGACTGAAACAAACATTGTGAGACGTGACCATTCGATTCTAGACAAAGGTAATTTGTTAACGGAGGAATGAATCATGCTATGACTTTAGAATTGTCCGTTCATCCATTATTTTGCGTTGTATCCCTGTGTCATATATCAATAAGAGGTATTTATAAAGGATCTTAACAGGTTGCTCCACAATTTTATATGGAAAGGGATGGATAGGGTCTCAAGAAATCAAATGATTCAAGATTACAGTAATGGGGGAGTAAGAATGGTAGACATCCAGGCTTACATACATGCTTTGAAATCAACTTGGATCAGAAGAATTTTGAAAGCAGGGGATCTTCAATGGGTGAAAATGTTTTACAAAGTAACACAAATTAATCATATTTTGGACATTGCAGGTGGATCTTCAGATATTATTAAGTTTTTAAAACGCTGGAATAAAATAAATTATTTTTGGAAGGATGTTTTCAATGCATGGAGTGAGATTGCAAGAAATAATCTGCCTAAGTTGAATACTGATTTTTTGAGGAATTCCATATGGTATAATGACAACATCAGACTCGGTAAAAAGACAATATACTATCGTCACTGGGTAAAAAATGGTGTAAACCTTGTTAATGATCTTATTGATGAAAATGGTGATTTTCTCTCCCTGGATGTGTTCAGGACAAAGTATAACATTCGGACCAACTTTCTAGAATATGGCGCAGTGATAAATTGTGTCAAAAAATCTTGTAATCATATTCTGAGGAACAATACGATCTGTATTCAGCGTCCGTTTATACCTTTCAATTTTGATATTGTGATACTTGATGATAAAGGATCTAGAAGGCTGTATGAAATCCTGATCTCATCTAGGGAGGTAAAAAGAAAATTTACTGAGAAATGGGAAATTAAGGTGAATACGAGGTATGATTATACCAAATGGTCAATTGTTTTTACCATACCTTTTAAATGTACTCAAGATACAAAATTAAGATGGTTTCAGTATCGTTTGACTCATAGAATTTTGGGTGTTAATTCTTTTTTGGAGAAAATTGGCAGGAAAGATTCAAATTTATGTACTTTCTGCAAAAACGCAGAGGAAACAATTGTTCATGTTTTTTGTGAGTGCCCAACCACATTAGCTTTATGGATAGATGTTGTTAACTGGGTAAACCAAAAGATTGATATTCGGTTAATTTTGGATAAGCAAATGCAACTGTGCGTCACAGTGTACATCTGTTTACGAACAACAAAATACGACCTTTAAATATACGCTATAGGCCTACTACCACATAACTCCTTGATACCGCCAACCAGGCTCCACTTTAATACCGCAAACATCACTCCGATACCGCATGTTCTAAAATGCCTGAAATCACTCGATCATCGCCAATTGCTCCGCGCAGTCCCTTAATACTATCGTCCTACGAGCCGATGGATGGAGTATATAGCAGTCTTGGCCCGAGACTATACTACCGGGGGAACCCGTGTTGTCCATGCAAATTTAGTCAAATTTAGGGCATCGCATGTGGGGGTCATCAGGGGGTGGGGGCATATCTGACTATTTGTTTTAGTATACAAAGGTTTACATCGAGTTTGTAATTTCATTTGGGTCACGTTTTGTAACCTCGGCACCACAAAAAGGTGGTTTTGTTACATTTTAGAGGTTTTTTGTCTTTAGGCGATTGTATTTGAGTAACTCTCTATCAAATTGACTTGTGTTTGGGCTTATCTTAAGGAAATTTAATATCTTTAATAATCTGAAGAGAGAAAAAATCTATCACATTTGCTTTAATTAATAGAGCTCGTTAAGTATAATTAGTCAGGGGTGGTTGAGGGAGTGGAGGAGAAGGGAGTGGAGGAGGAGGGAGTGGAGGAGGAGGAGGGGGGAGGAGGAGGAGATTGCTATGTAATACATGGGTGGAAAATTTTTAAAACTAAAAATGTCCTAACAGGCTAACAGACAAATGGTAGCGGTATGGTACAGAAGTCCCAAGTATGCAAATGATTCCATTGAATACAATGTCATGCTCTACCACACAAAGTATTCAACAACTGACTAAATCTTATTGTCCTATTTGCATGAATGGACACTATTATCTCAAATTGGCCTTGACCTTCATACATGGGTGGAAATTGTTAAAACTCAAAATGTCCTAACAGGCTAACAGGCAAATGGTAGCGGTGTGGTACAGAAGTCCCAAGTATACAAATGATTCCATTGAATACAATGCCATGCTCTACCACACAACGTAATCAAAAACTGACTAAATCTTATTGTCCTATTTGCATGAATGGATGGGAAACACTATATTATCTCAAATTGGTTTCTTTTGACCTTCATTCAGACCTATGACCACAACTGGTACTATTAGCACTAGCCAACGTAATTAATTGTCATGATTATATGCAACGCATATTATTATGATACTTTAAAATGCCCACTATTGCAGGTTGAGTTATGTTATCAATAACTGTAGTGGATGAGATATGACAACATAATACTCACGTCAGTGGCGGATACGTTACAATATACCTTTTTGTATACCACTGTACCTTTTTTCAGAGGCGTACCCATGGGGTTCTGGGCGGTGGCCAATGCCCGTCGGTACACATGAGGTACCGTCGGTACATTTGCGAGTTCTACCATTCTATTTTTGCTGGTTTTGTGGACAACCACATCGCCCCATCAGAATGTCATGAGCTGGCGGCAAAATGATTTGGGCACCATTTACGACCCCCCCCCCCCCCCCCCCCCCCCCCCCCCCCCCCCCCCCCCCCCTCAGAGTTTCACGAGCTGGCGGCTAAATAATTTGGGCACCTTTAACGATTTCTTTTGGGTACCAATTAAAAAAATCCGGTCTTGGTCAGCCCCCGTAAATGTTAATCCTGGATCCGCCACTGCACGTACGGATGGCACAATTTAAACACCCTGTATATTAAATTGCTGTGTGAAACAATGCTTTATAATCACATAGTGATGGTTAAACTTAACGATAGTCACTCAAACTTGTTCTGAATTATCATATGTGTGGTGGCATAGGAAAACCCTTCACATGGTCATTTTCTAGCAACTTGGTTTTTTTCTTTGGCAGAGAGCTTCATATTCTACTGAGTATAGGACTGTTTAAATTTTTCAGAAATTCCGTCTAGAACTACAGTAATAGTATTTTAAAGTCGGCAAGTGTAAACGAGACACTCACATTTGAAACTGAAAATTCAAAGGTGTACACAAAATCTTTTAAATGCTCTAATAATAATAAAACTACATTGTTATATCACACAGAATAGCTTGTCATATGAAAAGGACTTTTGATATGAACCTAGTTTTTGGCGATATTATTAACAATTGTAATGTTTTCACTTCCAAAATCTTTACAATGCATTGTCGGAATTCACAAGTAGTTACCATGGTAACAATGTCATTTTATGTAAACATAGCATTTTACACATAACATTTGATAAACAAGGTTCAGAAAAGTACTAAAATAAACTTCACATCTGGAATTGTGCATAAAAAACTCCTGGAGACTAAAGTTCAAGGTATAATCTCTATCTTGGGACCAAAGTTGGAAAATTGACTTGGAACTCATTTGTTAGGAATATTTTAGTATGACCCTGATATCTCAATATTAACACTAGCGACTTCCGACGGGTTTTCCTATACCACCACACATATAATTCATTACTTGTTTAAATTGGTATTTTTTCAGTATTTAACATTGGGTATTTTGACCACCCCGGATAGATACTACTTCCTAATAAGCTGACTAATTAAAATTGTTTTCGCTGGATGGGTAATGTACTCCAATACAACAAACACATGTATAGCCTTCATATAGCTCCTGCATTTAGACTGTGGAAGAAAAAAGTAAATCATCATTTTGTATAACATTTTAATTGTTACACCCTGTATAATGTTTAGGTCACCCTGTATATTTGATTTCTAGTTTCCAAATTTACAATCCTTATATTATGAGCTTTTCAAATATATATGGTTTCATACCCTTTAGATGTAAATTTTTTGATATATTCTACCAAAACCGAAACATGATGTATATTTCATGAAAATGACCAATGTAACACAAATGTAGCCCAGGTTAAAAAATGTGACCAATTCTTCTAATTATGATGAATTTGTCAAAATGATAAGATTAACATTCGCGATTACGTGTTATTTACCTTATTCATTACGTATTCAACATTTAGGTTTCGCGTGGCCACCGTCGTCTGTGTATATCCACAACGCCCTCAAACCTATGCTGACCAAATATTACGTTAAACCTGGTTAAACGCGTTCAACGCCGATCACCGACACATTCCGATGATTTACCATAATTTATGTAATTTATGCAAACGGCACCGTTTTCGCTACGTGTGTTAGTATAGGACTTTCCTATCCCAAAATTAATAGTATCCCTGGGCTCATGTACATAAAGATCTGTAGGCCTGTGTGTAGTCGCACGAGGCAAGGGTTTCTTCAATCTATCAGCGTGTTTTTATTAAGCAAACCGGCTTTTACCCGTCTTATAAAAAGCAGGATAAAAGCCGGTTGCTCGTGTGAGAGACGTGTTTTTATTGCAGTACGATAAACAAACTTGCCGGCTACCGCTGACCTCATTATAATAAATGCCAGTGAAAGGTCGTAAGCAGGTCACTCGCGATGCATTGTGGTATTGACAGTAGCAAAATGGCGTCTGCCGTACGACATTTACAGTGCGCTAGTCTGATGTCACATGACTATACCCATTTCCGCTTACCATCGGCAAACGCGCTGAGCTGGAACCGTGCGTGTTTATACTGACGAAAGACTGCTTTTCCTAACCGGTTTCAACCGCTATTATCCTTGGTTTCGAAGGATAAAAGGCATCTAAAAATAAAATCCAGGAGAAAAAAACCGGTATGAGCGGGCAAATGCCGGTGGTGGTGTGTTTTTACTGGGGGATTTTAATCCGTTAGCAGTCATATGTCTGCTTTTTTTCTTCAGTAAAAACACGCTGAATGACTGTGATTATATTTGGCGTACTTGTATCGTTGTAACATTGAGTCATCGCTTTGAAGTGGTTTCCTTTGTTGCGTGTAATTGGCCAAGTATAAGAACACGCACGAGATATTGATTGACAGTGGATATTTCCAGAGTGTTCTCCGGGCGGAGATGACGGAGTATGCGGAGTTTTGCCTGACAATTCTATTGAAACTCGATGTCCAGAGCTATAAATTACAGGAACGGTGCTGTGCCTGCTGTGGGCCTGTTGTGGGCCTGAACAGGGAATTGGAACGAGGCATATTTAATTTTTGATAAGTAACTTTAGAGGGTCAAACCTTCTGTACTTTATGGGTTGA
>CM069455.1:44867878-44919216 GCA_035610835.1 Ophiura sarsii
AAAAAATCGAACTGGCAATATCCGTTCCATCAGCAATTTTCCTCGTATATTATTGGTAAGTCAGCTTCAGTCAAAGGCGGGAAGAGGGGGAGCTATGTGGTTGAAAGACAAGGGTTCAGTCGCTTTTTACATATTTATATATTTTAGGGTGTTTCATGATTAGAGTATTGTCGTCCTCAAAACATTAGGGTATGGTAAAATGTGATGCGATCTGTGAAAACCCGACACATGGTGAGATTTTTCATATTGGAGATATTTATATCATAAAAAAGCTGAAACTGTGATGATTACAGAACCGTTTCGATCATTTTTCTAAGATTACTACAAAAAAGTTATGAGTGCATGATGATTGTGATTGTGATTGTGATGTCTTAAAATGCAACAAAACAAGATATCATAAAAACAATAGAATAGCATTATAAAGTTAACTAGAAACGTGACTTCAGTAAATGGTTGAAGGTAACATTTCATGAAAGATGATGACACAAAGAGTTGGATTTTTTTTTGTGAACTTTATTTTTCAACCATTTCTAAATTCTAAAATAATCATGAATTGGTCCTTTTACCACGATTAAAATGAATTAGCAAAAGTCGTCTGTGTTCTTCATATTAATTTATTCCTCAGGTTTGTCCCTGAGTCACCCAGATGGCTGCTCTCAAAAGGACGCATAACAGAAGCAGAAGTTATTTTGAAAAAAGCGGCAAAAGTCAACAAAGTCACCTTGCCAGACAATGCATTTGAAAGTGTTTTAGATGAAATCAAGGTATGTGAGTAGTGAGTACCCCCTTCGCTAAAGGCCAGAGGTGCATATTGTCATCATGCAATGTGCATATGGCCTACGTATGGCGTATGACGCATGACGTATACCGTATGACGTATGTCGTATGCCGTATGACGTATGACGTATGACGTATGACGTATGACGTATGACGTATGTCGTATGCCGTATGACGTATGACGTATGGCGTATGACGTATGACGTACGACGTATGACGTATGACGTATGGCGTATATAACGGACGTATGTTTCCTTTTGGTTATCCCTTTTGGTTATATATGTTCGATGTGTTCAGTGCTCTATAACGAAAAGTCAGACTTCAACTTCAACAAAACTTTGTGACAATAATATTTGGGTAAGGGGACTTGAGATGTTCGTGGGGCATACATATTGACCTACATTATACTGACTCATATGATCTTTGGACCAATTTTGTCAACACCTTAACCTGCACGTATTCCTGCTTTTTCATATGAACAGTCAGGCTTCAATCTCAAACAAATTTGGTGACAATAATAATGTGTAATTATTGTGAGGGAGAAGGGGTGAATGGGTGAGATGAAGGGGTGATTTGGCAGGATTTAAAGTTGCAATTGGGCAGGTTTTCACGATTGTTTATAGTTTATTTACATAAAATACATTTTGCCTTCCTCTCAAAATATGATATTGATAATAATAAGATATTGTTTGATCTTCAGGAGATAAAATCACCAAAGGATACTAATCAGAATAACCAAAGGACTGCCAGTGGTTTGGATTTGTTTCGCACTCCCAATATGCGATTTAAAACACTCAACATATATTATGCTTGGTGAGTGCATTGTCACGTTAACCCTAACCCTAGAAACGTGGTGCTGGAAGGAACGAAGAACAGGGGTAGGGGAGGGTGTTAAATAAAATTATGTCCGCGACAGGCGCTGTACATCACCACCCGGCATTCAGGGGGGTGGGGATTTCCCAGGCTAAAAAATCGGAGACCAAATATACCCGGGATTTAGTGCTACATGAGATAGAACTTAGGTGCGCGAAAGCCGTGTTGTGTAGTAGGGATGGGTTAATACGTTTAATCGTTAGCATGGTAGTTAGAGGAGGGGTCCCGCAAGCACAACTTTGTGCATTATATGTTTAAAAAATAGTCATCGTGCCCAAATTGAGCAATTATCATAGAACAAAACCTCATACTTATGACAAAAACGAATATAAACTGCCATCTCTCAACATACATTTGTTAAACTTCGCGGCGATCAAAAGTCCCGGTGTCAATAAAGTCATAGTTATACAATTCACTTGCGCAAATTTGAGCACCAATATTCATGACGTCAACGACACAGGGACTTTCGATTGCCGCGAAGTTTAAACATTGCGTGTTAAAAGAAGGACGTTTTTATTTGTTTTTGTCATAAATATGATGTTTCGTTCTGTATAATTACGAAATTTTGTCACGATAATTATTGTTGTAACATATAATGGACAATGTTGTGTTGCTATGGGACACCTTCTTTAACTACACACCTTATTTATAGTTGGCGCCTTCCTGCCGTTGGTGGGGTAAATATCGATATCGCGTAACGAAAGCGAGGCAAGTTTAAAACTTGCTAATTGTTAATTCCTTCAAAGCGTGAGTGCATTGCAGATAGGCGGTAGAAACTATTTGATGGCATGGTCGTATTCAACAATTTGTGGCTATAAATTGCAGGTGCTTTTTCAGTATTGTCGACACGCGTGTACTATTATGATGATGAATACGTATTGATACTTTAATGCAGTGTGTAAAAGGAATGCACCCCAACACATGCAATGATGATGTTTAATGATAACCTATTGCACACTCCCTGTCACAGATGAAAACAAGATTTCTTGAGCCACATCAGCATGCTTCACTTTCACCTTATGGCCACTGTTATCTGTCAACAGTGTCTATGGTTCCCATTGACATTTCATTGCAATGACAGGCTTATATGAGGGTCCGGCTGCAAAATTGGTGTGAATTCCATTCAGTCCTCAATTGTTTATCTTAAAGACGCTTTATTCTTAGAATATTACATACTATTCTTGTTTTAGGGGAAAGCCCTGTTGGTACGCGTAGTGATATTACAAGCGTGCGGAACTTCACAAGACATCTTCGTTTACTCCCTCTCGACATTTTTAACCATGTATACTCCATTACATGAGTCAAAAACGAATACCGTCATAGCAATAATTTGACTAATCATAAATATATTGTCTTTAAAAACTATAGGATAGCCAATTCTATGGTTTACTACGGTCTGTCCTTCTTTACGGAGGATCTAGGTAGTGATCCATATATGGCATTCTTTATATCTGGAGCAGTAGAAATCCCGGCATATATTCTCTGCAATCTATTCCTGGATCGGTTTGGCAGAAGACGGCTCATGTCTGCCTTCATGCTTATCGGAAGCTTGGCTTTGTTCTGCTGCCTACCAATCCCAGAGGGTAATATGATAATATAGTAGCTATAATGGAGCACAAATTTGGCGATTTTCGGGGATCGGTTCTAGTACGGTAGCGCAACGGTATCACATCGCTTAAAACGGTAGTACATCGTCAGGACATCGTCAGAACATAGACTTGCAGCAAGTCCGTAGGACAAAAACAATGACGGTATGGTGTAAAGTGAGAGAATGAATTTAAATACCTAAAATGAATAATGAAACGTGAAGTATCATATGTCAGGCCTCAGCTTGTAAAAAACAGTCCAGCACGTACGTTTTATCATAACTTTCAAAACCGCACCATATTTTTGGGGAATTTTTCCAACAATTCGGTGTAAACTTCAATTAAGTTTAAATTTTCTACCGTCGCCTGCCGTTGCTAATTTGTTCGCCGATGTCTGAAGATGTCCTGACGATGTACTACCTTTCTTAGCGATGTGATGCCGTTGCGCTAACGTACTAGTACCGATCCCCGACAATCACAAAATGTGTGCTCCAGTATAGCTCGGGCGAGCCACATCAGCTAGGTGTGACAGCGCTTTAATAGAATCCCTGACCGTAGTCCTGCCGATGTACTAACGATGTACTACCGTTCTAGCGCTGTGGTACCGTCGCGCTACCATACTAAACTGCTCACAAAAAGTTAGGAAACTTTTTTTAATCAAGTGTATTTTTATCATTTATTACCCTCTTGTATTATGTTGCATATCAATGGAAAGCTGAAGTGTTCTTCTTTAAGATGATACCAAATGTGCAATGATGACATGTTGCTGGACTTGGCCACATTAATGAGAATGAGGCAAAGTCACAAATCAAATGTGCCAAAATTACCGATATCTGTGCTAAAAACGAGCGTTGTCAATCTGTGAAACGCGGCATATTGAATCTTCAAAACGTTTACCGTGTCTCAGAAAAATTTACAAGTTGTAGGCCTAAACCGTTCATCACTTACCTTCATGACCTTCGACCTGTTAACCCAGTGTTGCAAATACCCAAACAATGGTTTTCTAAAGAGATAAAGTTTAACTTGTCTGTGTTGTGCTCACTGGTGCAAATCTTTGTGTAAACCATTCATGGTTCTCAAGCATGACCGGGTCGATTATTGATCATTACCTATTGACTGTTTAGCACAGATAACGGTAATTTTGGCACATTTGATTTGTGACTTTGCCTCATTCTCATTCATGTGGCCAAGTTCAGCAACATGTAATCATTGTAAATGTCGTATAATTTTAAAGAGGAACACTTCAGCTTTCCATTGATATATCACATATACAAAGAGGGTAATAAATAATAAAAATATACTTGATGAAAAAAAGTTTCCTAACTTTTTGTGAGCAGTTTAGTACCGATCCCTGAAACTCGCATAATTTGTGCTCCGGTATAGCTCCGGCGAGCCAAATCGGCTAGGTGTGACAGCGCTTTACCCATTATAATGTTTTGTGCGTTTCAATAATGACGGACAGTAGACGTTAACAAACAACTTGGACTGTACAACCTTGTAGGGCATCGTTATTAGTATGATTTAATAGTGGAATATGGCGAAATTATTTTTCAAAAGAATTTTGCCTTAACGTTATTTTAAATAAAAAACGAAATTAATCGCATTGATTTCTTCGCCTTATCGTATGTATTAACAAACTTAGTGTTTCTGTAACAAGATATAAAAGATAACAATAAACCGTCAAAATGTATCACATAGTGACATATGGTCGGTGGTAGTACATAATGACGTGACGTATGGTCAACTTTGTTCGTGTTTTTGATATATAACCCAAATAGTTTTACACAAAGTCCCAAAGCCAACAAATTATTAGTTATTCGATAATCAAAACATTGATATGGTACACACAACAACAAAAAATAATAATAATTAGTTGTCTTTTGTTTTAATGTAGTGAAGTACACACTGTACGTCCCTATGTAATACCACCGACTATACTTTATTGAAAACAATTGGCAGTAAAAAGTTCCATTCAAAGATCATTGACATAGGAGCTAATTATCAACATTTTGCAAAAGGTTAGCTGAGACGAGACTAGAATAACTTTTTTTTGTATAGAGTGAGTCAAATTGCAGTAATACAAAACAAATAAAAATATTTTTTCACTCATTTAGATTATCTTTTCTTACATAATGTATCTTACTCGTTATAGATTTGGACAACGTCAAACTGGGCATTGCAATGGTGGGCAAATTCTGCATATCCGGTTCGTACGCGATCGTGTATCTGTACGCCGCCGAATTGTTTCCTACCCCGATAAGGTATGCCTTAAGTTACACGTATGTGCGGAGATTTCTTTTCTTTAAAATTTATTTTCAATCATTCACACCTTTTGCATAGCATGATCACAATACAATACATTATATTCACAAATGAAGAGGTATTTTGCAAAAGGGCCTACATATCCACTTTGGCTCTTATTGAGAAAAAGTCAAAAAACTGTTTCTAAATATTCAAGTTGAGCAATTGAAAAACTGAATGGATTATGAAAGAGGTACACTACATACTAATTGAAATTGAAATAAATTTTAAATGTGCTAGTTTTAATTTTTTTTTAAATCATGTTTACATTTTTTGAAAATTTGGATGTAGGCCCTTTTGCAACAAAACTCCATCTGTTTGTACATAAAGAAAAAATACCACACACAAAAAATCATTTATTTTAATCATTTCAAATAATAAGTTTGATATTGAAATGTATAGGTCACAATCATATGTTTCAAGGAAATAAAGTCATTTTTTTCAAAAATACCTACATCTCATTGTAAACAGCCATTGAAGTTGTTGTTTTGTTGCAAAAGGGACTGTATCCCGATTTAATTCTGGATACAGGCCCTTTTGCAACAAAACAACAATTTCAATGGCTGTTTAGTACAATGAGATGTAGGTCGTTTTGAAAAAAATGACTTTGTTTCCTTGAAACATATGATTTTTCCCTATACATTTCTATATCAAACTCATTTTTTGAAAAAATGCACCATAGCCCTTTTGCAAAATACCTCTTCAAATACAGATATTAATCCATGTTTGCATCACATGACTAAGTCATACAGTATAACTATTTTTTAAAAGATGAGTACATTCAAAACATCTATGAATTTAATAATCTCTTATTTTGTGAAACACTTTTTATAAACTGAATCATTTGTTTTAAACTCTTTTTAAATAAATATATCAAAATATAATGTTTGAGAGCCTAACATTTGTATTTGGTACTTGTGTATTTCTCAATTTATAAGTAAAATTAAATAATTTATCAAAGCTCAATGTGTTTTTCTAGGTTTCCTATGTTTTTCGTTATCAAGCAATCACATATCTCATCAAGAATACATACGTTGACACTATATATTTGTACATATATATATTAATCAACATCATAAACTTATTAAACATTACACAATGGACGGAATAACCTGCATTGTCCGGAGTCGCCTTAACAACACCTAAGCATATATTAAAAATACTAATATTAACTGATAATAATAATAACACTAATGATAATATTATAATCATTTACACAATGGACTGAATAAACTGCATTGTCCAGATTCTCCTTAAACAACACCTAAGCATACTACAATTTATTGGCTGATATTTTACGCCAAATTGACGAAACAAAAAAACCATAGAATTTGTGGTATTTGTGTATGACCATTGGTGCGACGATACATTGGTTATCGCCACTTATTAATGAAAAGACAATGCTCTCGTATCGTATATCAAATGTGGAGATCTATCATTAAATTGTATTTTGGTCACAGATTTATAAACTAGATCCGATGCGCCGCCATAATGTTTTTCCACCATCGGGACCAAATTTTAGGTATGTCGATATTTTTTTCGGAAAATGCATGTGCGGGCATCCGGAAAGCGTCGCTCTGACCGCATATTCCAGACCTGAACCTGAACGCGGATAGAGACACGGCTCCATTACGCGAACGCGGCTGTCTTTGAAATGTTAGTTCTGAAAAATACCGACAAACCTCCAAATTTCCCCCCATGATTGAAATTCAAAGTGTCATCGTCATCGTTACACGTTTACAGACAGGGCAAATACATATCGTACTGGATCTAATTCTTAACATTTATATTTTTGTTTGTATTGCAGAAATGTTGGTGTAGGGATGGGTTCCTTTTCAGCCCGCATTGGAAGCATAACATCACCTTACATACTCCTTCTGGCAGATATAGTTTCCCCGGAGTTGCCACTAATTATTTTCGCCTGTTTCGCCCTGACTGGTGGGATCCTTGTGTTATTGCTGCCTGAGACCCTTGGGCGCAAACTTCCAGAAACACTGGAAGAAGCCGAATTTACCGGAAAGTAAGTAGATATATTTTCACATGCAATTGTGCATAGCGATCGGTATTTGGATAAACTCGTAGAATCAAATTTTATGCCTACCCTTTTTCAAAAGTTAATGTTTATAGACAGAATGCGCAGTGTAATAAGAAATCGTGGAATTAAATTTGGTTAATCGGAAAACATCAGCAGCCTTTTTCTTAAACCAGCATCCAATTAAGTGTGTTTTCTGTTTTCTACTCGACAACTGCTTTTCTTTTGCGCGCATGTCTGCACTAATCCAAATCAATGTAGGTATATACAAAGGTATATGAACACATGCCGCTTGGAGAAATTCCTGAGTAGGCAGACATTGTTATCTATGAATACTAAGTAAAATAGCCACTGTTATCTAAGTTTCACATGGTGTAACAATAGGACTGAGAAGTGGCTGTAGAATCAATACCAGCATTAATGGCCATTGGCATGTTAATGGTAATAAAATGTTTTATTTACAAGCTTTAAAAGGATGATCATTATTTACGTCGAGTTGGATGTAAGTCGGTTTAAACCAAAAGCTTAAAATACTTTCAAATTGTACATAATATCATTGACTCAAGCTCCGAATGCCTTTACTGATATACCACAACGATCAATTTATTTTATGATACAATTGGTGAATGAAGTAGAAATATTTTTGGTGACGGTTATTTTTGAACGTAATCATCTCCGATGTTCTCTATTTTTATCTTTGAAACACAGAGGGCTGACCTGTTGGCAACGAATAAAGGGCGACACCAACGACGGCTTTGAAGCTATAAGAGATATTGACGATACTGAACTATGAACGGGATCAGGCAAAACCAAGTTGAACGATAACTTCATTGAGAAACTTATGCTTGAATTTATAATTTTAAAAAGCATTACGTTCCAGTTACCTATATATTTTGCGATATACATTTTGACAGGTTGACAGGCAACTGAAGCTAGAACTTGCTCCATCCACACCCTTAGAAATATGTCGGTATCTTGCATAGCCAAAAGGCAGTCTACTGTCTTGCCATTCTTAACCCCTTTAAGTAGCCACATTGGTCTATTTTTTTTTTAATCTGCTCTATATCGTGACTTTTCTCGAAATTTGAACTTTTGATTTAACAAATCTTAAAAAGCACTAGTTTTTATAACAAATTGAAGTTCAACGCTTGCATTTCTTAAAGCAACAACTATCAAAAATCGCACTTTGGGCTCGTAGTTCCACTCAAAAATTAGCAGACCCAAACACCTATTAACCACATGCCGGGGGTCCTTGTGTTTATAGGCAAAATGCAGTCTACAGTCGTGTCAAATGTTGCCTTCAGCCCCTTTAAGTAGTCACATTGGGATAATTGTTAAAACTAAAATCAGCTGTATAGATACTATATTGTGACTTTTTTCTTTTGAATGAAAATTGAATTTATTTACACAAAACTTTTCACAAGACACACTATGGGCTTCTAGTTACTTCCACCAAATTATCCCAGGAACGATACCCGACCAATCTGTAATTTAATTGACGATATTTATAGACAACTATGCATGAGTGACATTTTAAAACTTTCTTTCAGATAACTTCGCTCATATCCAGTGGTGGAAATAAGACCCGCCCGCTCAAAGTGTAAGTAACAGTAAGTCCAGGGTAATTTCATCATCAGATCAGATGACAACTTACTTGATAAACTTGAGCGATCCGACTCCGATCATTCATCATGCTAGTACACTACACATAATAATTATGATAATATTGGGAAACTCCCAGTTCCGTGCAATCCATCGATCCATTCCAAACTTTCGATTAACAGGAGCGCTCAGAGTCAGAACATCCCATCGGGCCGAATCAAGTCCCCATACGTCTCTCGATCCAATTATTTTATAACCACGATCAATGAGTAGAGCTTCCTCATACTTTTCTGAATTATAATTGGATTTGATTTATACTATAATACTACAATGTGGAACTTTCTTGGGGGGTGAAAGATCCCAGTAAACGCAAGGTGGCGGACAGGAGTGCTGGAAAGAGGAGAAGAAGATGATGAAGGAGTTCGACGAGAAAAGGAAGAGTTAAAAAGTGGGGTGACGGGGATGAGACGCAACCTGAAATCTAATATCTAGAATTCTTGGAATGATAATAATTATAGAAACATTTATATCTATACTACGGGAGGATAGAAAAATACATGGAGTTGTATGCTATATAAGGGGAATTATCGGAGGTTTTTTGTAGATAATTTTGTGGGTTTTGTATATTGGAAATACTCAAACTATGAGTTGTGAGCTTGCCTGGCCCCTGCGCTCACGGTCCATCCCGGTAACCCCGTACGGCACAAGGGACATACCCGACGTGCGGAGCACCAAAGGGGAATGGGGCTCCCATGATTGACCGACACTGGTCGGTTGAGTGTCCAATTGAGTTTGGCGCAGGGCTAAAGAGCTATAACTGTGTAGCTGGGTTTTATCATATTTTATCATATATGGGTTTATATTATATTAATAAATGAAAGACATATTGTATTCTTTAAAAATGGGGAGTGTATGGCAGGAGTATAAAGGGGAAAAAATAATACGATAAGGAAGTATATTTTTGAAGTGGGGTTTAAAGAGAGTATTGGATTGATGAACATGATGAATATGAGGAGCTGTTACGAGCTAGGGTTACAGTGGAACATCGTACAATAAAGACAAAAAACATGTAATTGTATCATCATTTGAAAGTAGTCTTGCTCTTAATTGTTTGCTGCAAAATATTATGAAAAAACCTTGGGCTGGTGGAATTTTTGTCGGGCAGGTAAATTATGTGAGTTACCTGCCCGACTGGCTAGTTGAACAAAATCTGAAGTTCCACCACTGTTCATATCCAATGGATTTCACTCGTTCGACCAGTAAACAATATGAACATTAACACATTACATGATTGCCACTTTAGTCAAGAAAAACAAAATAAAGTACACGACAACGAGAACAGGCCGCTCCCAAAAGCGCTGGCATTAAACTGGTGGTGTGAAATAAATCAGAGAAATAGTTTAGGAGGGGGAATATTTCCCTAGAAAACCTTGAAAAGCGTGGTAAGCAGTGGCGGATCCAGGATTAAAATGTACGGGGCTGCAGGACCGGTTTTTTCAGGAAAGGTACTTTGTTAACCACAAAATCGTAAAAGGTGCCCACATTTTTGTGCCGCCAGCTCGTGAAATGGGGGGGGGGGAGTTTGGGTAGCGATGTGGTTGTCCACAAAACCGGCAAAAAATATCCGCATGGTCGAACTCGTAAATGTACGGACGAAACCACAAGTGTACCGACGGGAAATAGCCCCCCCCCCCCCCCCCGGACCTATTCAAAGCAAAATAATATCTGTCAATTTGACACATTCGCAGGCGCGATCGCTGTGCGTGTACATCGCATGATTGCAGTGAACACAAACAAATACGCACTTATTTGACTGCGTTTTATACCTCCACAAATAACACCAGCATCTTCATGATGACCACAGTTATGGACTCCTCCATGAGAACATTGCAACAGTTGAGTCTCATCACCAGTACAGGAAACGTCGTCAAGTAATATCTCTCCTTCGCCTTGGCCAAAGTGAGCAGATGATGTAGCCTCGACATCCCCTACATCCCAACCATAATCACAAACAGTTCCCCATGCACCATTTTCGAATATCTCCACACGCCCTTCATTCGTGTTGCTTCCACTAACTAAACGAACTTGAGTGGTGAGATCTGTATTTATAATACTAATAGAGACTCTGATCTGTTACAAAATTATAAAAGCACTATCCTTTGCACTGTATCTGTTATCGTTACTCCTCACTTTTAACACTCCCAAATGGATTTTCTTATTTAAAACAAGCATATAATGGCAATTCCATTGATTTGCTTTTTGAATTTTTGCTTCATCGGTTTGTAAAATTTGTTTGGTATTTTTGGGGGAAATATATTATATTAATTTATGGTAAACTTCTTTTTTGATTCACACTGTGATATTGACTAACGAAATAGAACTATGATTGGCTTATTGGGTTGTGTTTTAAGTTAGCTTGTTCAAAATCTATATTAGACAGGGGCGGACTGGCCACTGTGGCGTTGTGGCGATCGCCACATTGGCCGCTTGGTTTTGGGCCTCTCAGGGCTGGTTACTCAAATTTTGTGGCCGTGAGAAATTTTGTGACTGTGCGAAATTTTGTGACCATCATTAGCCAAAAACTCAATGGTAATGATTTAGTTACAAGCCTATTTAAAAGCACAGTTTTGTCCTTCTCCGAGTCGTTCTTCCAACAAAACTGAGCATAAAATAGTCTACAGATGTTGGCAAACACTATGACTGACGAACTGACGAACTCCAATGGCGAATGGGGAATGTAAAACTTTAACGGTGACAAGTAGGAGCGCCCTCACTTATAATACTGCCCATCCATGTTGTTAATGGTAACAAGTGCGGGCGCCCTACATATACCCTCACTTCTAGGTACTGCATTAGGGGGGGGGGGGTACCGCGCCATTTTGCGATATTTTACGAAAATTGTGGTTATCACGTGATACGTATCGTTGAAAAATAATTTACACTTTTTTAACGAAATGCACTGTGGGATTGTGTTACCAGCCTAAAATCAAAGTGGTCGCAAACCCGGTCGCAAACTTGCTTTTAATTGAGCCTAGCTATAACAAGCTAAAGTGACATCTCTGAATGTATAAACAAAATGTGCAAAGGAGAAATTGTTGGGCACACTGGTAAAATGGTTTTACAACAAGTTTTGCTATCATTAATCAAACTGAACTCAAGTTAAATCACTTATTTATCGAGCAATAATATAATTGTTTACGCATTTTAATTGTTTAGATACAAAGTTAAATAAATCAAGGATATATTTATAATAGATAAATAAATAAAAAGAAAACTATAAAAGAATTGGCGGCGTTTATAATTGATAAAAATTGACATAATAATGATGTTTCATTAATCCACCATCAAGTTTAAAAAATAGAAAAATAAAAGTATAACAAGGAATATTCGAAAATCGAACCCGTGATTTCCGATTGCCAACGACATGGCCAACCTATGCACGCCACAGAATGTGTTTGTAATTTGATTATAATCCTTATTTTTTTAAAGAACGGTAATTTATTTTGACATTTTCGAGAACAAAAATGGCGTAATTTTGTGGTAAACGCCAGCAGTGGTGTCCGTGTATACAGATGATGCCGGCATACTAAGCAAATCCAGCATATAAAACAAAAGTGCTCCTAATTGGGCTCGAACCAACAACATTTCGCTCCTCATGTCGACGATCTATCGACTACACTAACCATGCTAATTGAAAAAAAGTAATTGCAAATAATGTATTTATATCATGGGTCATAGGTTAAATGCACTGTGTTAAATTCTACAATCCCGGCCGCCACTCTGTTCAAAGGCACCAAAAAGTGGACTTGTTTTATGCTTTTTTGGCAATTCTGAGGTGTGTGGATCGTGTTTTTTTATCAAATTGGTTAGATATCCGTCCATTTTAGAACATCTGCAATTTAAAGTGCACCCACACTCCCGGGAAAGTATGATGCCAAGGGCATATATTTTGCACGTAAATCCAATACAAATTTCAGAAAATCGACCAAAATCACGAGGGCCGATCGCCATAGGCACTGTGTCGTCTTATTCGTGATTACTCAACCCCGAAATTGCGTGTCGCTATTTACATTTCCTATTTTCGACGCAGGTGGCAGCATCCACAGAGGTTTCAGATGTGACGTCATCGCCTTCGTAATTTATATGAAAATGAACTTTGCACATCAATAACGATGTTATGGTACTGCGTAATGTTTCTATAATTTACCTGTAATTTAAAAGCAACGACACGTTCAAAACCCCAACAAAATCGGAGTTCATTTAGGCAAGATATATCGGTTTATTTGGAAGGATTTTTTTCGCAAAAAGATATGTATTATAGTACTTTTCAGGCTCAAAATACGGACTTGTACCATAAAATTACCAAACTTTTTTTTTAATTTTTAGGATAACTAAATATTTAAGTTTTCAAAACTAAAAACACTTTTGATGGCAAAAGAACGGAAAATAGTGTATTCAAGGGACCATTTATGTGTGTCGATCGTCGAATATTTGGGATATTATTTATTAATTTTATAAAATTTGTCATTTTATAAACAGAACTGTTACGTTGCCGCATTGCTATGCACAGTATTGATGAAATACATTTGTGTATACATTTTATTGTAGTAAATAGAAACAAATGCAAATAAATATATTGAAATATTTTATGAGCTAGACTTTTAGAGCGGCATATTATTGCAACAGCGCTACAGTTAAGGTATACGGTCACTGATCAAGTGGTATCGATTTGTTTTGAGTACAAAGGAAAGGCATGTTGAAGTTCGTTGAAGAGGTCCGTAGCAATCGATTAATTTATAGATAAGTGTTGACAGCTAATAAAAACTATCAACTTGCAAAATAGAGGGCAGTGCGAATAAATGTCCGGTTGCAGACCTCGTGAAATATGACGTCATAACCATTGCTTCGGACAAAATGGCGCGGTACCCCTCCCCCCCCCCCCCCCCCCCCCCCCCCCCCCCCCCCCTTTCCCCCAGTACTGCATTTAGGACCCGATTTAGGACTAATGAATACGCTGAAATGCTGATAAATAATCAGAAAATGGGATAGATAGATAGGATAAAAAAGAGAAAAAGAAGAAAGACTGAGAACCTACCAAGTCTTGTACCTTCGAAGGGTGATTAGAGGTTATCGACGTATCGGCCATGGGAGAGCTAAAGTTGGTTCAGAATTTAAAGAGACCAACACCACCGATATCTTACTCTGTTCAACACACATGTTGATGGATACTCGTTTGAAAATAACCCACCAATGTAGGGAAATATGGGGCAACTGGTCCTATGGGGCAAGTGGTCCGAAATGAAGGATTTGACAGATATGCAACAGTAAATATATACATGCAGTACAGTCGTCTTAAGATGATAGGTGCATATTTCATTTGAAGGGTGCTATATTGTAGTATGCTTAGAGAATTTCCGAAATATGATTAAAACCTCAGGTTGTGGTTGAAATAACCGTAACATGGCGCACGTTGCTAAACTTGGGACCCATTGGTGGTTTGGATTTGCGATCAATATCATCATTTAAAGAATGCTTCAACTTAAATCATTTTCACGGGTATTCATTTGGTAGAGTTATTAGTTTATGAATTTGCAAATAACAAAGTACACCTGTCCATTTCTTATTTTATCTAAAGACACTCGTCTACTTGTAGGACCCGACTTGCAGTTTTGCCTTTTTTCTGAAATGTATTGGAGTTATTGATTATTATGACAAATGGTGGTATGTTTTAAACAATTTTGGCGTAAAATGTATTACGTCACAGGCGTGTTTGAATAATATTTCATCTCGACAAAGTGGTCAGTCATTTGTTGGGGAAAGTGGTCCGAACGGGTATGGGGCAACTGGTCCGCCTGCAAAAACGTAATCAAAATTGTAAAATTCATTTTGAAAATTAGTTGTTAGTGTCAATAAAACTTGACTCGGTATTTAAATGTGAATAGAATATGAAATAATTCACATCGTCGGTCTCATCACATACATATCTATTCGACGCAACACGCCTTTCGAGAAAATCGAGATTGAAAATCCTGTCGTCAGATTTGGCTTCAAACTTACTTATTTCTTAACCAATATTCCTAGATAGGATATATACATGAAGAGGACCCTTGGTTCTTTCTATTTAGGTAATTTTTGTGTGCTAATCTTTTGAATAACATTGATTAAAATGGTACCAAACTTATAGCTCTCTATGTGAAAATTCTTTTTTTCAATTATTTACGATGATTTCTCGGATATTATATAGATCTCTATGTGAAACACGTAGAAGTTGCGATGTTCAAATAGTTAACGATGATTTTTCGTATAGAGCGCATATAGATCTCTATGTAAAACGCGTTGAATTTGCGATGTTCAAATAGCTCCTAATAAATGTGCAGTCGAAAATTTCGCTTGCTTTGTATACTATTAGTATACTGCTATTTACACGTTAACCACGAAACTGTATACAACATGGGTTTCATGAGACATGTATCCTTTTTACATGTTAAATAATATGGCAATGTGTTTGTAAAGAAAATACTGCCTAAGTGTCCGTGTTGTCATTCACTGATTTCTGTGTATTCTTTACACATTGATTATATGTTATATGTAAACAGTTACATGGGTGATATTTTCATAGCAATTCCATAAATATTTACACGAGCTTTAATCTTTCATATCATGAAATAAGCTTAATCAGTCCAGGCAAATGACCAAATCTGGAAATCGGGATTGATTTCCAAATCTGGAAATGTAGTGATCAACATATTTTGCAGGTACACACAGAAAACACTATGTAAAAAAATTACACAAATTATGTAAAAATTACACAATCTGTGTAAAAATAGAACTCCATAATACTATGTAAACAGTTGTGTTAAGCTTTTGCATAGGAATTTACACAAGCTTGGGTATATATTACATGTTTTATGTAAACTCTTACATAATAATTATGGAGTTCTATATTTACATAATTTTTTACATAGTGTTTTCTGTGTGTAGTTATTTCTGTGAATTACCAAAATGCTTCAAATTTGTGGATACTTAATTTTTATGAATCGAAATCATTCAAGCATATCATTATTAATTCACTGCCATTTTTTGAGGTTATTATTTTCGCGAATTTGAGCACAAGCTATTTTTGCGAAATTAAATTGTTCACGAAATTAACAGTTTTCTACTTCGGGGGGACCTTATATTAAGGATGGACCAACTATTTTTGGGTAAATCATACGTTAAAGATAATTACCTAAATTATCACCGTGGGCGTTTTAATTTTGACCGGGGCATTTTAAAAACAAGTAATTAGTTGATTAATTAATTAATTTAATTAAGCATTAATTAGTGGATAAATTGTCATCGGGTAATTATTTTTGCTTTCTTATTATTTGGTAGGTATGTCTTATTGACTTTTAAATTCAAAAAGTACTGATAATTGCTGAAATCTATGTCTAATTAAATATGTTTTTTTGAATCTGATCACAAAGTGCACAGCATTGATTTCCAGATCAGGCAATCGATTTCCATATATAGTACATTTCCAGATTTGGTCATTTGCCTGGACTGTTAATCGGACTAGTTGGCCCATCCTCCCCTATAGCCCGTCATTATGTTAACAGAGTAACGCTTGTATTCAAAGGGTTGGCTTGTTGAAGGTCGTATATTGACATAATCAGACCAACGATTAATATGGGAGCGAAAACCTTTTGTTACGGACACGCATAAGTAAAGTGGATTCCCTCTATAATGAACCAAGATTTTAATTTCAGTGCCAAGATCTTGAAAAGGCTTACAGGAGACATTCTCGCTTCGACGATGCTCCTATGCGTACGTCAACTGAAAGCCTATTTCACCATCCCCCACACGTGTACCTCCATTTAAAGACGGAATGCGACGCCCCTGATTTTGGGCGTACTTCCACAATGTAACTGTATGTGTATATTTTGTGCGCTTATTACTTATTTGTTTATCTATAGTTATTTATCTTGACTGATTTATTTATTTAGTGTTTGATTGATTGAATTTCTATTTTTATAGCTGTTTAGGAAATTTTAATTAGTAATTTGCCGCGACACTTGTTACCCGCATATCACATGTCAAATTCCTCTTCTACCCCCCCCCCCCCCCCCCCCCCCCCCCCCCCCCCCCCCTCCCCCAGCAAGACCTTCCTGCTGTAGACAAAACATGTCGAACTTCCTCTGGGCATTTTAGCAACGCATGGAGCGCCCCCTAACGAGCCATCACATTTCAATTTAGTTAATTTATGCGGTGTTGACGTTATCGAGATACTTCTCCCATTGACTCCCTGGCTTGACCTTTTCGTGATACTTGCCCTATAGTTATATAGTCCCTGGTTGTAGTCGGAAAAACGACACTGCTCTAGCAACAACAAGATAACCGATATGTGTGGTAACGATGCGTTACGACGATATCTTGAAACACCTCGGCGAATTTGGACTCTACCAGAAATACATCTACACTGCGATATGTCTGCTGGCGATACCCTGTGCATGGCACAGCTTAGGAAACACATTCCTCAGTGCCTCTCCAGAGCATTATTGCCGCTCAGCTCTAGGACAGGTCTACGAGGATGTGGTTTCGCTGGAGAAAAATTGTACGATTCCGTACAAAAATGGCAGATGGTCAAAATGTGAAAGATTCAACGTATCGGAACCGTTGGACCAATGTACAGGGGAGGCAGACACTGTGACTGTCGCTTGTGATCAGGGATGGGTGTACGACACAACTTTTTACGAGTCTTCTGCTGTGTCTGCGGTAAGTGTGAAAGGTTAATTACTTTGATCAATTGAATCATTGGATATTGTGACAACTTTAGACATAGGAATTTCCATCGGGGCTCGATGTCTCTCAGGAATTCCTCGGAAATTCCTTGGTAGCAAAGTGAAATGTTTTGTATTTCTACAGTAACCTCTAAACAACTATTACGTCATTGACCTCTTCGCGTTCACCAAAAAATACTGTTTGGAGCATATCTTTACGTACATCGCGCAATGAGAATGGGATTCACCGGTCCTCTGCTTCTGTTGGGTTTCTGTGTCATAACAATTATATAAATCATTAGAATAATAGTAGGGGATATACAAGGTGTTACCGTCCACAACCCCCCCCCCCCCCCCCCCCCCCCGGCCTCCCCAAACCAACTGTTTTGACTTACTTTATGGCTCTAAAGCATATTCAGGATGTTACTAACATTTTTTTAGTATGCTATTCAAGATAGCGTCCAAACTGGCCGCCAAAACTGGTCAAATTTCATAAAATGACATATAGCAATCAAAATGTATAGTTAAAGTAAAGTTTTAATAGTGGGATATATTAGACCACTAAACACTCATATCCAGTACTTTTGCTTTGTTACCATACCTAAATCAAAGATGGCCGCCGATATGGCCATTGTAAATGTAAACATAGTCTACAAGAGTGTATGATAATCCAAAATAGATAATGTAAGAGTGTATAATTACATCACATTCACCAACTAGTATGTTCTAAACTGCTAAGCTACTGGTTTATACATAATACCCACCTCTGTGACAATTTTGATTCTGTATCACTTTCCAAAATGGCTGCCAGAATGGTTATGTTAAATGACCTAAAACAATTGTCTTGTATTGCAAATGGCCATAATACTAATACCCCAAATTTAATGGGACATCATGCATTTTGATTGCTATGTCATTTTATGAAATTTAACCAGTTTTGGTTGCCATTTTGGACGCCTTCTTGAATAACCCCTTAGCATACAAACACACTTATTGGTAACATCCTCAATATGTTCTAGGACCAGGAAAGGAAGTCATAAAAATTGGTTTGAGGGAGTCCTGGGGGTGGGGGGCACGGTAACCCCGTATATCCCTGACTATAATGTAACCGTTTTGCAACCTTGAAACGAACATAAATTGTGTTCTTTCATTTAAATGAGCGTAAAACTAAAATTCTTATATTAAAGGTAACGAAATGCACCCTCTGTTCAAATAACAGATTTTCAGTAGCAAATTCTCAATGTTGCGTTACCCACCCTGTATAACGATTGACATGGCTTATTTGTACCCATCATTGATATGAACAGCTGGGGCTTGATTAATGAAAGAAAACATGCAATAACTTTATCGTAATTAGAAGTTATTAAATCAATGGAATATTTTTTTATACATTTTTAATAACCAATATAATTTTGTGCTTGTGGTGAAAATTACATGCTCTAAAAACCGTAAAGAACTTAATGTAGGCAAGAAAATAAGTCCTCCTTTTTGCACATCTTGAAAACGCTATAGAGTGCGTGAATTTAAATGAGCGCGTTTATATCATTATATTTGGGTCATTCAATAAGTTCTACCTCCTACCTTATAACGACACTATAATATATCGTATGAAATAATCTACAATTGTAGCTTTAAATATCAGCTACTAATACATAGTAAATTAGTCTGAGTACTGGATTTACATCCATTTAGTGCAACGGAAACGGATAAAAAACAGCATAATATCTCCTAAGTGATATTAATTTGGCTAATTCTAAGAGACAAAACGTACCTATCGGTCAATTAAAAACGTTCTAAATTAAAAATATATCTATAATATAACAGTGACTAGAAACAATAACAATGACTGATTTATTGGGGAAAATCCCTCTAATTAGCTAAAACCAGACCAGGGCGGCCATTCATTTTAACCCTACCCTAGATAACCATTATTTGATTTTCATAAGAAATATGAGATCTTCAATACACAGGACTAAATGGATATATTTCAAGACTCTCGAAGAGATAATTGTCCACCATTGACTATCTGATTTACTATTCTAACGGTTGCATATAAGGACAACTCATTAAGTGACTATCATATTAAGATTTAACACTCGAGGCATTACTATGGCTTGACTTATTACAACGAAAATTTGACTAAATAGCAGTAGTCCGGTATGCTAAAGACGTAGCAATACGTTCGAGTTGATATTATACTATTTGCAAGCCTACAAAGGTTGATATTGCCTACAATCTGATTAATACATGAAAATACAGTATTATATTCAGTATTTAAATCGGGCTGTTATATCTAATCATACAATACGGAGAGAAAACGAAAAAACACATGTATTTATCTTTAGGCTAATTTTCCGTGTCCGATGTCCAAAATCTCTCTCTGGCTTGGGTCGCATCGTAACAACAGTGAAACATATATCATATATTATTTACTTTAGATGTGTAGCAATGATTCAGAGCTATAATCCTGAGAAATGTCATGAGGCTGACATTCATAATAGTGATGTTATGTGTGAGGAGGTAGAACTTATTGCAT
Source organism: Ophiura sarsii (assembly GCA_035610835.1). Classification (NCBI taxonomy): domain Eukaryota; kingdom Metazoa; phylum Echinodermata; class Ophiuroidea; order Amphilepidida; family Ophiuridae; genus Ophiura; species Ophiura sarsii. The sequence continues at coordinate 44,888,345 of CM069455.1, forward strand.
GACCCTCTTACATAACATGCTGCTTAGAAGTGAATTGCCTACGCATTTACACAGGCATAATATTATGGTAAATTGTTGTAATTATGGTGGTTTTTTTTTTTTTTACAACGTGTATAATATTAATGGATACTGTTTTATTGTTGTATATTTAGAAATATTAACATGTATGTATTAACTATTACTAACATTTAGAGTTGTACATTTTGCACATTACTAGTACGGTGTTTGTCACTGATTTGATATTATGAAAAGATCAAAGCGACTTACAACTAACATTAAATTCATATATTTGTGTGTATGTCTTTTCTTCTCTTCTTTGTTTTGTTTTTCAGTGGGATTTGGTTTGTGATAGCAACTCAAAGCGTCAACTTTCGAAATCATTAGTTCTCTTCGGTAAAATGATTGGTTCCGCCATATTTGGTCAATTAGCAGACGTAATTGGGAGAAAACCGACATTTTTGATTGGGATTATCATGCAGGTATGCGGGACATGTTTGGAAGTTGCAGTTTTAGTGATTTTGAAATAATGTTTTTTCTTCTTTTAAAACTATTAAATATAATGGCAAATGCAAATATCTGTACTGTTCCCTTCACTATTGATAACTGGGGATTCAAAATAAAATAAACAGGCTCGTATTTCAGAAATTAATATGGCGCTTGTTAATACCACTCACTGAATGGTCTATTTAAAAAAACCATATGCACCATACCCCACACCAACCTCATATAGAGGAACATAATATTACTTCAAAATATATCTGGAAATCTTGATGTTAAAGGTATGGGAATTACATTGGGAAACGTTAATGAATTCCAGAACATCCTCTATTGGAAAATGGGAAAAAAAGATTTTGAAATCCGAATTCTTGCAGAAGTGTTTCGTTTTTGTATAGCCCAAATGTACCTTTAAATCATTATGGAAAGAACACCCCCTCATGGAAGTACATAACATGAATATGGATGCTAAGGATAACTGTTATTTTGTTCAGGTTTCGATTGGTATAGGAGCGTCGTTTTCACCAAGCTTTCCCGTGTTCTGCGCACTGCAATTTCTTATAGGTGTCGCAGCGTCTGGCGTCTTTGTGGTGGCTATTGTGATCGGTAGGTAGACCTGATATTATAAAATGATCGTCCTATTATATAGCACATTCACAGTGGCTGCACCGATCTCATAATTTGGGAGTGGGCAAGATTTTTTTTAGGGGGCCATGACCAAAAAAATGATGATGCGCTGTTGTGCCATGTTACGCTTAAATGGTCAAGTGTGGTCTAATACTAACTAATTCGGTATGAAAATGCGCGGTTGCGCGACAAAATTAGCTGTTTTATGCTAAAATTGTCAACATTTGGTCTAATTAAACCTAATTTAGTGAGAAAACGTGCGCACAACGCGGACAAAAATTGCCTTTTTATGCTTAAATTATTTATTTTTATTTTCTTATTTTAACTTTTAAAAAAATCGGGGGGGGGGGGGGGGCAATGGTGCCGCCAATGCACATTACATTGAAGTCAAAATCTCAATCATTCGGAAGATTAATTTGCAATTTAGTTTCCTAGTACGTCAAATAAATAATTTCTATTCTATAAATACCTTAATGTAAAATGAAAGTGCATTCTATTGTATCTGACTACATTAATGGGCATGTGTTTATACAGAGTACATAACGTGCTTCCCATGCACATATGTGACGTGTTCTACCAAAACCAGACGGAATTGGGCAGAGCTCCAAACTGAGAAATAGCCCAAAACATAATTGGGGGTGATTTTGGTGGGAATTTGAGTTTCTGGTAAATAATTAATCTTCAGAGTGTTTATAACAATATTGTGAAAGATTCAGATTAAAAAATCTTCCTAAATGTATGTTTCAGTGATTTAAAAAAGCCTAGTTCTAGTAAAAAGCCTAGTTCTAGTAATTTTAAAGGGCGATATCTCAGTTTGGAGTTTTCATAAAGACCATAAAAGACGAACTTGAAAATGATGTAACTCTGCTTTGGGAAGTCCAATTAAAAAAGGAGAAGTATCACTGTAAAGCTAAAGATCTCTACTTTAATAATCAATTACTAACTCAATTTTGATATCTTGCCCAATTGTGTCTGGTTTCGGTAGAACAAGTCACATATGGTTTCTAAAATATAAAGAGCAATGCAACGTGTAAATATCGATAAATCTCTTACAAATATGGAGGGATTTCTGTTCGAAATGGATCACTTTTTCTATACGATGTGCATTAGCAATATGTAACGTATTACTTTCTCTTTGCCAACGTACCAATGTTCGGCAATTTGTGTTATACTCACCGTAAGCTCAATGGGTATAATCCCGGGGTATAATCCCAATCGCTTATAATTATTATCAGACACACAACCTTGTTAAACAAAAAAAGAGATCAAGCGGCTATACCCTGTATAGGCATGCAAAAAGTGCGGGAGCGGGAAATACGGCTCCTAGGAAGAGACAGTTAAAATTGAGGAAATAATGACTTTTGAGAAGTAAAAAGGAGGAAAGCAAGATAAAAAAGAGGAAAAAAGAGGAGAGAAAAAAGGAAAGAGTAAAAATGAAAAGAGGAGGAAGAAATTACTTTTGGCACTCCTGAGGACACCAAGGGTTTTCTTTAAACGTGAATGACCTCCACGCTATATAATTAATATATGATTTATATTAATCTCCTCCTCGTATATTTGACAAATCAACATGAAGTGAACATCTGCACCGGAACGGTTCATGCTAAAATCAAAATGATTACCGTTTTCAATCATTATTAGAAAATGAAATGTTATTAAAAGGTGGTTCGGTAGTAAGGGCAGTAAAGTATAGTGAAATTAACAAACTCCGATGTGGATTTCAAAAACTGAAAACTGTGAAAAATACAAACATGAGACGTGACATTGAATATAATTAATAGTGGTTTTAATAGAAGTCCAGGGTAAACATTAATAAAGGCAATATTTATGACAAGCTAAATTTTCAACCGGACCTCTGATCAGGCCACTCATAATCGATGTGAAACGATACTCACCCTGAGTGTAACTCAACTTAGAAGGAAAGACTGATGACCATCAAAATTGAGATACTGACAATATACTATTCATGATACAAAGTTAAATTTCAATCAAAACTAATAGACAAGCCGAATCTGCCTGATTTTAGGGGGTGACCCGGACACACCAGCCAACCGCGATTTGTGTTGGCTTAAAATGTAGGTAAAGACATCCTCAACCACCAAATTAAAACTGATGGGGAAATCCAGATATTTGCTCCCGAAAATTAAGAAAAAGAAGAAAATTACTTATTTGGCTGTACCATTTCACTCATGAGACACACAGTACAGTATCTATGTAAATAGCCGGTTAAAACACTTCACTAGCATTCCGGACTTCGTACGATCAATATCTAAGTCTCTGTATTTGTTATTATTCAGGCTGCATGCGCCCGTTTGCAACCCATTGATGAGATGGTCGACGTCCATCACCGCCCTGTGAACGGGCGCAAAACGGGTGCGCCGTTCTTATTCCTCATCCGGGCTCTCACCGTTCGCCGTCGTTTTTACTCACCCGGCAGTAGTTTTGACTATGTTCAAAACGCCTGCCGGGCGCGGGTGGCTGGCAAAGTTCCCTGAACGTGTTTAACGGACGGAAAACGGCCCACGGTATGTCCTTACCGTGTGTCCGCACCATTTTTACACACGGTGGCGAACGGTTATCGCAAGCCATGAGGTCCATAACGTATTGCGACAACGCGTTGGTTTCCCAAAGCAACGCGTTGCCTAGCGAGCCAATAAGATTACGGGTTTTGACCACGTGTTGTTTTCCAAAACAACGTGTTGTTTTGGCCAAAGCAACGCGTTGTTTTGGGAACGGAATAAATCGCAATATTTGACACTGTTGAAATGATTTTGAAACATAATTATATGCCAAAGCACTCAGGGGGTTGGTGGTCGGGGAGGTAAAAACAAGGATGGCACAAGCTAAAACTATAAGTATTGGATATCCAACAATCTTAAACTATAAATATTGTGTTATTGCGATTTATTCCGTTTGCGAAAGCAACGCGTTGCCACAATACGTTATGGACCTCATGGCTTGCGATAAACGGTGAGCCCACACGGCTAATGTAACAGCGGCATAACTTAGAGAATACAGGTTTTGTTGTTAACGTACCCGTGTTATATTGTTTGACATAAATGCTGGCGGCGGCCGTATTATTTTTAAGCGGAACAACTCCGTCGTGTTCTACGCAGAAATACGAATACTAGCGAACATATTTGTACATATCTGCCCATCTTAATATATTGTGACATGTTAAGTGCTACGGCACGATTTTGGGAATATTGAGAGATGTATCGCCGATTTCTCTGACAAACAAAGTTCTTTGCTTTATTAACAATTTTTAGTTGTTTAAGAAATTATTCGTTTTTAAATATTATAGCCACGGAACTGGTTGGTCCATCTAAGCGAGCATTCGCTGGCATTGCAATAGATTATGTCTACAGTATAGGCTATATGAGCCTAGCCCTCATTGGTTGGTTACTACGAGATTGGCAGCAAATCGAACTGGCAATATCCGTTCCATCAGCAATTTTCCTCGTTTATTACTGGTAAGTCAGCTTCAGTCAAAGGCGGTTGGAGGGGGAGCTATGTGTTTAAAAAAAAGAGTTCGGTCGCTTTACATATTGATATATTTTAGGGTGTTTCAGGATTAGGGTATTGTCGTCCTCAAAACATTAGGGGTATGGTAAAATGTGATCCGATCTGAGAAAACCCGCCGCATGGTGAGATTTTTTATACTGGGGATAGTTATATCATCAGAAAGCTGAAACCGTGATGATTACAGAACCGTTTCGATCATTTTTTCTAATATCAAAAAAATAACATTATAAAGTTAATTAGAAAAGTGACTCCAGTAAATTGTTGAAGGTGAAATTTCATGAAAGATGATGACACTAAGATTTGTAAATGGTTTTCTTTTTTTAATTGTACCCATAAGCCTTAGTTCACATTTGGATACATCCGACGGGTTTTCACAGATCACATCACTTAATGTCATCATCCAACGGTGAAATAGGAAAGGCTTGGTCGTTTGGTATAGATTTCTTTCTACAAAATAACATAAACATCACAAAAGAATCTTTACAATTGGTGCCGGTTTTTCTTTTTCGGGTGTCGGTTCATTAACATTTGTGAACTTTATTTTTCAACCATTTCTAAATTAGAAACGGGTTGGTTTCTCATTGCTTTCTTGTCTTCGAAATAAATAATCATGAATTAGTCCTTTTACAACGATCAAAACTAAAACTGAAAGTCGTCTATGTTCTTCATATTAATTTATTCTTCAGGTTTGTCCCTGAGTCACCCAGATGGCTGCTCTCAAAAGGACGCATAACAGAAGCAGAAGTTATTTTGAAAAGAGCGGCAAAAGTCAACAAAGTCACATTGCCAGACAATGCATTTGAAAGTGCTTTAGATGAAATCAAGGTACCGTAGATACTCGATATCAAGCCGACTTTGAAACTCTGATAGAGATGGCGCCCTCTCGCGATTATAGCCGGCTATTAAAAAGATCATTCTAACAAATTGATTTCGGCAGCGCTGAAAATGACGTGAGGAGGCCTAATGTTCGTAGTATATTATAGTCAGTTCAGTCAGTCGTTAGCGCGATCACTAATGATTGAGATGAGCTCTTTCTGTTACGAAGATTCCTTAGATTCTCCTAGTTAATTGTGTTGCATTAGATGCTCGATCATTCGGAGATCGAAATTTTTGCGTTGACGTTAATGAAAAATGATCGAAATTATAGAACCCAGAACACTTGACCTAAAAGTTGTCTATACCTCTAGTCCATCTTATTGTATACGGGGCAAGAGTTCCAACCGTTCTGACAGGTTTAGACAATATACATTTGATTGTTAGCTTTCAGTGTGTGTGTTATGTATATTTCAAATAAAATATACGCCACCCCACCCCCCCCCCCCCCCCCCCCCCAATTTATAGATCACCACTAGTTCATTATTCATTGAACACGATGGTTGCTTCAATGAGTAGTATGACCGAGCGGTTTAGGCTATACACTATAAATCTATTGAATTCTCCCCGCGTCGGTTCGAATCCTGCTGAATACCTTTTGTTACAAAAAGCGATTTAGTCTCTGTGTATTGGAAAATGACGTATATTTTTACTCCGCACATTTTCATTCATGGATGTAATTGCCTACTTCCAGACACACACCAGAGTATCTTAATTGCATTATTACCAAGATGTTTTACATCTTAATGTCGGGAACCTTATAACCTTTCACTTCTGCAGACGACATACTATACTATACTATACTATACTATACTATACTATACTATACTATACTATACTATACTATACTATACTATACTATACTATACTATACTATACTATACTATACTATACTATACTATACGCAGGTATACGGCCTTTTCGAATAGTGCCCTCTTATGTGAAACGGTATAATGAAATTACATTGTTCGATTTAAGCTATCCGCGTGCCCTGCAAAACGTGCACCGAATACCGTGCCCGAATAGTATACTCCTATGTGAACCCAGCCTAATGTATTAATAGTCGTGTCAGTTGCCAAAGTTGAGTGAATTTATGGTATATTGTAGACGACAGGATTTTGTTTTCACGTGCAACTCATTTGCAATTCATTTGACAAAATGTCAGTCTTAGGCGTAAAAAGAATTGTTTCCGGTAGACCGCGCGCATTTCGTTTGGCGACGTAAATTAATACCGCATTTCATTTTTGTATTCCCATTTTTGAAAACATATAATCTCAAACGCGATTTAAATACAAATTACTGTAAAAAAATATTAACATTTTGCACTAACAATTGAATCTGACTGCTCTACTATGACATGGGGCACAGTAGGATACTGGCTGTGATTATTTGTGTCTTCAGGGTTCGCGGCGTATGGTAAATTGCAAAAAAATCCTTTAGAAAGTCATCCCACCGCACTTCTCCCCCCCCCCCCCCCCCCCCTCAAAAAATAAAAAGTGAACAATAAAAAAACGCATCTCGCATCTTGGTTTCCAAACCACCTACCAGAAACAAACTTTTTTGTTTTGCCTTATACGCGTAACAGTGCCAACAATAAGGCATTTTAATTAGGTTCAACGCAATGTGCCTATAGAGTGCGATAACAAGTTGGCTAAAGTCGTGTTGCCGGGACGCTGCTCGAAAATGCTATTTTCTGAAAAAATATCTGTTTTTTTCTTTACAGAAAAAATGACGGTTTATTTGCCGTGGCCTTGACTCTTGTCGGCCTTGAATCTTGTTTTATTAGGCTTTAACTTTTTTCGATCATCAATTTATTGCTCTTCGCGTTGATACCCAATTTAACCTGCCAATGTATAGACCTCTCCCCTCGATTTTCCGTATTGTACGTCTGCTGTTTACTCCGTTACCAGACACTCACACTCGTATATAATCAATGGATAGGTTCCGTCCCGGGATGCGAAATTCTTTACCGTAACCAACATTTGGATAGGATAGTTATAATGCGTAATAATAACATCGTAGCGCGGGCGTAGTTCACAGAAAGCTCGCTGTACGCTATACATATTCGACTTACGCACGTTCTATTGTATTATATACACTGGCACTCATAAGTATTACCGCAGTGAACATACCCTAGAAATTCCATCTTCTATGAACAAACTATTGATTATTTTCACTAGTAACAACAGTGTATGTCTGCATTACATTACATTGAGCACGTTGAGCTCGTCTTGGTGAATATGTCTGGTTTAATTGCAATCTTCGTATTTTTGGATTCCGAAAAATGTTCAACGTAGTGACACCCCCTTAGTGAGACGGCTTGTCAAGTCCGTTCAGAAAAATATGAGACCAACCAAGCCTGACCTACGGTATTAGAACATATTAATCACCGAATAAGTTTAGTTATCGCATGATCCAGCATACATTATTTTGAATTGACTTGTTCAACTCTTTTGTTAGACTTGAATCGATCACCCTTTTAGTGCATTCTTTTATGAATGGGAGTTACCTGTTATAATGTGAAAGATAGAGATATCGCCCAATTAAACACATCTGACAATAAGTACGCGTTCGTCTAGTACGGTGGTCACTTATAAAACTCGCCCATTGCTTGTGTGGTAGATTTCGATCACGACAGGAGCATGCGCAGATGCGATTTTTTTCATAGAGTGTCATTACTAGTGAAAATCATCAATGGTTTGTTCATAGAAGATGGAATTTCTAGGATATATTCACTGCGGTAATACTTATGAGTGCCAGTGTATATTGTCAAAACAGATTAGCTTTATTCCGTAAAAATCATATCGATTGAAATTCCAATCGCTGTCAGCCAACTCCTCGTGGTCTAATGGCTATCGAACAGGTCTTATGAACGAAAGATTACTGGTTCGAATCCTGGTATCGTAGAATTTTGCGTTAAACCTTGTCTGATATGTTTTCGACATAGGATATAATGTAATGTAAGTACAAGTGCAAAACACTTGTATACATACATGTATATCAGTTTCAATCCAAATGTTGTTTACGGTAAAAAATATCGCTCCCGGGATAGGTTCTTGATTCGAAAATGATAACATCCTATATACTGCGAACATTACTTACGTCATTTACATCGCTGCCGAAATTAATTTTGTTAGAATGATCTTTTTAATAGCCGCTATAATCGCGAGAGGGCGCCATCTCTATCAGAGTTTCAAAGTCGGCTTGATATCGAGTATCTACGGTATGTGAGTATCCCCCTCGCTAAAAGCCAGAGGTGCATATTGTCATCATGCAATGTGTACATGGCCTGTGATATGGTGTATGACGTATGACTTATGACGTATGACGTGTGGCGTATGGCGTATGGCGTATGGCGTATAACGGACGTATGTTTCCGTTTGGTTATCCCTTTTGGTTACAGGTACGATGTGTTCAGTGCTCTCATACGAAAAGTTAGTCTTCAACTTCAACAAACTGTGTGAAAATAATATTTGGGTAAGGGGACTTGAGACATGTGAGATCCTCGTGGGGCACACATATTGACCTATACTGACTCATACATGATCATTGGCCCCATTTTGTCGACACTTTAATCTGCATGTGTTCCTGCTTAGGGCTCTCATATAAAAAGTCAGACTTCAATCTCACACACATTTGGTGACGATAATAATATGTATAGGGACTTGAGATGAAGGGGTGATTTGGCAGGATTTAAGTTGCAATTGGGAATGTATTTTGCCTTCCTCTCAAAATATAAAATTGATAATAATAAGATATTGTTTGATCTTCAGGAGATAAATTCACCAAAGGATATTAATCCGAATAACCAAAGGACTGCCAGTGGATTGGATTTGGTTCGCACTCCCAATATGCGATTTAAAACACTCAACATATATTATGCTTGGTAAGTGCAATATCACGTTAACCCTAACCCTAGAATGGTGGTGCTGGGGAAGGAACGAAGAAAAGGGGAAGGGGAGAGGGGTTAAATAAATGTATGTCCGCGACAGGCGAAGTACATCACCACCCAGCCATCGGGGGATGGGGCTTCCCAGGCTTAAAAAGCGGAGACCAATATATCCGGGGTTTAGTGCTACATAAGATAGACTCTTATATGCGCGCAAGCTGTGTTGTATATATTAGGGATGGGTTAATACGTCCAGTCCTTAGCATGATAGTTAACTATGATAGTTAACTATACACCTTATTTATAGTTGGTGCATTCCTGCCGTTGGTTGGGTAAATATCGATATCGCGTAACGAAAGCGAGGCAAATAATATAAAACGTATGATATTTCATATTCGCCAGCCCTTGTTAATTCCGTCAACATGGTCAAAGCGTGAGTGCATTGCCGATAGGCGGTAGAAACTATTTGATGGCGTGATCGTATTCAACAATTTGTGGCTATAATTTGCGGGTGATTTTTATGTTTTGTCGACACACGTGTATACTGATGATGAATATGTATAGATACTTCAATGCGGTGTGTAAAAGGAATATTTCGCGAACGCAACCCAACACATGCAATGATGATGTTCAATCATAACATATTGCACACTCCCTGTCATAGAGGAAAAGAAGATTTCTTGAGCCACACCGTGCTTCCCATTGACATTCCATTGCAATGACAGGCTTATACATGTTATATGAGGGTCTCTAAAAACACCCGGCTGCAAATTGGTGTGAATTCCATTCAGTCCTCAATCGTTTATCTTAAAGACCCTTTATTCTTAGAATATTACATACTATTCTTGTTTTAGGGGAAGTGTTGGTACGCGTAGTAATATTATAAGCATGAGGAACTTCACAAGACATCTTCGTTGAATCCCTCTCGAAATGTTTAACCATGTATACTCCATTACATGAGTCAAAAACGAATACCGTCATAGCAATAATTTGATTAATCATAAATGTAATTGTCTTTAAAAACTACAGGATAGCCAATTCTATGGTTTACTACGGTCTATCCTTCTTTACGGAGGATCTAGGAAGTGATCCATATATGGCATTCTTTATATCTGGAGCAGTAGAAATCCCGGCATATATTCTCTGCAATCTATTCCTGGATCGGTTTGGTAGAAGACGGCTCATGTCCGCCTTCATGCTTATCGGAAGCTTGGCTTTGTTCTGCTGCCTACCAATCCCAGAGGGTAATATGATAATGTTATAGTAGAAAAGCGTTTTAGAGCCTAATAGTTGGTGCATTTAGTGCATAATAGTCGGTGTCCCTCTAATACTGGGAAAAGGTGTACTTTAGGTCCCAGCTACTGGTATATTGGCACGATACTGGTACATGAAATTTGCCAGTATCGCTCAATACTGGTATAATTTTATTGTTCCATCGTCCGATACTGTGATCCAGTATCGCCCGATACTAGAGCATTTTATATGTGCCAGTATCGTCCGATAGCAGTATCGTCCGATACTGGAACACAGACATTGTACCAGTATCGAACGATAATGGGAGTTCTAGTATCAGACGATACTAGTACAGTCCAGGAACCGGGACATAAAGTACACTTTTTCCTAAGGATGTTTACCACATCCTGGCAATTGATTTTTACAACATCAACTAAAACGTGTTAAGGCGCTGACACACCTAGCCGATTTGGCTCGCCGGAGCTATACCGGAGCACAAATTTGGCGATTTTCGGGGATCGGTACTAGTACGGTAGCGCAACGTTATCACATCGCTAAGAACGGCAGTACATCGTCAGGACATCGTAAGAACATAGACGTGCAGCAAGTCCGTAGGACACAAACAATGACGGTATGGTGTAAAGTGAGAGAATTAATTCAAATACCTGAACTAAACTAATGAAACGTGAAGTATCATATATTTCAGACTTGTAAAAAACAGTCCAGCACGTACGTCTTATCATAACTTTCAAAACCGCACCATGTGTGTGTGAATTTTTCCAACAATTCCGTGTAAACTTCAATTAAGTTTAAATTTGCTAACGTCGCCCACCGTTGCTAATTTTTTCGCCGCTGTTCTGACAATTTCCTGACGATGTACTACCATTCTTAGCGATGTGATACCGTTGCGCTACCGTACTAGAACCGATCCCCGACAATCGCAAAATGTGTGCTCCGGTTAACCTAGGGAGAGCCGCCAGCGCTTTAATCATGTTAATAGAATCCCTGACCGTTATCGATGTATCACCGTTCTAGCGATGAGTTACCGTTGCGCTACCATACTAGCACCGATCCCCGAAAATCGCCAAATTTGTGCTCCAGTATAGCTCTGGCGAGCCAAATCGGCTAGGTGTGATAGCGCTTTTACCCATTATTATGCTTTGTGCGCGCTAATAACATGACGGTCAGTAGACGTAAACAAAATGTCTAGTATCTAATCCATTTGGTGAAAAAATAATCGGAAGTTACTCTAAAGGACCTAAACAAAGTGTATGACTTTCTTTTGTTGAGCACTTTAGTATGATTTTAATAGTGAAATAGAGCGAAATTCTTTTCAAACTAATTTCGCCTTAACATCATTTTAAACAAAAAAAGGAATAAATCGCATTGTTTTCATCGCCTTATCGTATGGATTAAAGTTATTGTTTCTGTAACAAGATATTCAAGATAACAATAAACCGTCGATTGTATCGCATAGTAACATATATGGTCGGTGGTAGAACATAGTGACGTGACGTATGGTCAACTTTGGTCGTGTTTTTGCTATATAACCTTAATTATATTATACAAAGTCCCAATGCCAACAAATTATTAGTTAATCGATAATAAAAAACACATTGATAATTATGGTATACAAAAACGTGTATAATTAGTTGTCTTTTGTTTTAACGTAGTGACGCACATACGTCCCTATGTAATACCACCGACTATACTTTATTGAAGACAATTGCCAGTAAAAAAGTTTCATTCAAAGATCATTGAAATAGAAGCTAATTGTCAACATTTTGCAAAAGGTTAGCTGAGACGAGACTAAAATAACTTTTTTTATATAGAGTGAGTCACATTGCAGTAATTCAAACAAAAACATTTTTTGTTGTTGACTCATTTAGATTATCTTTTCTTACATAATGTATCTTACTTGTCATAGATTTGGACAACGTCAAACTGGGCATTGCGATGGTGGGCAAATTCTGCATATCCGGTTCGTACGCGATCGTGTACCTGTACGCTGCCGAATTGTTTCCGACCCCGATAAGGTATGCCTTATATTGCACGTATGTGCGGAGATAGTATTTTAATTCTTAATTATCACAAAGTACTATTACTAAAGAAAGGTAAATCATCTAATATTTGTCATCTCGATCCATGGAACAGGGGCAACTATGACGCAGTGGCGGGTGGGCTTGTGTATGCATCTGCATATGCGCGTCGGGTGTAACTAGAGGGGCCGGGGCAATCCCCCGTCGAAACTTTGTTATGCTCCCATATCAAAGGTCTGTCCCCCACCTTATGCCCTTCTCCCCCTTCAAAAAAACAACTAATAATAATAATAATAATAATACATTGTATTGGATGATATTTTACGCCAAATTAACGAAACAAAAACCGCATAGAAGTTGTTGTATTATGACCATTGGTGCGTCGATACATTGGTTATCGCCACTTATTAATGAAAAACAATGCTCTCGTATCGTATATCAAAAGTGAAGATCCATCATTAAAGTATATTTTGGTCACAGATTTATAAACTAGATCCGATGCGCCGCCATTATATTTTTCCACCATCGGAACCAAATTTGAGGTATGTCGATATTTGTTCCCGAAAAATGCGCGTGAGCACGCGGAAAGAGTCGCTATGCCCGCATATTCCAAACCTGAACGCGGAGAGAGACACGGCTCCATAACGCGAAAGTGGCTGTCTTTGACATGTCCGAAAAATACCGACAAACCTCCAAATTTCCCCCCCATGATTGAAATTCAAAGTGTCAGCGGTTACACGTTTACAGATAGGGCAAATACATATCGTACTGGATCTAATGTTTAACATTTATATTTTTGTTTGTATTGCAGGAATGTTGGTGTAGGGATGGGCTCCTTTTCAGCCCGCATTGGAAGCATAACATCACCTTACATACTACTTCTGGCAGATATAGTTTCCCCTGAGTTGCCACTAATTATTTTCGCCTGTTTCGCCCTGACTGCTGGGATCCTTGTGTTATTGCTGCCTGAGACCCTTGGGCGCAAACTTCCAGAAACACTAGAGGAAGCCGAATTTACCGGAAAGTAAGTAGATATTCACATGAAATTGTGCATAGCGATCGGTATTTGGATAAACTCGTAGAATGAAATTGTATGCCTACCTTTTTCAAAAGTTAGACAGAATGCGCAGTGTATAAGAAATCGTTAAGTTGGCAAATCGGAAAACATCAGCAGCCTTTTTCCTAAACCCGCATCCAAGTATGTTTTTTGTTTTCTACTCGACAAACGCTTTTCTTCTGCGCGCATGTCTGCAGTAATCCAAATCAATGTTGGTATATTTAAAAAGGTATATGAACACATGCCGCTTGGAGAAATTCCTGAGTAGGCAGACATTGTTATCTATGAATACTAAGTAAAATAGCCACTGTTATCCAAGTTTCACAGGGTGTAACAAAAGGACTGAGAAGTGGCTGTAGAATCAATACCAGCATTAATGGCTATTGGCATGTTAATGGTATTACTAGCTTTAAAAGGATGATTATTATTTACGTCGAGTTAGATGTAAGTCGGTTTAAACCAAAAGCTTAAAACACTTTCAAATTGTACATAATATCATTGACTCAAGCTACGAATGTATGCCTTTACTGATATACCACAACGATCAATTTATTTTATGAGACAATTGGTGAATGAAGTAGAAATATTTTCGATGACGGTTATTTTTTTAATGTAATCATCTCCGATGTCCTCTATTTTTACACAGAGGGCTGACCTGTTGGCAACGAATAAAGGGTGACACCAACGACGGCTTTGAAGCTCTAAGAGATAGTGCCGATACTGAACTATGAACGGGATCAGGCAAAACCAAGTTGACCGATAACTTCATTGAGAAACTTATGTTTGAATGTATCATTTTAAAACGCATTACGTTCCAGTTACCTATATATTTTGCGATATACATTTTGGACAGGTTGACAGGCAACTGAAGCTAGTACTTGCTCCATCCACACCCTTAGAAATATGTCGGTATCTTGCATAGCCAAAAGGCAGTCTTGATATTTTAAACCCCTTTAAGTAGCCACGTTGGGCTAATTTTTAAAAACAAAAATCTCTTCTAGGTATACTATGTCGTGACTTTTCTCGAAATTTGAACTTTTGATTTAACAAAATCTTAAAAAGCACTAGTTTTTATAACAACTTGAAGTTCAAAGCTTGAATTTCTTAAAACAACAACTATCAAAATCACAGTTTGGGCTCGTAGTTCCACTCAAAATTAGCAGACCCAAACCCATTAACCACATGCCGGGGGACCTTGTGTTTATAGGCAAAATGCATGCTACAGTTGTGCCAAATGTTGCCATCAACCCCCTTAAGTAGTCACATCGGTATAATTGTTTAAACTAAAATCATCTGCATGGATACTATATTGTGATTTTTTTTCGAAATATAATCTTTTGAATGAAGTTTGAATTTATTTACACAACACTTTTCAAAAGACACACTATGGGCTTCGAGTAACTTCCACCATATAGATATTTATAGACAACTATACATAGGTGACATTTTAACACTTTCTTTCAGTTAATTTAGATAACTTCGTTCATATCCAGGGGTGGAAATAAGACTCGCCTGCTCTAAATTATTATTTTAGAGAATTATTTGATTTGATTATAATGATATTGTTGGTGTCATATTTAGGTTTTAAATTTGGCTGTATTGGTTTTGTGTTTTATTTAGGGGATGGCACTTTACAGGCTATTTTGCCCTTCCAGCCTTCTCCTCCATAACCGTTTCGTTTTTCTGTTGTTCTAATTTATCTGATTGTGTCTTACTGATTTGTAATGTATTTTGATGTTATTTGTGATTTTGATGTTATGGTAATAAAAATGATGAATGAAATAAATAGCATACGCTCAAATATATATAATTCAAAATAACGGCAATTCTTAAACAGCTAAGAAAGTGTAAGCAATCTCATTGGTTCTCAGAGAAATCGGCGACATTTAGATGAGACAACTTAACACGGAGAGGTGGGGCTTACGTTTTAACAGTACGTCCGACCTTCACAATGCGTGGTTTGCTCCATAACGCGCACTTCTGCAGTGCGTCTTTGGCGCCTTTCCTGCGTTTATGCCGGCGCCGCGACGATTACGCATGGTGTACTCATCGCATGGGATTGGATGGAATGTTTGTGGGTTATTCGATCCTAGAAGGGGTAAAAGTTGTCAAATGTGGACAATAAATTGCACTTATTTCTTTGATAAATGTCTTCAGTATGATTGTTTAAGAATGAGAATAAAGGTATTGTTTTTACGTTGTTGTTCTACGCAAAAAAATAATACTACCGAACGCATTTATGTCAGACAATATAACACGGGTACGGTCTAAAAACAATACCTTTATTCTCTAATTGAAAGAATGGGTTCCACACTAGATGTCGTGTTGATGTGCATTAGGTGTGATGTAGGACACTGTCCCATATATTTTAAACCAGACAAAATTGTAATGCTTTGACATTTTGAATATAATAATACTATCGTCCGCATTTATGTCAGACAATATAACACGGGTACGGTCTAAAAACAATACCTTTATTCTCTAATTGAAAGAATGGGTTCCACACTAGATGCCGTGTTGATGTGCATTAGGTATGGCGTAGGACTGTCCCATACATTTTAATTTTAAATTGTAATGCTTTGGAATATGACATGATAAACATAATTATATATGAGTCTCGGGTGAGGATTTTTCAAAAATACATTGTCGACCAATCAATGTCTTCGTTTGGGACATACACATATTCTTCTTCCTCTTCCACTTCTTCATAATCTTCGTTTAGATCTTCTAGAGATGGTGTTAGTATCTTTACCATTGATCTCCCTAGTTGACTGGGTTGAATTGGAAGATTGGCGCTTACGCCCAATGATGTCAATGAGTTACTACTGGAACCGAGACGAGAGCAATATATTGACCTCCCTGCGCTTTGATGACGTTGGTGATTGGTGGTGTTGACACTCAGCGAGGATGAGGAGTTATAACGGGAGCCGGGACGGGAATTATATCGCTGTGATAATGCTGTTATCAGACGTGATAACAGACTGAATCTGCGTAAACCTGTACAACAACAACACACACATTTAGAATGTGATTAATTATATGTTCATTGGGTATTTAACTCCCAGCCCTACAATAACGATACGCTCTCCCTCCCCCCCCCCCCCCCCCCCCCCCATTTCATGCCTCTGTCAACAGAACGAGCCCAACTTCATTTTCCCCCTAAACAATTGAAATTGTTGACTTTTCATATCACCACAAAATTGATTAGCTTACAAATTGGTCTGAAGTATCTCGTTTTGAACCAAGTTAAGTTAATTTAAGGCAATGTTGATAATCAAAATCAAAATGTCTTATCCTCATTGTTGTCACTTGACCTTCGGCTAATTAATTTTCCCCAACCTTTTTATATCGGTGCCGTCACAACATTTCCTAAGCCCACAATAAACTAAGAAATGTTCACATCAGTTGATACGCCGGAACTAAGAGTTTCAAACAGTCATGTTTACTAATATATCAATGTATCCAGTTTTAATTATTGTTGGCCATTTCGAAAGAAAACACGTTTTGGTTTCCATCCCAGATCAATATTTCGGTATGTATACACTCACCAAGCATAGATTCATGTCCCTGCGTCGTTTGCTCTTCCTGGTGCCCCCTAGGCTGTCCATGATCTGTAACGCTCGTAAAATATGTCCTGATATCCACTCTCCTATTATCTCTTGCGGAACTGTTCTGTATCACATGGACACTCGGCCAGGGGGTGCTTGAATAGGTTTCAGCACAGGATCCATGTTGTCTTCCACCGAGGTCTTTCATCTCGAAAACCGATGTATCTTCGCTTTGCCTATGAATTACGCGCCTCCTGTGGTGTAGACGATACACCATACATAATACAAGTGTCAGGAGACCGAGAGAAACAGCAACAGCAATAGGAATTGCTATTGCAATCCTTGTATTATAATCTACCAACTTATTTTGAAATGTAGATACTTGTGTTGTTAAAATTAGCGGTGGAGTGTCCGTGGTCATCGTAGACTCGATGTGTGTGTGACAGATGATGATAAACCATTGTTATCATAATACTATCTTCAGGAGTTCGGTCATTTGCACCCCGGAGTTCTATAAAAGTCGGAGTCACTTCCGACGAAAGCTTAACAAAGTGTACGTTTAAATTCCTTTCGTGTGGAAGTGTTCATAAATTGTATGCCTTTGGTGAAGTTGGCACCATCGAAACGATCGGCAAATCCAATATGGTCAACTCTATTGCAAAATTGGTAAACGAAACTTCACTGTTTGTGTATGGGCAGTGCAAGGTTATCCAAGGTTGTTATGTCATAAAGTGCAGCACCAAAACCTAAATAGGAAGTGGGCGCTGCTTCCGTTATTTCTGCATACGCGGTATGTTCTGACACAAATGGTGCTAGTGGATCCGGTTTTCGTACTTGGTGTAGAGCATTTTTCTTTCTTTAAAGCTACATGTACATGTAGGCCTATTTGTGTCTAAAAATGTGAACTATGGATTGTGGGTAAAATTAAAATTTAATTTTTTTTAATTTTTTTTTTTTAGATTTTTAGATGTTTTTAAATTTCACCTTCAAAAACTTACTTAAGGGGGCTGTGGACTCTCAGGTACAGCCTCCATAAAACTGCCGTAACTTCTTCAATGTTCATTTAATCTTTATAAATGTATACAGTTTTTTGCAGAAAAGGGTTCAATGAATCCAACCATGATAATGAAATTGACCATTTTGGAAAAAAATATAAAAACATGTTTTTTGACCCATTTTAGGTTTGGAAAAGATAACTCAAAATATCTTTTGTAAAATTTTGTCATACTAATTTTATGATAATCCTGATAACATTCCCCAGGAGCGGTTTTTTCTACTCATGCAGGGGGAGGAACACGAAGTCAATATGGAAGGGGAAATGGACATTAAATACATTATAATATTTGCTAAAAATACAAAAGTGTACCTTCATTAATGTCATGTGATCAAAATACTCATCATGGCACCATTATTTGAAATGCATTTTTATAAACA
This sequence comes from Ophiura sarsii, assembly GCA_035610835.1. Taxonomy (NCBI): domain Eukaryota; kingdom Metazoa; phylum Echinodermata; class Ophiuroidea; order Amphilepidida; family Ophiuridae; genus Ophiura; species Ophiura sarsii. The sequence continues at coordinate 44,907,065 of CM069455.1, forward strand.
TTAACAATAGGGTAATACATTACGCAAATATTAAAAAAATTAAAAGATATGACAATTGTTTGTTTTTTAAATTTAACGGTGAAAAATCACACTTTTGAGATATTTCTAAAACCATGAAAAGTAGCACCACCCCTATTCTTCATAATGGAACATTCCAAAATAATGTTTAGTTGTTCTGTGTATTTTGAATAGTAGAAAGATGCCACATCAGATGTAGGAAAAGAGAAAGTGATTAAAGGTACCTTCATTGTTATAAACATACCAACAAATGTCTCCTAAATTCATTATTATCAAGTTTTCAAGGGGGCTATTTTAGCCTCGTTTTGAGGGGCTAGTATATCTCCCTAAGGGGGTACCTGAGAATTGTTCATACTTATATTCATGAATGCTTTGAGGAACACAACAAAACTTCATAGTATGAGTAAAAAATGCTGACCCCTCTTTTCCTGGATTTTACAATACTGCATGGTTTTCTCAGAATGTCTGTGTTAAGGGGCGATATCCAAACTCTACAGTGATTTTAAAGCATTTTTCTAGCGATTTTACAACGATATTCGTTACAACGATATTACTATAATATAGTATTTCTTAAAGAATATAACACAACCTTCCTTGCGCCTTTGATCTGTCTGCTTCACTAATGCAGCCATCGAGAGTACTACAATAGTTATATTGTTAACGCCAGATAAGTAGAGAGGTTTCTAGTTAATCACCGATCTTTTTCCGATGCTTTTAACAATAGAACGAAATACCGTTGGAATATCGTTGTAAAATCGCTAGAAAAATGCTTTAAAATCACTGTAGAGTTTGGATATCGCCCCTAAGTCACTTTTATTATTAACCTTATAATGTCATTCTATTGAATTATGTATGTTTTTGGCCTGTTTTCATGATTCCTTGTTTTGTAGCTTTGTATGACATCACAATCATCATTCACTCATAATCTTTTTGTGTAGTGATCGTAGAAAAATGCTCGAAACAGTTCTGTAATCAGCACAGTTTTAGCTTTCTTATGATATAAATATCTCCAATATGAAAAATGCCACCATGTGGCGGGTTTGCACAGATCGCATCACAATTGTATCGTATTGATGTGTTGTTTTGCATTGATTTCTGTGTTTTGGAGGGGGTTTGTAATGGGGGAATTTTGTTTTTTTGGGGGGTGGTTGTTTATGTTTTTTTTCCCTATCTCTCTCTCTCTCTCTTGTTTTTTATTTGTTTGTTTTGTGTTGTTGTTTGTTTTGGTTGTGCTTTTGCTGTGTGGTTTATTGCGGGATGGGGGAGGCAAATATATTTTTCTTCAATAAGATACATTGGCGTCATATTCATTTCACATAATCCCGGAACGTCAACCAAGATTATTATCATCGCTTCCAACTCCGAGCTGTACACTGCATTTACAAGCAAGTGTAACGATTGAATAATGTATAATGTGCTCGGTTCATGTCACTGACAAAACAGGATTGGGGAGATATCAAACAGTAAACTTGAATTGTACTCTGACAACCCAAGTAATGAAAGTCTGAAACTTCAAGGTCCATAAAGTGTCTTCAAATATGGCTCCATGCTACATGTTACATTATTTTGATTAGGAATTGACTCATCAACTGAATATCATACAAGGTTGGCGGAGAAGGTGTCAAATGAAAGCTATTCCAAAGATCTAGTAAATTAACCTATATGCTAATAAGCATGATTAATTATCGATAATCTGACATTTGCAGACACATATGTAGCTCATCAAACAAATATCACACAAGGTTGATTGAGGTGTCAAATGAAAGCTCCTGCAACGATCTCGTTATTGGACTCGTTTTGAACTTGCTAATAGGTGGTTACATATACGACGATAACATTCAAAAGTACACATCCTCAATATATATCCCCATCACGTTTTTAATTTATTTATTTCATATAAATATATATAATAATAAAAAAATCCATCTCAAAATGTACATATCACATATTTGTATACTTATTGTTCATGAAAATCTCAAGACTCATTTGTTTAGTAATTGATTTTTGTGTACAATATGCTTTCTCATTCTTTCCATGTTTGTTAAGCGCTGTGATCATTTTTGGAACAGCGCTATATTAGCACTGTTAATGTTATTGTTATTAAAATGGAAGATGGAGGAAACAAATTGGTGTCTTAACACTGCTATAACTTGTGTTGCTCGCTCTTGTGTAATTCAAATGAGCGACAAATCTGAATGCTGACTGGTGGCTGGGGGAGCGCAGGACCGTTTTGGGTCTGCTGGCACATAGAGTTAATTTAGATGTTTACGCCCCATTGAAATACATGTGACCTTCAACCCTAAATCGAGGTCAAAGGTACTTAACCATCCACGTTTGCAAGGTTGGATTCTACAGACTTCAAGGAACTACAGACTTCAAAGAACGGGCCCCGTTTCAATTGAGGGCGCTCTATTTAGTGACGCACTACCGTCATTTTTTACACGGCGATTCATCAAGTGACGGAATTCCGTCGGAATATGAACAAAAACCACTTTCAATAGAGGGCGGGCTTGGGAACCGGACTGCGTTTCCAAGGGAACGGCCTCACGTCACAGTAATTTTCAAAATTCATAAAAAACTGATTTTGCCTTTTTTAAACAACGAAATAACTCTCTTATCATAGAGATAACCGTTACAAAGGCATCACTTCTGAATACTATAGGGCTTATATTGAATGTAGAAATTATCACACTTACCCTAAAAAATCTATAAAATGGTGTAATTTCGTCTAGAAAATGGTAGTCTCATCGCAGGAAACCGGTCAAAAAATACATAATTTTAGCTTGTGTCGTGTGATGTTGGGTTCAAATGTTAATTTAAAGCATCGAACTGGATGTCGCATGGAGTTCTGGTACCTTATGCTGCCCTCAACTCGATGGATAGTTACTTTTATGCAGATAATTGGGGGGTAAAAGACAAAAATTCAATCATTGCGCAAATTGACGGGTGTGCGTTACCTTGGTAACGTACACCCGTCGTTTTGGAACGCCCTCAATTGAAACAATGCCCCGTTCTACAGCTGACTGATAATAGTAGCTTCCATCCATGTTTAAGTTCAAGAAAGGCTGTATCACGAAATGCATGTATACCTTCACTAAACCAGAGTCATATTGTACCCAAACAATTCAAAATCTGCCTTGTAATATTTATACAAAGCTTTGATAGTTTTCCGAGAAATGTTGGAATACATTCTACGCAAGAGGTCACGTCGCGATGCAGTTGCTTCTTTAGAGAGAACTTTTAGTCTGTTGGTTTCATCGGCACGTTTGATCGCTAGGACATGGCGGACAAGATACTTAGAGTCCTCCCCCAACGTTTCAACCTGTCCGATGAAATCATGCTCTATGCGACAAACGTTATTTTGGTCGAGATACGAACCCCAGAAACTCAGATGATTGGCCGATTCACTTCGCCCTTTAGGACTGACGACAAATTTGAGAAAATCAGCGAACGTGATATCGACTAATCGTGCATGCTTCACATTGTGAACTTTTAGGAATCTGTTCACTACAATCTGTGTCGGTTTATGCTCCCGCTTTCCACCGCTGAATATCGTCTGGTAGGCAGACGCCAAACGATCCAAGGGATGGCGGATGAATATGAATTTTTGATACAAGTCGAGACGATTCATTCGCCCGTCAACATTGGTTTCGTAAAGAAAAGGGGCCTTGAAGCGTTTTGAACCATCTGCAGGGTCAAAAATAAAATGAAACCATTGGTATCTCGCTAGGACTCCAGGGGCGTGATTATAGATAATTCTCTTCTCGTCATTGTAGTAAAACGCTCTTATTTTTATATCATCAGCCGCAAATTTGTAATCATTTTTGAACGGTTGTGTCGCATAGATCTTACAACCCTCGCGAACGAGATGTTGGCGATGTTTTTGAATAGCCTCCATTGTCTCCAGCCATATTTCGTATCTTTCTTCTTTCGGATCCTGTAAATATAAATGCGGACATTGTTTTAAGCAAATTCTCTTGGGAAACGACAGGTTCTTTTTCTGATCAACTTTACGATTGTAATACAACATTGTAATAACGTCACGTTCCCCCTTCCTCCTATCCACCCACTTTGACTTTGGGAAGTTGTGCCGAGGCCTATTTGGGGAATCTTACATGCAAGGGATCTTACAGTTTTCGAACTTTTCTTTTTAACTCTCTTCAACTTTACGCAATCAAGCAACGATATATGTAGCCTTGGTTCAAGGCGACTCTATCCTCCCCAACCTCCATCCTAACCCCTCACTACCCACCCTTCCCCTACCCCATCTCACCACATCCGGCATTCCACCTCACCTTACCAACAACAACCGCCGCGACTGGTGGGAAATTTTCACGGTCCGGCGACATAATAGCTCTACACACACTGGCGACTGATAGCTCTACTCTGCACACAGACAGCCGCGGAGCGACTTAGGGCTGGTCGACTTAGGGTTGGTCTACCCGGGACTGTCTACCCCCCGTCTACCCCGGGTGGAAAGGCATATGGGTATTTCCATTGCTGTTAACCAGGCCCGTAAGAAGGGGGGCGATGGTGGCGATCGCCCCCCCCCCCCCCCTTTGAAAATATTCCCCGGAAAATGTGTACACAGATGAAAAAATTTCGCACGCTACGCGCGCATTTTTCTTCACAAAATGCAATATTCTTTGCTACAAGCTTGTTTAGAGCCAAAATGTACCTCGATCGTGCACAAAATAGGTGCACATCAGGTTTTCAATCCTAAGCTCATTCTATACCCTGACGGATCTTGGCTGTAAAGATTGAATTGGCACTCGATCATTGAATTCATATAGTGGAATAAAGAGTTGTTGAGGGAGCGCCATACGGTTTCGAAAGCCGGAATTCGCATGCGGGGTGTAATTTATAGAAGTTGCCCCTACAACTTCTAATTTGTTCCAAATACACGGCTGGAGATGTTAACTTCTTATGCTGATTGCATACTAAAGTCGCTTCGCGATCCTGGTCGCTCCTATGACGAGTTTTACTTCATAATTCAAAAAAACTTCCTCTAATTGCGACCATTACATCGATCAAGAGATCGCTGGACTTGAAACGACTAGTCGTGGCCCGTTGACTTGAATTCAACTCGAACAATATGTCACTACTGACTTAATGAACACCATATTATTTCAGCCAATAGGGAAATGTTATTTTTCTTAGCATACTAATTATAGACAGCCATTATCCAGCACACGAGTTGCGCGTTAGCTCTTGTCGTCTACGCGAACAAAAAAACATGAAATACGTGCGACAACCAGCGATTTGAAGTAGTTCGATGCGACCTATGAAGATTGATAGTCGCCATAGGTCGCAGCGACTGGCTAGTATATATTGTGCATATAGGCCTAATCACGTAAGACTATTCAATAGATCATAGATGACAAAACAATGTTTCGTGTACACTGCAACACAGGCACGAATGGTTCATACGTATTAAGAGTCATCTCAGGTAAATATCGAGTACAGGTGGCAAAGCTCGCCGATTTTTTTTTTTTTTTTTCCTGGCCAGGTTGAAGTACTTTGGTAGCATATCAGAAAAACGAGATTAGTTTGTTACTCTTTTACTCGTTGCCATGGCAACAGCCCAATTTAGATTTTAGCCATTTTTTGGTCAATATCAGTTAAAAATAGTCGAAATTTACCGCACATTCGTTATCTTATTGCAGCAATATGCAAGATTTTTTTTTCAAAAGTAGCTATTACTTGATAAAGATATATCTTTATACTTTAGACACAAATAATTTTAAAAAAATTAAAAAAATGTTTTGATGTATTTTCTGACCTGGCAACACTGCTAGTTTTGACATATTAAGAAAATTGATATTTTAGCCTATCTTTGCATCTCGTAAAAACTACTTGCCAGGGCACTCAGGATATTGTCCTCATAGGAGGAGGGAGAGATGACTTTACCCTACTCATATCTGATGAAAACAGCTTGGGGTATTATATACTTTAACGGCAGTGTTGCCAGATAATGACACATTTTGGAAAAATTACAATATTTCGTTTGTTACAAATAATGACATTCATTTTGATACTGAAGCCATTTTATTACGACAAATTGGATTTAGTATATACCAGATGTTCCAGGGACTTCCATAGATACCCGTTAAGTAAAACAGGTGGTAATATAGGGCCTATACTTCTACTCTTGTTGCCAGAAAGTTCACAGTTCGGCAACATTGCTATATTCAGATAATTTGATTTCATATATTAGTCGGGTATGTACAGAGGGGTTGACGTGCACCCCCAGTACTAAAACCAAACCAACTTTTTAGGTGTCTTTTAGGGTCCTTAAACACATTTTAGATGTTAACAGTGAAAAAAAATGGGATGCTCTCCAGATATCCAAGATGGCGTCCAAAATGGCCGCCAAAACAGGTCAAATCTCATAAAATGACATATAGCAATCAAATTGTATGGTGAAAGTATAGTTGTAATAGTGGGATGTATGTATTAAACCACTAGACACTCATATCTAGAAGTTTTGCTTTATCAACAGACCTAAATCCAAGATGGCTGCCAAAATGGCCGCCAAAAATGGTAAAATTCCATATATTGGCATATATAAACCAACATGTATGATCAGAGTAATATTCTAACAATGGGATGTATGTGTTAGACCACTAGAAACTCATACTTAGTATTTTTACTTTGTTCACATATTTTAAAATCAAAATGGCCGCCAAATTAATGGCCGAAATTGGTCAAAAGTGGTCAAAATTCCATAAAATAGGCTAATATCAACCGAAATGTATGATGAAAATATAATGTTAACGATGGGATATATGTGTCAGACCACTAGTAGCTCATTACCAGTATTTTTGTTTTGTTAACACAGTTCAAAATCCAAAATGGCCCCCAAAATGGGTCCCAAACTGACTGAACAAATTGTTGGAATTCCATAAAATGGGATAATATCGACCAAAATATATGATGAAATTATAGTTTTAACATTGGGGGTATGCAATAAACAACTAGTAACTCATATCCAGTATATTTGCATTGTAATAGCATACTTTAAAACCAAGATGGCTACCAAAATTGCCGCTGTAAATGTAAATATAGTCTACATGAGTGTATGGTAATCCAAAATAGATCTTTTAAGAGTGTATATTACATCAAATTCACCAAATAGAATGTTCTAAACTGCTACGCTATTACTTTTAGAAATAAGGCCCCCCCCCTCTGTGACAATTTTGATTCAGTAGCACTTTCCAAAATGGCTGCCAGAATTGTACATTTACCAATACCCTAACTTTAATGTGATAGCATTCACATAATATGGTCATTTACAATACAAAACAAATGTGTTAGGTCATTTAACATCAACTTATCCATTCTGGCAGCCAGTTTGGAAAGTGATACTGAATCAAATTGTCACAGAGGTGTGCCTTATTTCTAAAAGCAATAGCTTAGTAGTTTATTATTTGGTGAATTTGATGAGAGCGTGTGTGGTCTAGCGGATATATCGCAGGTCTCACGATACAAAGGTTGCGAGTTCGAGCCCTGCTACAGCCAACATGTTTGTATCTTTAGGCAAGGTACATGTACTTAGTCTCAATTGCATCGTGGTTCAGAAGTCACATATAAATGGTGGTCTCATGCATCTGAAGAGCAAAATCCGAGCACGTTAAAGGTCACAGACTCCTTCGCAAAGAGTAGGGGATCATCCCGTTCTGTGTACATAAAAATTCATGTCCCTAGGTTTCAGGGGCACTGTACCGTTAATGTCCGAGGTAGGGCGCTGTGTACAGTATAACAGTATACATGTATGTATACACTCTGACAATATCTATTTTGAATTATCATACACTCATGTAGACTATTTTTACATTGACAGCGGCAATTTTGGTGGCCATCTTGGTTTTAAAGTATGCTATTGCAATGCAAATATACTCTGGATATGAGTTACTAGTTGTCTATTACATACCCCCAATGTTCAAACTATACTTGCATCATATATTTTGGTTGATATCATCACATTTTATGGAATTCAAACAATTTGTTCAGTAATTCTGGGACCCATTATGGGGGCCATTTTGGATTTTAAAGTATGTTAACAAAGCAAATATAGTAGATATGAGTTACTAGTGGTCTAATACATACATCCCATCCATAAAACTATATTTTCATCATACGTTTAGGTTGATATTATCCCATTTAATGGAATTTGACAATTTTTGCAGCAACCTCGGGAACCATTTTGGCATCCATTTTGGATTTTGAACTATGTTAAAAAAACAAAAATACTGGGTATGAGTTATTAGTGGTCTAATACATACATCCCACCATTTAAAAAACTAAATTTTCATCGTAAATTTAGGTTGATATTATCCCATTTTATGGAATTTGACAAATTTTCAGCCACTTCGGGAACCATTTTGGGGGCCATTTTGGATTTTGAACTGTGTTAACAAAACAAAAATACTGGAAATGAGCTACTAGTGGTCTGACACATACATCCCATCGTTAACATTATATTTTCATCATACATTTCGGTTGATATTAGCCTATTTTATGGAATTTTGACCACTTTTGACCAATTTCGGCCATTAATTTGGCAGCCATTTTGATTTTAAAATATGTGAACAAAGTAAAAATACTAAGTATGAGTTTCTAGTGGTCTAACACATACATCCCATTGTTAAAACTTTACTCTTCTGATCATACATGTTGGTTTATATATGCCAATATATGGAATTTTACCATTTTTGGCGGCCATTTTGGCAGCCATCTTGGATTTAGGTCTGTTAATAAAGCAAAACTTCTAGATATGAGTGTCTAGTGGTTTAATACATACATCCCACTATTACAACTATACTTTCACCATACAATTTGATTGCTATATGTCATTTTATGAGATTTGACCTGTTTTGGCGGCCATTTTGGACGCCATCTTGGATATATGGAGAGCATCCCATTTTTTTCACTGTTAACATCTAAAATGTGTTTAAGGACCCTAAAAGACACCTAAAAAGTTGGTTTGGTTTTAGTACTGGGGGTGCACGTGCACCCCCCTGTACATACCCGACTAATATACGAAATCAAATTATCTGAATATAGCAATGTTGCCGAACTGTGAACTTTCTGGCAACAAGAGTAGAAGTATAGGCCCTATATTACCACCTGTTTTACTTAACGGGTATCTATGGAAGTCCCTGGAACATCTGGTATATACTAAATCCAATTTGTCGTAATAAAATGGCTTCAGTATCAAAATGAATGTCATTATTTGTAACAAACGAAATATTGTAATTTTTCCAAAATGTGTCATTATCTGGCAACACTGCCGTTAAAGTATATAATACCCCAAGCTGTTTTCATCAGATATGAGTAGGGTAAAGTCATCTCTCCCTCCACCTATGAGGACAATATCCTGAGTGCCCTGGCAAGTAGTTTTTACGAGATGCAAAGATAGGCTAAAATATCAATTTTCTTAATATGTCAAAACTAGCAGTGTTGCCAGGTCAGAAAATACATCAAAACATTTTTTTAATTTTTTAAAAATTATTTGTGTCTAAAGTATAAAGATATATCTTTATCAAGTAATAGCTACTTTTGAAAAAAAAATCTTGCATATTGCTGCAATAAGATAACGAATGTGCGGTAAATTTCGACTATTTTTAACTGATATTGACCAAAAAATGGCTAAAATCTAAATTGGGCTGTTGCCATGGCAACGAGTAAAAGAGTAACAAACTAATCTCGTTTTTCTGATATGCTACCAAAGTACTTCAACCTGGCCAGGAAAAAAAAAAAAAAAAATCGGCGAGCTTTGCCACCTGTACTCGATATTTACCTGAGATGACTCTTAAATTACCTGCTGTACGTTAGATTAATAGTTTGCACCACCCGTCCGCGGGCCAATACGTTACAAGCAAACTCAAAAATTGAACCGGACCCTATGCACATTATGTTTGACCCAACACGAGTAAATGAGGCACAATGATGGAGATATAAATATTGGGTTATTGATATTATGGTTATAATGTATTTAAAGTTAAGGGACATTTTGGTACCAAAGTCAATGTTAAATATCAAATTCCGAACTAAAGTTACGGATTATTGAGAATCACCTTGTCTCAAGCAAAAACTACAAAGTGTCAAGTTATGGACATTTAAAGTGGTTTTTGTTAGCCAATTAATATAGTAAATGGAAATTAAATACCTCAGAATGTAGTTTAACTGCTTGTTTTCATAAATTTGGATCTCTGGTTGGATACAAGATGTATACATGATCAGAAATAAGACTTTTTATTAATTTGACTTATTTTGACCATGTCTCACATTTTTGCTCTTAAATCAAATTAGCTACTGCCGTATTGTGCCTCAATTTACTTACGTTGGGTAACATTAATAGTATATAATTTATTATTATGGAAATATTTGCATCGGCTTAGACCAATTTTAATTAAGTACTTGTACGTATGGTAGGCTAATTGAAACTATTTCTTTGGTGACCATCGTATAAGTATTACGTACAAGTTATTTATACGTATGAGTCATACGTAATAGTTGTGCAGTGCGCTCTTACTATATCGTAAACATCTCCATACAGTGTAGGTGGTTCGTTGTCGTCATATACTTGCTGTTCCGTTGTCTGCTTCTCACTGCGTCTACCTCTTCGCATAGCCTGAGAGTGGAATATCATAATTATACAAAATAGAGTTTTCAGAAACCTTTCCCAAATTTCAAAGTCTATCTCAAGAATTACTGAACCAATACTGAGCATGGTTGTACGTATTCTAATGCATTTCTCATAGTGATTCTAAATATATTGATGCAATCGAATACTTCGGACATTGTTTTATAACAACGTAAGCTTTTTTTCTTCCATTTTCAATTTAGTTTAAACAATGAAATAATGTATGAAGTGTAATACAACGAATATAACAGGGTTCATTTCGGGAAAGCAGTGCAAATTATACTGTGCCGTTCCCTTGGTGCTGGATGACCGGTGACTACACACTAAAAACTAATGGGTCATTTTTCCGGGGTCATTTGGAATCAACCCCGTTTTGGGTTGTTTTGACCTATACTTGGGTTATTATTGTTATAGGATGAACGCGATTGTATGGTTATTTTGACCCCGGTGAACGTTGTCAAAATCCCTCGGGGTCATTTGCCGATGCCGATACCGTGGCGTATTGATACCTCTGAGTATTGACTATCCGTCTCAAACATAAGCTATGGAAATCTAAATTCAAGATTGAGCATTAACATCAAATAAAATGTGTTTGCATTATTATGAAATAAAGGATAATGTAATGTGACCAACTGCAGCCAAATTGTTCAACTTTATAATGACTTGCACTTCAGAACTACATGTATTTGACACACGGGTGTGCATCGGCTTCTTTAAAATTAACACCATGGAAAGTAGATTTCGTACAGTTGTATATGTCCATTTTTATTAATATGATTAATTCACAATTATTTGTTCACAAACCAGATACATGCATTACATTAATGAAGTAAATTAGAAAAGTATTCAAACAGAAAAATAAAATGGTGCTTGAAACAATCTATTTCTAAATATCATTATTAATTGTGTGTTTCATTTTAATTTGACCTAGTAATTGGGTTAATTTGACCCAGTAATTGGTTTGAAAACAACCACGTAATGTGGTTATTAAGTAACCTCATGCCAAAGGGTCGTTTCATTCCGACCCCAAAATGGGGTTATATTTTGACCACTTGCCGAAGGGGTCATTTCATTTGACCCAAAATGGGGTTATATTTTGACCACAACGGGGTTACTTTTTGACCAAGTACGGGGTCATTAGAATAACCCGACCACGTCGGGGTCATTTTTGGGTCATTTTTTGACCCGGAGTTCTTAGTGTGTACCTCGTCAACACCGCGGGACCAGTAGTTTGCATTACTTTCTCTCAAACCATGTTGTATATATTTGTTAAGTGTCTCCTTATCCAATGTTATAATCGATGAGGTATAAGTGGGACGCGGAATGGTCTAGGTATTGGGTGGGTGTGGTCTTAGTTATTTCATATCTAGTGAATTACTAACATTTTGGCATAATCGACATAACCATAGGCCCTACCAAAATAAACATCATAACTATAAGCTAACAAGCTGTACATTTATTTAATTGGTTAGCAATGCTTATCTAC
>CM069455.1:44919316-45053494 GCA_035610835.1 Ophiura sarsii
CCAAAACTGGTGTCAGATTAATTGAAATAACTCCAAGGGCGTCAATAGTTGGCGGGAAAGCTCACGGTTTTTAGAGGTGTCGAAGCAGCATGACACCAATTGGTGTCATTTTGACACCAATTGGTGTAATTCTGACACCAAATGGTGTAATTCTGACACCAACGGGTGTAATTCTGACACCAATTGGTGTAATTCTGACACCAATTTGGGCGTCTATCAACGTATCAACGCATGCGTTTTCTCGTCGCCATTTTGTTTGCATGTTACGAGCCGGTAAGACTGGTAAGTACCGATCTGCTCCATTTCCAGACATTTTTGATAATAATCATGATACAATTAGCGTAATGTAAGCCTTGTTCATGTTGTTTAATATTGCGCCAACTAACTGATGAAATGAATTACAATTTCATAGTCAGAGACTAGCATTTTGTTGGACTGTGTCAGTGCATGGACCTACTAGTACTATGTGTGTGTTCGTCATGCATGCATACGATGATATGTGCAACATTACATACATGTAGCCCGATTTATCTGGCTCAGTGGTCATCTTTTTCATACGGACGTCTTACATTACGCTAATTGTATCATACTTATTATCAAAAATGTCTGGAAATGGAGCAGATCGGTACTTACCAGTCTTACCGGCTCGTAACATGCAAACAAAATGGCGACGAAAAAACGGCTCCTAAACATGTGCTATCTCAATATGACTCTTAAGAGAGTCAATATTACACCCCATTTGGGTGTAATGACATTTTTCGAAAATGGGTCCTCAGGTAACCACCCAAAGGTGTCAAAATGAATATGACACCCAAAGGTGTCAATTTGACACCCATAATGGTGTCAATTTGACACCCATATTGGTGTCAATTTGACACCTTTAGGGTGTCAAACTCAATATGACACTTAAAGAGAGTCAATATTACACCCCATTTGGGGTGTAATGGCATTTTCGAAAATGGGTCCTCAGGTAACCACCCAAAGGTGTCAAAATGAATATGACACCCTAAGGTGTCATATTTTACACCCATAATGGTGTCAATTTGACACCTTTAGGTGGCCAACTGAGGACCCATTTTTTGACGCTTGTTTTAGTGTCAAAATGACACCAAATTATTTTTCAGTGTGGTCAATGAAGCGGCGGTCAATGATTGTATGAGTATATTAAAAGAGGTAATTTTGGTCAAACTTGGAATCTATCGTGTTTAAAAAAGAGTCCATAATTTCAGTCAAACTTGGAATCTACCGTGTTTAAAAAAGAGTGAGTTCATTATTTCAGTCAGAAACACCAAATGTTTAAGTTTCAAAATACCTAAGAAAGCTAAACACATTTAGATATTCGAATCATGAACAGTTTGACCAATAACAATGGCATTCAAAGCTAAATTAACGCCCCTTTCCCGGTATATATCATTCCGGGACACCCTGTATAGTATCGTGAAAAGCGAAAGGGTGGTTTCCATCGATGTCGTGCGTTCCTAAACCATGTCCTAACAAGGTCACGTCCCTAGAGGTCTTTATGTGTCATGAATGTGGACCAGGGGTGTGGTTGAGATAATTGTTGTCCTTGCTATCGGATATGCCATGGTCTCCCGGGCAAGGATTTGTATTACGATTATTAATATACCGATTACGTAATGTCTAACTAAATTTGGAAACTTGTTTTAAAGGCACACTTCTCGCGGCTAAAGTTTACAATATACAAAACAGAATATTCAGAAACATTTCCAAAATGACAGGGTCTATCTCAAGGATTACTGGACCGATACTTTGCATGTTGGTACTTTTATATTTCAATGCATTTCTCATGGTGATTTCAAATAATATGGTGATGTAAATCAACAATTTTGACTTTTTTGAAACATTTTGTGCAATTTTGGAATGTCTTCGACAGCTGCCTGCCGCGTGGAAAGTGTTAATACCGTTTGGCTTTTACAACAGGGACAGAAGAAGCACCCTTATCATAGAAGACATTGAGATTTTCTCCTGTGGAAATGATCTATAGGTACTAAAAGAATAAGTCCGACATTACCTGTAAAGTATGTTGTGATTCGAAATAGTTGAACGACATAGACATTCCTAATTACGAATTAAAGCAACTTTTGGATGTATGATTATGTTTGAGGCCAATTGCGCACTTGGAATTTCGATTCATAGCAAATAATACGTAGGCATATAATATGTGAAAATGCTTACATTCTCGCGAACTTTCACGCAGACTATTTAACGCCACCATCCATGCGGCAGGCGGCAGACGACACTCCAACATTTCACAGCAAAATGTTTGAAAAATGTAAACATTATAGAATTGCATTACCAATACCATATTTGGAATCAACATGGATCAACATGAGAAATGCAATACAATAACTTAAAGGGGCACTAAGAGATGTGTCGGAGGCTGCGCCCTCAATTATAATAAAAACTGGGATTAGTATATTTTTATAATTGTTTTTACATGTATGAACTTACACCTATAAGGATTAAGAAAAATCAGCCCTCTTTGTACAAGAAAACGTCGATTCAAAAATGCTCGTACAGCCGGGACGAGCATTTTACGTCCGACAGTATCCCCCGGCAGTATACGCGTGATACATAACGCGAACCATATTTGCATTTTTCAATAAATAGTGATGATATTGTTTTAATCAAGTTTTGCTGTGTTTTTGTTAGTAGAAACAACAAAAATGGCAATATTTAATGTTCATCTTGAATTCTGAAGTAAATTTTTAAACATTTAAAATTTTCAACACCACTTAATGTCCCTTTAAGTACAAAAATGCCTAGTTTTGGTTCAGTCATTCTTGAGATAGACTTTTATAAGTTGGGAAAGGTTTCTGACAAATCTGTTTTCTATAAATGGTAAAACTTATACTTAGCGTGGAAAGCGTTAATAGAATCCATAAGTTGCTACTCGAGCTTCTTACATAATGTTGTTAATGTTTTAAACCCAGCGAGACATAGCACACGTGAAACATGATTCTTTGTTGGTTTAGACCAATCCGTTAACGGTTCAAAACACCCAGCGGGGAAAACAGTGGCAAGGTATTTCGAGCCGCCGTGGGCGGGAAATAAAGAATTAGTTTTAGCAGACGATATCAGATGACATGTAATAATAAACCTGAAATATCACACCTGGATTTTATTTTATATTTGTTAACAGGGAAATAAGTAAATCAATATCAGAAATATTTGTTCAGAAAAAAACCTGGCTGAGTGGTTTATTTATTTTGTTAATATATCCATGTATGCCAAAACCCTTAACTGTGTCACAACGGGAAGAGTTTAAGGTAAATAGTTGTAAAAGTGCCATGCCATGACTTTGGTCGTAATTATTCTACAAGTAAAAAGTGTGCCAAGTTCGTCGTCTTGCCCATAGTTGATGACCTAAATAATTTCCACTGAACAAAAAATGCGTGGATAAAGGGTTGAATTGGAATTATCTATGCCCTGTTAATGACTTTTGTCCGTGGTTAACATTTGTATTTAAAGTTAACATAATGGCGTATCATTAACACTTTTCACGCCACAGTCGTCTGCAGACGAAAATAATTCAGAAATGCAAAAAAATATTGAAGTTCATCACCATTATATATTTGGAATCACCATAATAAATGCAATAAAATAAGTAAAAAATGCCCAGTATTGGTTCAGTAATCCTTGAGATACACTTTGACATTTTGGAAAGGTTTCTGAAACATCTTTTTTGTGCAACATGGTTTGTACCAATAGCCGCGTGGAAAGTGTTTTACATTAATTGTTAATTGGTGGATATAATACAAACAGTTATGGTGTGAAACATATTATATACGTTCACCCCATACCCAGTCTATGGTCTCAGCAAACACACGGAGCAAATGAGTTCTCATGAATCGTAGAAATAAAAATAATACCGGCGATATTAATCTACACAAGAGCCTAATAATGTGTAATTACATACAGATCGAATGGGATACAAGTGCACAAAGTTCGTCACGACTCGGTCATAAGTATTCAAAACACATACGCGCATATTATGAGTTATAATTATATTATATTGTAATTGTCATTTTTTTACAATCTGACTGACATCTTATATGGAGTTCATTTCAGTTCATGTTGAAGCCTATTGACATGTACAGTACAGGGTGTCCCACAAGTTTCTATAGCTGTTTAAGCTTTGCATCTCTTTTGAAATAATTCGCATTTATACCAAAATATTAACCAAAATATTCAGATATACAAAACGTGCAGAATTTATGTTGATACGCAACCTGACCCCTTTCATGAGGCCCCTTAGGCCTCGCCAACTTAATTTTTAGTTTCCCGTAACCCGTCCGCGCTTCATTTTCATGCCCGCGTTTGAATTCATTATTGAAATTTTTGGGAAAAAATACCGTTTTTGCAATGAAAACGTCCAAATTCATGCATTTTGTCTGATGAAATTGTGAAATGTTTATTCATTTTGACCAGAATAGCCCGGCTTTCTGTAACTTACATATATCTAAATTGACCCATTTCATTCTATGATGGTGTGCAGCGGTGTATAACAATACGTCTGACATCCACATTTTGTATGATAATGAAAGTCGTAAAAATAATGAATAATGAAATGGTTGCCTCTCCTGTTTTGAAAAAAAAATGTTACGGGAAACTAAAGATCAAGCTGGCGAGGCCTTACTATAAAACAGTCGCTGAAAGGTTTGGTCCTATATTACATGTGTTCTACTGGCAGAACTCGTGGTGTACGTCTCTGTAAAATACGCGCGGCATGTTCGTCACATTCCATTCATGTTGGGTTTTTTTTCATTAAGGCTTTCACTTAGTAAATTTTGTGCACGACATTAATAATGTAAATATTAAGAATTATTTCAATTCGAAATTAATGAGAATCATTTTTTCTCTTTACTACGTGTACATCTTTCCCTCTCTCGCCCCTTTAAGGGACACTAAGAGATGTGCTGGAGGCTGCGCCCTCAATTATGATAAAAACTGTGATTAGTATATTTTTATTATTGTATTACATGAACTTACACCTATAAGGATTAAGAAAAATCAGCCCCCTTTGTACAAGAAAACGTCGATTCAAAAATGCTCGTACAGCCGGGACGAGCATTTTACGTCCGACAGTATCCCCCTGCAGTACGCGTGATACATAACGCGAACCATTATTTGCATAGAGAGCGTTTTTCAATAAATAGCGATGATATTGTTTATCAAGTTTTGCTGTGTTTTTTTTAACACCACTTAATGTCCCTTTAACGTTATTAAGCTCAATTATTACACGCGGATGTAGGTGTGGAGGAACCCTGTATATATGACAACACTTAAATACTTGATCCCAATTCGAGAACCGCTATCAAACCGATAACCGCCCGTAGGATATGCACAACTATCAGTTCCAAATTGGCGAACATTGTGGGGCTAATTAATATGTATCTGTAGGCCGAAATTGATGGCAACTTTTCTGTGTTTATAATGCTATTATATGCTTTTATTTTGTTTATTGTATAATGTGCAAGAGCGCTACATAAATGCTCATCGTTATGTAAATACGTTTATGTTATGTTGGAAACTGGACGCTTATTACTAATTAATTATATTAGAGCATAGTATGCGCATATAATTTGAAGTTATACTGAATGTTTGTAAAGATAAGTCATTTTTCATTCACTTTGAACTTCAACAAGTGGTCCGATCTAAAATATGTCATTGTTTGTTAATTCCCAGCAAACATTCAACGCACAAGTTGCCTAGTAGGCCTATGAAGTAGGCCTGTGATACCGTGCACCAGTTTAATAGTAGTAGTACACTGATTTACACTGAAGTCTTGAATCCGGGCTCTGATACAGTGATTGATAGGGGTTCTTCACCGTTTTACCTCAAACACAGTTCAAATCGGTCACGAGAGACGGCGTGTATGTCCCTCTGAGCAAAGACATTACGTCTCTGAGTTTTCAACAACAATGCAAACTCGGCAATTTTCAAGGTTTTTCCCTTTTTTCAAAGAAAAAAATAATGTCATGATTTAAGGTAGTTGGTGCACCAACTACCTTAAATCATGGAAGTACAAATACTTCCATTTTGTAATGGTATTATACTATGATTACGCGCACGATCCATAACCGAGACACACGGGGTTGACATTTATGTTCGTACTTTCTGTTTTACTTCAGGGGGCGCAGCACTAAATAAGTGTCCCATTGGATTACACGTAGAATAGGGCTAAAAGAGTCTCGATTTTAGGGCCTTAGTAACAATTTTTGGAAAGTTTCGAATGCTTCATTCTAATAAATAACTATTAACATTTTATAAAATTGTCAAGAAGTGTTACGGCTTCCAATTAGATTTTACGATATGATCATTTCAACAGCGCCACCTTTTTCAGGCCGAACGCTCGCCTTCTGACCGCCTCCGAGCACGTGTGTTCATCCACTTGATAAATTTTCTGTAAAATAGAAAATCAACATTTTGCAATATCCTGATCAAAGTACAAGAGATTATCTTTCATTTTAATTATACAATGATACCTTCACGCCAAACTGATTCCCAAAGGACCACATTAATCACATATTCGTGTTTTGGTTTTTTTTGCCGAAACTTACCATACACAAAACGAGGAGTGATTTAGTGCTGTGCGCCCTTCATAGCAGACTCGAACCAGTCAACCAGTGAGCACTCATGTGCGAAAATGGTATAAGGCGGACTTCCCCCGGTGACATTCTTGAGCCTGGTGCATTCGGTGGTAGAGATTGTTTACAATAATTGGGTTCATTGTTGAGAGCTTGAAAGAGCATACAACTGTTCAAAGTATTAAAGGGACGCATTGGGCCGTATTCTCGTACGTAGTTAAACAAGGTTTTAAGCTAAACGCGCGTCTAACTTTGACTTTAGACACAGCGTTTAACTTAACGCAATTCTCGTACATTTGTTTTACTTAAATACGCGTCTAACTCGCCGAAATGTGTCTAACTTTAAACATGGGTACGGGGCCGGGGGTAGTTTAATGCGTGTTTAACTAAAACTCGCGCACCAACTGTATGCCTTGAAGGATCACTCATCTGTGCCCGGTGCAAGCTGACGTGCGGATCGCGTAGTCTTTTAAAGTACCGTGTATTTAAGACATTCGGTCGATATTTATTGTACTCCATTAGGGCCACAATGAATTAAATACCTGTATACAATCAACGCAAAACCACTCTGGGAACGAGATTTGCAGAGTTGCAAATCGTGTTTTGTTAAACACGTCGTTTAACATGTTTAAAGGATAAACTCACGTTTAAGTTAGACACGCGTTCCCGGCACGCGTTGAGTTAAACACGGTTTTAAGCTAAAACCGTGTTTAGTACGAGAATACGGCCCAAAGTTTTTAATTTACTTCAGAATTCAAGATGAACATTAAAAATTACCATTTACTGTTTCTACTCACAAACACACAGCAACATTTTATTAAAACAATACTATCGCTATTAATTTAATCGCTATTTATCACGCGTGCTGCAGGGGGACACTAACGTAAAATGCTGATCGCGGCTAGTTTTGAGTCGACGTTTTGTCGTACAAAGAGGGCTGATTTTTCTTAATCCTTATAGGTATACGGTAAGTTTTGAATGTCATTGACGTTGACATGACCAAACCATTCTAAACTGTCAGGTTAACGGACAGTTTATATTTGTACTCTCAATTCACTTCCAAACCATGATTTTGAGGTAATTAGGCATCGTATCTCTCTGTAATTTGGATTATATTCATGATTTATAATCAGAAATGTAAATCTGCAAGAAAATCTGCCTCCAATTTGCTTTCGAGGATTGAAGGCGTCCCCTGGAAAAGATCACATAATATACCTTTAAGCAGAAAATTGCGGCCACGGAATTTTACTCTGGCGACTGACCTTCCAGGTAAATTCGCGAAATTAAATCAAACTTACAAATAAGTAAATAATGCCATCTCTTGTGTATTTATTTTAACGCTTCACACGCGGCTATTGGTTTTACCAAATACAAAACAGATTTTTCAGAAACCTCTCCCAATATCTCAAGGATTACTGATTACCAATACTAAGCATGTTTGTACTTATTTAAATGCATTTCTCGTTGTGATTCCAAATATGGTAATTATATTCAATAATGTTGACATTGTTGAAACATTTTGTGAACTTTTGGAATGTCGTCTGCAGACGTACGCCTGCCGCTTGGAAAGTGTTAAGTGTCTAAAGTGTCTAACCCAACTGCTGACAAAGCATTGGTTTTATGTTTTATACTTTTAGACGATGACAACGGGTGATTAGTTGTGAAATTCTTGCAACAAAAAGTGGAATAGTTCATCCTCAATTATGTTATTATACAGACTCGTGATGTTTGAGAACATCGCATCTTCTTATGGCGCTAATAGTCATGATCATCCACACTCACAGTGTACCGACTTGGATCTCTATGGTTCCTGTGGATAACTTACGAATAATTATCAACATGATCGAGACAAAAAATGACATCGAAATAGCGGGCACACTGCTTAAATTACTGATTATTTTAATTAATACATGCTGTCAATGTATTGCTTTACCCTATGATATGACCACTTTAGAGTGTCTTCAATATATAGTTTCGCCTATCTCTGCTAATCTTAGTCTGCTGACGTGAAGAAGATATTACTTGCTCAGGCACAACTCGTTAAATTAAAGGTATATTGTGTGATCTTTTCCATGGGACGCCCTCAATCCTCGAAAAAAAAATTGGAAGCAGAATTTCTTGCAGATTTACTTTTCTGATCATAAATCATAGATATATTCCAAGTTACAGAGCGATACGATTCCTAATAACCTCAAAATCATGGTTTAAAGAGTGAATTTAGAGTAAAATTTGAAAAATAGATTGTACCGCTCGGTACAATCTATTTTTCAAACCATGATTATGAAGTAATTAAGAATCGTATCGAGCTGTAACTTAGAAGATCTTTTATGATTTATGATCAAAAATGCAAATCTGCACGAAAATCTGCTTTCATATTAAAAATCAATGATAGAGGGCGCTGCTTGGAAAAGATCACATAACATGCTGATTAAAAATTGCAAATGTTACTGAACACATTAAGGACATGATGTCGGCAAATCCAGTTTTGAAATAGAGACCAATATATATTTGGTGAAATATAAAGAAAATAAATATGATTTTTCAAATCATATCTTGAGATTACAAAGTCCGATTCCCATATTTATTTCAAAGCTTAACATGTGCTCTGTCATGTCATACCAATAACTCAGATTTGACTCGGGCTGGACGTGATGGGTCACTTTACAAATAAGAAAATATCATATGTTATCAAACTGTTAACTTTGATATAGCGATGCAATTCAAAAAAATATGTGACTAAAGATGAGTAAATTAGGCACAATGCGGCATGCAGTAACTAATTTAGAGCAAGAATAATGTGGGACAATGTCATAATAAGTCACAATCATAAATGTTCGGCCGAGTGCACCAATGACGGGTAACTTAATAGGGAGGTAAGCTACCTCCCTAGTAGTTACATACATTGTATGCTCTAACTGCAGCATAACTTACTAACTGCTAACGATGTAATTCTTAGAGCATAACTGGCGAGTAACACCAGAATAGCAACTAGCGAGGTAAATATCCACATTAATCAGCATCGTCCCCTTACAAAATTAATAGTTTACTGTAAAATTATGATGTGAATGGTCCTCCGTAATATTAAAAACGTATCGTCACTTGCTAGGTCATAAGTGAGTGTAAATCAAGAATCACGTGGAGTCGGCCTGCGATCCGGAAAAAGTATGCCATTTTATGGCCAAAAATTTCGAAGTTTGTTTACCGCTTTTTCAAAAATAAGGACTATCATGACATTACAAACATATTTTGGGCGAGGGGCACATACAAACATTGCACCAAAAAGCACAATTTAAATGACAAACACAAGCACCCGATGGAAACAATTATATACAATTATAACACATCTCTTAACACAAATACTTCCGTGGCGT
This sequence comes from Ophiura sarsii, assembly GCA_035610835.1. NCBI lineage: Eukaryota > Metazoa > Echinodermata > Ophiuroidea > Amphilepidida > Ophiuridae > Ophiura > Ophiura sarsii. The sequence goes on from CM069455.1 coordinate 44,929,299, forward strand.
GGATACCTTGTCCTTGTGCTTGATAACCCCGGTTCGATCCCCAGACCACGCACGGCACGATATGTTTTTTGGGGTTACGCCTCAGTTACTAGCGAGGTAGCGCTATTCAGCTACCCGTCATTGGTGCACTCGGCCGAAAGAGTCATATTTCTGATCTGCGATACATTCTTCTATCCAACTACAGACTCAAATTAACATGAAAATAAAAAAGTTAAACTTATATTTGAGGTATTTCATTTTCATTTACTCAATTGAGTTGTTGAAAAAACCAAAACTTAAAATGTCCAAAACTTGACTATATTTGTATTTGATTTTTTGCGACAAAGTGATTTTCAATCGCCCGTAACTTTGGTTAGGAATGTGATATCATGCATATACATTGATCCCTTAACTCATACATATTATCATGATATAGGGCCTAAGGGACGCACCATTTGATTTTCAGGGGGGGGGTAGGAAGTTGGGTTCGGGGGAGAATTTTTTTTTTTTGGCCGCCGCAAGGGGTGAATTTTTTTTTTTGCGCCGCCAGAGGCGGCGAATTTTTTTTTTTTAAGTATCCATTCATATTGAGTTGGGTGGGGGTAGAATTTTTTTTTATTTTTTTTACTCATCAGGGGGTGAATTTTTTTTTTTGGCCTGCATAGAGGGGGAATTTTTTTTTTCCGAAAACTTCCTACCTCCCCCCTGAAAATCTAATGGTGCGTCCCTAAATAACTCAATATTCAGATATCCCTCATTGTGCCTCATTTACTCGCGTTGGGTCACATAAGTTTATATATAAAACACAGTATGCCAGTATTCCACACGATGACATGAACTTGAGCGCAAGACCTACCCTAACGTTTCATCGGGGGGAGGGGGGGGGGGGGACGTATACCCAACCCCCCGAAAAAATAAAGTTGACCTATTTTTGTCAAGTAATAATGGACTATTTCAATTGTTTCGAATTAGAGGGTTGCACTTTTCAGGAACGGTTTCTGAACCATTTTTTTATTTTTTTAAACGAAAATGTTTGTAAACCAAATGTGGAATCGCCCTCCCTCCTCCCCTCTAAATATGTTGGCTTTGGTCGTCGCCACTGGTCGTTATTGGTGGTTTAGAATTGTGTTAGGGCACCGCTCTTTCATATCAGAATGAACACTTTGCTGGCCAATAGACCTATTAAGGTTCATAAAACCGCCATAATTGAATGCAACCTCTTTTAATGTCAGATAATTGAAGAAAATGAGGCCATCATCAAGGCATGTCAACCTCAATTTAAGGATACACTTGATAGCGCTAAGCAGCCTGAGAGGCTGTGATGAAGATCACCAGTGTAACTGGTTTCCCCCATTCGTATATAGCCATTCGTTTCTCCTACAAAGTAATTTTCCGGAATAGTCATTGTGATCATAGTTATGGCAAGGCAACAACAACAATATACTACTAATGTTCTACCGGCCTGACCGATCCATTTTTTTTCCTTCATTTTTTCGAGTTTGAAACTTTGATTATTTACAAATATTTTAATGTTTGAGAATTTTGAATTTTGAAATGTTTGGGAACAAAATGAAAATGTTGTAACATTTTGAAGAAAAAAATGATTTCGAAAATTGTTGAAAATCCACTTACATTTTCAGGTACATTTAAAAAAAAACCGCCAGACCGACCGAATCCAATTATATTTTTTATATTAGTCGCCTGATTGTGTATAGTTTCCAATTTTCTTGATATTTTCCCCAAAACAATACTATTAACAAGTCCGGTAATTTAAAAAAAAAGTCACGGGTGTAACTCAACATGTCATATTGCTTACCTTAATTTTGAGGAGAAATGGTAAAAAAGAAAACAAACAAACGAATAATAATTATAATACTACTTTATGATATTCTGGCCTTTATGATAAAGCTTTATCGTTATCGGGGAAATAATGACAATTTAATATTAACACTTCCCACGCGGTTATTATAGTTTGCCATATATAAAACACATTTTTCAGAAACTTTCCCCAACTTTTAAAGTCTATCAAATGAATTACTGAATCAATACTAGGCATGTTTGTACTTATTTCAATGCATTTCTCATAGTGTTTCCAAATATGGTGATGTAATCCAATGTTCTTACATTTTTGAACATTTAGTGAAATGTTGGAACTGTCGTCTGCAGACGCTGCCCGCGTGGAAAGTGTGTCCACGCCATAAACAACGTAGTGTAGGTACAGGTTAGGGTAACCATAAACATGATGAATAATACATTCGCGAGGGTTTGACCCCCCCCCCCCCCCCCCCCCCCCCGCCCCCACCCCTCCCCCGCCAATTTTGCTATCTCAGTTATGCCGTCACAAATAACGCGATTAATTAGACAACTATTGGAATTATTTGAAATAAAACTACAATCGAAGAAAACGGAGGGCGCTGGTCTATTAACGTAACAAATAACGCAACCATCAATTTCATTATTGAACTCAAAAGGGCGCCATTGTAAACTCTGCCATGTTCTTTATTCGTGTATAGGTAGTAGAGGAGGAGGCTTTTTATCGCGACAGTCCTCGAACGAGAAGTTTGTATGCCCTACTTTAAACGCTTTCCACGCGGCAGGCGTCTGCAGACGACATTGCAAATGTTCACAAAATGTTTAACAAATGTCAAAATTAAAAGGGCTGTCTGTGTAATTTCATTACCATATTTGGAATCATCATGAGAAATGCATTGAAATAAATACAGACATGCCTAGTAATTGGTCCAGTAATCCTTGAGATAGACACTGACAGTTGGGAAAGGTTTCTGAAAATTGTGTTTTGGTTCTTGGTAAAAATAATAGCCGCGTGGAAAGTGTTAAAGCATGTTAAGCTTCGGTAAACATCGTAGGCCTACACCTAACACAAAAAGTTGCAGACCAGGTACTTTGATGTTTGGCTTATCCAAAATCAACAAACAGTACCAACAATCTGAGATATACATTAGGTGAGCAAATTTCCTTTCTTGGTTATGATGGTTTATGACCACGAATAACGACACAAAGTTAATAAAAAATGCACTAACATTGGGATTCTACGGGATCCTATAAACAATGGTGATTTACGATTCAGCTCATCTTCAACTACCTGCCATGGTGTAATGTAACTTTAGTATAAAAACTAGACAGTGCAATATTGCGATATTACGTGCTTTATTTTACGAAACGCACCATGAACTTCCGATCATAGCAATGCAATGCAAGTTAAAATATGTATGGCTATTGTAAAAAATCGGGTGTTACATATGAGTATGATATTCATGAACGGATTAAAGCACATCACCTCAGTTAAAAATGCGTTTGTTTTTCGCGAAATCAATGAACTTCCGCTCCTCCAACGGAGAAATGGCTTTTTTATATAAACAGCAAATGTCAACAATAGCCCAACAGACATTAACAAGGTTAATGTATGGAGTGATTGAAGGCGTTATAATTTTGACACCAGTTTGTGTATTTGTATAATATGTTAATAAACAAACAATCGGCCAGCCTATTAAGGCATACTCCATTATGTAGCGGGCTTGAGCTTTGTAAACAGTGGATCTGCATTCAGCCTTTATTTATTTGCAACCTTCTGGCCAGCTTTGTTTGTAATAGCCGAGATGTGTTTTGACCAAGACAGCTCGATGTCAATGGTAACACCCAGAATCTCAGTTGCGGAATATATGGCCTCAATTCTGAGAATTCTCCGAGTGCAATTTGGACTGGATTGCGATTGGCTCGTTATAAATATATAGTACGCAGATACACATAACGACTTCCGGGATTGGGTGTGGTGGGCGTTGCTTTGAACCAAGACAAGATAAACAAAACAAACTGCTTATAAATAATTGATTGATTGATGCCCTTTACGCGAAATTCGTACTTTGAGTTGTACAAAAATAGCGATATTTTTATCGACGATCACTCTCTCATGTCACCACTTGGAAACGACACTGCTTTAAATATGTCGCCGACAGAGAACTCGGAGGATGAAACAGAACAATCCTCCACAGAATTCTTGCCGAAGATTAACCTCTTCTTTGCAGTGTTTCTACCATTCCTCTCTGTTATGATAATAGTTGGTAACGCGGCAGTTATGGTGGCATTCGGTAAAGTACCTGCACTTAAGCACAAACCAAGCAACCTGCTTATTTTGAATCTATCTGTATCTGACTTTGGGAATGGATGGGTTACGCTGATATTTGTATCTCCGTATTTAACATTGGGATACTGGCCTTATGGGGAACTAGGCTGTATGGTAGCCGTTTGTCTGACCGTCTCCATCGCATCAGTGTCTCTATCTACTCTCTGTGCCATAGCTCTTGACAGAGTGCTGCTTGTTGCCAAAGAGTATCCGCATTATATTAAATTCCAATCACGATTTCGAATCAAATTGATCATCGGTGTATGTTGGATAATTGCTTTGATTCCAACGGCGTTGGAGCTGAGTATATGGGAAGTTTCGAAAGTAATCAACACGAAATCATCCCAGATCAATTATGATAATACGTGTGTGTCGCCCGGTAAAATGGTTCGAGCTTTTTCGCTGTTTATCTTTCTTGTCTTCAGCGTAATACCTGTTTTAGTTGTGACTTCGTTAAGTGCTGTATTTGGATTCTTCCTGCGTAAACTTGGTAGGAAACGCCTATGTGTTCCAGTTTCTAGCATTATACAGTCTAACAACCGCAGTGAAGCTCTGGTAGCCAGCCATACTACTGGGATAGCAGACGGTCAAATTGCCAGCCAAATTACCGCTCAGGAACCCAAACTAGTTGCAACATCATTTGCCAGCCAAATGGCCCTTCCGGTTGCAAGCCATATTATCGGCCAACATGCCATTCAAAAACCAGAGTCTATGCCTACTACTACAATTAATACGACACCATCAAGAGTGGTAGCGAGTGAGGATCCTAACTCATCATCTATGGCGCTTGCCACTACTGAAAAACCAGCACCACCAAGAGTGGTAGCGAGTGAGGATCCCATCTCATCTATGGCGCTTACTGCAACTACTGAAAAACCAGCACCACCAAGAGTGGTAGCGAGTGAGGATCCCATCTCATCTATGGCGCTTACTGCAACTACTGAAAAACCAGCACCACCAAGAGTGGTGGCGAGTGAGGATCCCAACTCATCTATGGAGCCTGCATCTACTGAAAAACCAGCACCACCAAGAGTGGTAGCGAGTAAAGACCCCATCTCATCTATCGCGCCTGCAACTACTGAAAACCCACCACCAAGAGTGGTAGCGAGTAAGGACCCCATCTCATCTATCGCGCCTGCAACTACTGAAAACCCACCACCATCAAGAGAGGTAGCGAGTGAGGATCCAAGCTTATCTATGGCACGTGTAACTACTGAAAAACCATCACAATCAAGAGGGGTAGGGTGTGACGTTCCCAATTCATCTATGGCGCCTGCAACTACTGAACAACCAGCCCATTATTTAGCCAAACTATTCCAAAACAGATACATTAAACCTGCAGTCACTTTAGCTGTTTTGGTATTCGCCATGGGTATATGCATGACGCCATATTGTGTTTATATTATTGTAGGGGCTTTTTGTCCAACGTGCGTGGCGGGTATCGATTCAAAGATTCGTTACACATTTCTGTTGCTACTGTATGTCAACTCGTTGCTAAATCCAATTCTCTACGCTATGACCCAGCGACAGATCACACTTTATTATAAGACTCAGCTGCGTAATATCGTCAACAAGTGGATGCGAGTGTAATTCCCAGACAACATTACAATACTGGCCGAATATTGACTCAATAGTGATGTTTCATTGGCCCAATATTGGCTTACAATATTGGCGCAATATTAGTTGCTCATTGGCCCAAGCTTGGCTCTATATTGACACTCGCCAATATTGGGTCAATACAAATACATAATGTCCTGAAGACTTCGACTAGGAAATTGAAGGAACAATTCTACCTTGTATCTTGTATACCTACGCGGGCCAGTCAGTAAGTAATGACAGTGATCATGGTATGGGATGCATGGGTGATTCTATTGAGGGATAATGTAATCAATACAAAGTATGAACCTTTGTCTTTCAAATAATACACTTTTGAATTGTCTAAGTATCAACTATGACGTCTTAGCATTAGCGTAAACTAAGTACACTTGGGACTAATATTTGGGTATATCCTTAGTGTAAGACAGCACGAAATATGTATATGGAAACGGTCAGTAATAACTTTAAAATGTTGTCAAATGGAAGAAACAATCTTAAATAAAGTTAACCGTTATCATAATTTAGTGTCATAATAAATTTAAAGTGACGTTTTGTAATAATATTGCACTAAACACAAACATATGACCAACAATGACCATGTTATACAGGGTGTACCAAGCGAAATGCACATGTATGATCGAGTCCTCCATCCACGATTTTCTTCACTTTTTTTACTTTTTTTTTGGTGAAAGCAATGAAATAAAATGAAATAAAACACACGTTAGGGACGTTAAAGCACGAGATGTACACGCGGGCTTTTTCACTCTCTCGGCATGCATGCAGTAGAGCGTGCATGCCTTGTAATTTGTAAGCTGTCATTTGTCTGGTTATAGCAAAGTAAACATACCACACGTACAGAATGTAAAAGGGACTTGTTGGGCTAGTATCGTACTATTTATACTGTTTCACTCCATGAAGGGGTTAATTTATTTTAATATATTATGCACAAGTGTATGAATTGTTATAAGTATAAATCAATCAATCAATATACTTCTAATCGGTACACAACAGCCAACCCCTCGGACATCTAGCACGTATCGTCAATGAGTGATGCGAATGAAGTATTTCATTGCGTGTCTGTGAGATTAGCTCCCCACTGAGATTCCTCCTCCTCCTCTCCAACACTACTGTTTACTCCTCATCGGTACACATCGGCCCGATCTCTCTGACATTCCACCTAGCATGTATATTGATTATCAACAAGTGAAGTGAATGAAGTATTTCATAGCTATTTTAGAGATTGGCGCCTCCTCCTCCCGTTCATCATCCTCCTCCCCAAGCACCCGTTGATCAATTATTTGCTCCCAATTAAAACTGAAATAATTTAGACATTATTTTGTGGATGCAGGTATGAAAAGAATATTTATTGTGCTTTGTAATGACACCACATTGGTTATTTTATGACGAAAAATATAGAAACGGTGAAATCATAAACATCATTAACGGTGTAAAAATGTCACACTTTATCAAAATACGGGGTTCCAATTCGTGGCACACGACCTTTTCAACTAATGGCGGCGGCTTCCTCAAATAAAGCCAATAAATCAAAAACTGAAACTTTGTCTTAATTTGTAAGTAAGATTTCTTGTATTTATATCCCTCTAAGTGCGCACATTTTAAAACCAATAGATCATATAGTAATAAAGTAGGTCAATACAATGCTGCATTTTAGAATTTTGACCAACAATCACAGTTTGTTGTACACATTAGTGGACACCGTAGCAAAATCAGTAATTTGTTTACAACAAAAATGACATTTTTTAAAATTAATTAATTAAGCAAAAATCAGCATTCAGATTCTCTTCACCAAACGACGCGCAATCAAAAGTGGTGCACATACAAACAGCTCATTTCAAAACAAAGTTACGATAATCCTAACCCCTCACAATATGGCATATCCAGGACTATTTTGATGGGGTGGGGTGGTGGTGGGGGGAGGCAAATGTTGTACCCTTGTGAGCGGAGTGAGCGAAGCCAGTGGCGCGACCAGCGGATGGGGGTCCATGGGTTCTCGGTGTTTTAAAGCAAAGATTCAGCATTCTCAGTTTTGGTCATGGAAAACTTTTCTGAAGCCATCTTGTTCAGTTTGAATAATGAAACAGTGAAACAAATTTGCATTTTTGAGGTCCATTTTAAAGTATTCAACGTACCCAACTTAATTATTTGGTGTGGTTCGAGACCCATTACAATGTTGTAACATGTAGAAATAGTGCGCGCGAAGCGTGCAAAGATTTTTGAAACTAAAATGGTCATGGAAAACTCTCCTGAAGCCATCTGGTTCAATTTGAATAATGAAACATTAAAACTAATACGCGCGAAGCGCGCAAAAATTGCCATTTTTAACAAGGTCCAGTATGAAGTTGTTAACGTCCCCTACATAATATTTAGAATACTTACGGTGTTTCGAGACCCATTATAATATTAAACTGTAGGGGAAATGAGCGCGATTCGAGCAAAACAAATTCTAAAAATAGTTCTTGACGCCATCTTGTTAAGCTTGAATAATAATAAAAAATAAAACTAATATGTGCAAAGCCCGCAAAATTGGCATTTTTAACACTAAAAAGGTCCAGTATACCCCCACATTAAAATAATGGGGACGTGACTCCGTTATCCCCCGTAACCCCCTCCCCATTTGCGCCGCCTATACCCCTATCCGTCCTCCTCCCCTTCCTCCCCTCTTCCCCCTACTTCTTCTCTTCCTCCTTCTTCTCCTCTTTCTCATTTTATATCAATGAGGGGCCACGGCCTGCTGAACCCCCCTGGATAAGGCCACTGAACCCTCATGGGGAGTATGCATATAGCAAATGAAGCTAACAGGGGATAACACGGTGCAAATAAGGACACACGTATTTGTGAGCTGGGCGGCCCCTTAACGGATACATCGCTGAAAGCGTAAACTAGTCAGGCACAGGCTGGACTAACTTTAAACTAGTCCAACAGACTAGTCAAGCCTGCTGGATAGGTTATAGCCGACTTGATTAGCTTAAGGTAGTCCGGCTCTGTCTGAATAGCTTGATTTGTTCTGCTGGACTAGTCTGTGGCTGGACTAGCTTATGTTAGTCAAGCTGGAGCATTGCTGGACTAGCTTTACGTTATTCGCTCACTAGCTTGATGTGAGTCCGTCCTAAGCTGGACTAGTTTAGGTTAGTCGCAATGCTGGACTAGCTTAACGTTAGTCAAGGCACTGAGATGCAATTTAATGTTGCTTTATATCATCTTTAATTTGTATATAATGCAGGTGGATTTATCACTAACCCAACTCAATTGTTTAAATATTCTTCATGCTGACTACACACTCTCTATACTTCCTAAATGTAAAAGAGTGAGAAAAAACCTCTAACACAGGAGTGAAAATATTATTTTCACTCAAAAAGAGTGGAAAAATAGAGAGTGATTGATCTAATTCTCATGTCACTCACTCACTCCGATTCATAGATTGATATTCTCTGTCCATCAGAACATTTCACTTATCTGAAATAAACACCTCTGCTATATCATATTCTGCTAACATTACATTACATACAACCATTACTACGAGGTAATGGTCAAAGAATAAAAGCTAGTCGAGCGACTTACGTTAAAAAAATACGTTAAGCTAGTCCAGCAATGCTGGGCTAGGCTAAAGCTAGTCAAGATGGATACCATATGGACTAACTTAAAGCGACTAGCCTAAACTATTCCAGCTTAGGACGAAATAACATCAAGCTAGTCGAGCGATAGTCTAAATCTGGTCAATGTGGGCACCATCAGGACTAACTTAAAGCTAGTTGAGCAGCAACTAGCCTAAACTAGTCTAATGCTGGACTAGGCTAAAGCTAGTCAAGATGGACAACAACATACATTTTCTTGGTGGATTTGCGTGCACTGACATGAGAATCGACCAAACAATTATTTGTGGCATCATTTCAAGAAAATCAATAAGCAGATCATAATCGTAGGCACCAACAAGACACGGTAGCACATTTATTGTCTAAAATGTTTGTTAATTCTATGGACAAAACCAGACATAGACAGTGAGATTTAGTGCAACTTTTTTTCTGTATACAAATTATCGTTGCATTGTCTCAAAGCCAACACATTTGGTATCAAAATGTGCCTAACAAATGGGTGCATCTTTCTAGCTAAAAAATATTTAAATCCATCAAATATTTCTGGAAATGTTCTAGTATATGCTAGAGGGGTACTTACGTATTTTGTTGGGTGTATATACGAATCACTAATATTAGGCATAGCACAAGTCATGCTGTACAAAACTGCCACACACACATTTCGTGCACAATTGCGAAATGTCTATGTTTTATAGGTACACTTCAAATCTAATTTATAAAATAGTTTTGTTGCTATTCAGATAAATAAAAACGAATCACACTACTAATTTACATGATTTAGGCATAGCACAAGTCACGATGTACCATACTTCTGAACCATAAAGTAATATTGGAAAGAGACTTGCATTAATTAATTTGAAAAATGGAATAAAAAGCATACTGCCGACCTTATAAGAAATCCTACGGATACCAGCAAGAGTTTTTAAACCATATTGAGCCAAAGTAGATGTTGCTTTGCCCTGGCCAGGTATTCCCAGAGGAAAACGTAATCCCGAGATATTTGTAAGAATTAACAACATTCAATTTCTTTTCCAACGAGATACCACCGTTCATGATGTTTGAGTCATCCACCTTTCATAAAAACTAGGACCTTAGTCCTGTTTAGATTAACGGACATAATCCATTTTTGGGCAAAAGTCTGAAAGTGCATTGATATGACGTGTTAACCCAGTCGGAGTATCTGCAATAAGAATAATGTCATCAGCATACTTCAGCATCTTTACCTCCTCATTATCAGGATGCAATTGAACCCCTCTACCGCCAAACTGGTTATTTTAGAGCAGTCATAAATACGGAGAATTTGACTACACATGCAACCTCATCTAACCCCGTGGGGGCATTTGAACAATTCAGAAATACAATCATTTCAAATCTAATTTATAAACACTTAACGAAGGTATAAAAAATGTGACATTTTCCATTTGTATCATTTAGTTATGTTCTTGAATTGATATTGCATGTATTGTATGGGTGTCAATTCATTAATAACTCTCCTAGATATATTGTAAATAGAATATTGTGTTTCAGTGATTTTAATACAGCGCGTGAAATTTACTATTGTGCACATTGAGTGCATACACAGAAAACAGCTCATAAAACACTCCTGTAAGAAATGAATTTCCCTTGAGTGGTTCATTCTATATTCTATTAATTGATATGGTATACGTATATGTGCCTGCCTTTTGGGGTGCCTTTTTGCAAATATTTGTATAGCGATGGGGTGATTTTCATCACAGACATAAGCGCCCAATTGGCATAAATTGGGTGTCATTTGAGGCATTTTTTTTTGTAAAAAGCGCCCATTTTTTGCAAAAATGGGTGCTTTTCTTACAAAATTGGTATATTGATGGGTGGGAAATTGGCAAAAAAATAGGTATAGAGAAAGTCACATTTTCGAAGTCCGGCAGGCACATCCACGTACGATTTTGGCGTAAGTACCGCCCCCCCCCCCCGGGGGTCATATGGTAGCCCTGACCTTCCGCTACATCCCCATTCATGCACTATTCTAAATTTACTTCCAAATACCTAATTAATTATTCAAATCTCAAAAATACAAATTAGGTATCATACGCCATATTATTTGTTGACATGATTATATTTCAAAATACATTCACAATATTATGTGTCACCATGACACCATGTTTAACAAAGGTATATTGCATTACTTTTTATTTGTAACCATAGTAACCATTGATTTGTATCAAATTATGTATAAATGTATAAATGCTTGTGTGCTACACTCATTGTTTTGAAAATCTAATTTAGATACCTTTTTAGAACCATTGTGTTTGAGCTCCGTAGCTTTCGAGGTCATCACGACCCCTTCATTCAGCGTAGTGTTTACTTCCCTCCGTTTGTCACATGACCACCGCTACTGTTGTGCAGACTTGTGCTCAATACCACTGACTATGAAGCCAAGATGGAAACTCTACTTAGCGACACGAACATATACCAAAAGCGGAAAAAGGACCCTCCAGCTACCTACAAAAGAGAGCTTATTGGTATCAATCGCAAATGGCAGAACTCGGACACTCCCATCCCAATTGCCATTAAACACCGTATCTATCCTACGTCCGAAGAGGTACCACAAATCTACGGCACTCCAAAAATCCACAGAGCCAATGCCCCTCTTCGTTCGACTGTAGCCAGACCCGGTAGCTTGGCATATCACGCAGCTAAGGTTCTTGCTGAGATCATAGGCCCCTGGTAGGAAAAAAACCCTTATCATATTCTGAACAGTGGTGATTTTGTCCAGAAAATTTATAACCTGGAAGTTACGCCGGGCCAAAAACTTATATCCTATTACGTCTCGGTACTATTCACGAGCATACCGGTCAAGGACGCTAAATAAGCGGTCAAGGACATCTTACTACGCGACGACACGCTATCTGACCGTTCACCTCTCAACGCCGACCAAATATTAGAACTCCTGACCTTCTGCCTCAACGCGACATATTTCGTATACAAAGGACAATACTATAAGCAGAAACAAGGAGCAGCCATGGGATCGCCGGTCTCGCCGATTGTCGCGAACTTATACATGGAAGTCTTTGAAATCCGAGCTATGACGACAGCACCACATCTCCCTTCTGTTTGGTTTGTGTATGTCGATGATACCTTCGTTCAGATTCATGAAAGCAACATTGATGAATTTACGGCCCACATCAACGCCCTGGATCTTAACATCAAATTTACCACGGAACCAGAACGCGAAGGCAAACTTCCTTTCCTGGATACTTGCATCCATGTGAATGACGATGGCAGTACCTTGGCAACGTTGTTTTATAGCCGCAGGGGACCATTTTCCCGTAATCGTATTCTGCACCATGACATGTTGCCCATTTATGAGTGTGCGATCATGGTATTGCTTTTGTTTGTCTTGGAGGTGCGCTAGTCGCTCGTGTACTTTATATTTGTGTGGGAGCTCATTCTGTATTTTAATGGGAAGGTTATCTCTCATTTTTCTCCCATTTAGTAAGTCTGCAGGTGACGGAATTATGCAGTCAATCGGAGTGGTGCGGAGGCAGAGGAGTGCCATGTATGGGTCGATTTGAGATTGTTTTGCTCTCCGTAGTGTGCCTTTTACCGATTTTACAACTGATTCTATGTACCCATTACTTTGTGCATATCGGGGACTGGAGGTTATATGGTCAAACCCCCAATCTTGAGCAAATGTCCTGAACTCTGTGCTACTGTACTGTGGACCGTAGTCACAGATGACCTTTGTCGGTATTCCTTGCTCACTAAACACTTGTTTTATGAGTGTTATAATAACCGCGCTTGTAGGCTGACCATGAATTTTCCTGACGATAGGAAATTTCGCGTAATAATCCGCGATCACGAAGTACTCTGCTCCATCAAAGTGAAACAGGTCTGTGCCCACAGTCTGCCACGGACGCTGTGGTATTTCATGTGGCAGTAGTGGTGCGGCCGCTTGACTACGTTGGTCTTGTTGGCACATCTTACATTGGCGTACCAGTTGCTCAATGCCCTTGTTTATCCCGGGCCAGTATTCACATGATTTGGCCATCAGTTGGCATTTGTTGATGCCTTGGTGCCCTGCGTGTACTTTGTCTAGTGCATCGTTTTGCAGTCACCGCAGGCATGATTATCTGTTCACCTTTGAGTACAAGGCCATCGTCCAGTGAGAGTTCATCTTTGCATGAATAGTAGTGTATTATGCACTTCGGCAATCGCTTTGGGTAATGTCGCGTAATTCTGTGAGCTTCTCCGTAGAATAGTAAACCGCGTACATGTAGATGGTATTATCGAGTTGAATCTGCTCACCTTGAGTAGGATTGAGTCTTGACAGCGCGTCCGCGAGTATCATTTCGCGTCCAGGGCGGTAGTCGATTTCGTAGTCATATGGTTGCAGCCGTAGCATCATTCGTTGTCGTCGCGGTGGAGTGTTCGCGAGACTTTTAGGTTGGATATTCTCCAGGGGCTTATGGTCTGATTCTACTTTGAACCGAGCGCCATACAGGTACGTATGGAAGCGTGTACATCCAAATACGACAGCTAATAACTCGCTTTCAATGTTAGCATATCGCTGTTCCGTCTCCGTCAGTGCCCTACTCGCGAATGCTACTGGTTTACCGTCCTGTAGGAGCGCTGCACCAAGACCTATCAAGGAGGCATCTACCTGCACCATCACTGGTTTTGTGGGGTCAAAGTAGGCTTTTGACATTATCAAATGCCTTCCTGATGCGCCATTGCCAGTCCGTATCTTTGTGTGTTAAAGCGCGTAGTGATTCGGTTTTGCCCGCGAGATTGGGAATGAACGGAGCCATATACTGAACAATTCCCAAGAATTGCTGCATTTCTGTTACAGTCCTTGGCGCTGGAAGCCCGTGGATGTCCTCCACCTTCTCCGGGTCTGGATGAACACCGTTTTCATCGTAATAGCATCCGAATAACTTAATGCGTTGAATGCCAATGACGCACTTGTCATTGAAAACCAGCCCGTATTTACGGCTGATTTGCATAAGCTTGTATAGGTTAGCGTCATGTTCTTCTTTGTATAGTCCGAACACCGCGATATCATCTGCTATTCCTATAGTGCCTGGGCACTGTTCTAGAATCATGTCCATCTTCTCTTGGAAAATGTCTAGGGATACTCTCAATCCAAACGGTAGCCTCTTGAAATGATAGCGTCCAAATGGAGAGTTGAATGTCGTGAGGAGGCTACTATCATCATCCAACACGATGCTCCAGTAACCATGTTTGGCGTCAAGTTTGCTAAATACCTTTGCGCCATGAAACTTGTTGGTGATCTCCTCCAACGTTGGCGTCTTGTGATATGTCCGCATGGTAGCTTTATTAAGATATTTCGGGTCTAGACATATTCGCAGTTTTCCGTTCGTTTTCCTTCTAAAGGCTAGTGCCGAGTGCCGACACCCAATCAGTTGGTTCTGAGACCTTGGCGATTACATCCAGTTCATCCATGCGGCTTAGATCATTTTTAATCTCATCTTTCAGTCTTATGGGGAACTTCGTGGTTCGTGGTGGTTGGACGCAGGGTTTAACGTTTTCGCGCATTGTAATACTGAATTCACCGGGAGAGCGTCCAATGCCTTCGAATCTGTCACAATATGTACTTTTTAAGTCTGTCATAGAGCGTATTGGCTGGTTGTTGTCGTCATACTTCACTTTGCAATTCAGCGTCACCAGTTGTAGCGCGCGTGAACTGGGTAGACCAAGTATCGCTGTTCCTTCGCACTCGGTATCACAAAAATCAGCTGACATCCAATCACCTTCTTCATATTTGCATGGTATTGCGATGGTGCCATGGTGTGGGATGTTGGTGCCGTTGTAAGCCGTAAGTGTTATTCCTTTCTTTGTAGTGGCACCGGGCCTCGGATTTCATCGCTTATCCAGTGTCTCTGGGAACATATCTCGGTATATGCGTAGCGGTAGTACGTTTCCTTGTGCCCCGGTGTCCACCTTTACTTTGAGGGTATGCGTTCCATGACGATTTTCTAACTAAATGTCTATCTCCGCGAACAATTGATCGCGGTTATCTGACCCGTTGATGTTGTCAACCTTATTATCAACGATATCTATCGTTTCGAAGCTGAGACTTTCGAATTCGCCTGTGATATCCGATTCATCACTGTCACTGCCGCCTTCTTGTTTAACCGTGTGTACTCTGCGTTTTTGTGTTCTTCCACCTCCCCGCTTCTGGTATTGACGATTTTTCTCTTCGCGTGATTTTGGTCCGCGCTGTTGGTGTTCCTCGCGTTCTTTGTTTTTTCCCCGAAAAAGCACATTGCCTGCCAATGGCCGGTCTTTCCGCATGTACCACATTTCGTGTTGTGCGCTGGGCAACTTTCGCGAGGCTGGTCGGGATGATTCCGTCCACATTTCCTACAGCTGCGTCGCCTACCGCGTGTCTTAACCATGTCAATGTTCCCAGAATGGTTTTGTGTTAGGCTATTGAACCGTTCCATGTGCGTCACGCTGGCCTCGTGCCGTCTACAAATATCTATTGTTTGCTGAAGTGTCAGCATTTTATGTTTCCTGAGTAGCTCCTTCTGTACTTCTGCGAGTAGTAGTAAGGCCTGAGTGGTCCAGGGACTTAGAAATTTTTGAGAAAAAAAAGTGGACCATTCAGATTTTGGACCATCGAGATTTTGGACCATTCAGATTTTGGACCATCAAGATTTTTTGATTTTTTTTTTTTTTGTATAGATCGGTGTCGTTTGCGATTATAAAAGACGATCCCATTACATCCGCGTACGCGGATGCCGTCCGCTAGGACTGCGTGACCGCGTAGCGGGCAGGCATACAACATGGCTCGCGCCAGCGTTTATGAGCGCCGAAGGCGCGAAACGGAGCGCCGCAAGGCGCGATGACGTCCGGTAGGACTGCGTGACCGCGTAGCGGTCAGGCATATAACGTGGCTCGCGCTAGCGTGCTGAGCGCCGTAGGCGCGAAAAGGGAGCGCCGGAGGCGCGACGACGTCCGCTAGCGGACGTACTTCAGGGATGGGCAGGCATACAGAATTGCTCGCGCCAGCGAGCTTATATAGCGAAGCGGTACATCCGCTTTAGCGGATGTTTGGCTCGCGCCAGCGTTATGAGCGCCGCAGGCGCGAAAAGGGAGCGCCGAAAGGCGCGACGACGTCCGCTCCGCGGACGTCCCCCCCCCCCCCCCTTGAGAGACTCCTTGTATAAAATAACACGTACGTATATCAACGGGTCGGGACAGGACCTGATTATCGACTTTTCTATTTTCGTTCTAATTTGTAATTTCTGAACAAGGCGTAAACAACTCGACGTCACGCTTCTACACGGACAAGTTTCAACGAGTCTATACAAGCATAATGACGTGTAGGGATCGGGCTTGATAGTAACTCGACCAATTTCTTAGATCGTTGCGACATTATAAACGGTAACACAGCGTAGGTAAGATACGACTAGTCATCATCATGGCCAGGCTGCTAAACATACTGCGCTACATTTACATGGACAAGTTTTGGAAAGAGTTCCACCAAATAATAACGAGAGAATGCGGTGGTTGTCAAACGGATCGCCCGAGCCAAGATAGACACGACGTTTGTAAGGATCCCCAAAACCACTCAATGACACCGCGATGGTATCAGGAAGCGTGGGGAAAAGTTCACGAAGATGAAGGACACGTGCGTATTGTATTTTATCAGACGGTCGCTCAACTTCGATTTGAATACTACGATTTGAACATCACCCTTGAACTCGTCGTATAATGATAGAAAGCGGATACAGCTTGGATTTCAGATCTCTGGTGGCTACTTCCGATTACGAGGAAATTCAGTCATCTATCGGTAAAGTAGAACGGCTTGAAAAGAGAATGAAAGAAGCCTCTAGAAATAGCTGGCATCACGTCGTCTGTCGGGCAAGTTTCGACACGTTAGAACCGTCTGACTATTCAAGGTGACGTCAGTGCTATATCGATCAAGGACGTAACGATCAACCAATGAAGATCGATTATGTAACGAGCGAACAAACAGAAGGCATTATCGGCCTAGGTTATAGTAGAGGCATAGATGTACATCATTCTTTCAAAGCGAAGCTCGCATAAACATCTTAATACCCGAATGTCTTATAGCTTAAGTTCGCATTGCATAGAAAACTCGATAGTGGACGAAATGGATGCATGGTTTAAAACGGCGGAATTTCAGAACTTAGGGCGGCTAGTTAAGTACATATACGCTCAATGTCTCACTGAAGAAGCGAATAAACTGTTGAAAAATAGATGCAACGGTTGTTTAACGAATCATCCGAGTCAACTGAATCATATCTGCATCGACCCTCAACCAGCCTTGGATCCATTTATCCTGTACTTGTACGCTGAGGCGTTGGAGATGATAGATCTCACCCGCGTTGAATCGACGTATCATAGATCCAGAAAGTTATTGAACTGGGGGTACGGAAGCAACGAGCCTCGCCAAGATTACAATTGGCATATTAGAAAATGCGTCCGTGTATGGTACGTCAGTGACTTTGCTAGCATCGAGTCAGATCTTACCGTGGATGATAACATATCGGATACAGTGGCGCAAGCTCGTAAGGATCTGGGGATTGATCAGTTGTCCGAACTCGTTGAATCGCTACAACTACAAGATGACGAGTGATTCTGTAACTCTCGATAATAGTTGTCATCAAATCGTTAGACTTATACTGAATGAATTATGCAACGGTAAGGATGATCGAGACTACAGTCATTTTAGTACCGAGGCCTCTAGGCGACTCGCTATCATTTTGACGTATGTCAGAGATGTTCAGGATTATGCCCGTAAGCTTCCCGCGTATAAACATTTGTTGAAAGAAATAAGTCCTAATGAAGATTGGCTCAACCCTTTGGTTTTTGACTGCGTTGTACATCATTTGTTTAAGCACGCTCGAAGCATCGAAGAAAGAATAAGTAGAACTTGTATATTTCTAACATTTATCGCAGACATCGCTGCTGAAATCGATGACGAAACGCGAAAAGACATATTACTTCAGAGAGCTACGACCATGATAGTTAAGAGACATGACCCGGATGATTGGAAACGTTTTGTGGACGATGCTCTGTATTATAGATTTAAAACATTAGCGAGAGGAGTTTTTAAAGTGACGATAGCCGGCCTTATAATATGGGGAACCTTGAATTGGATCGGATGTAATTAATACATACACTACCGGTGTGTGTGGGATGTGTGCGTGAATAAAATGATTAAAGTAAAGCAAAACCACAATGAGTTAATAGTGTTTTATTGTTTGTAATTATAGAGTGTAATCTAGTGTAAATAAATGTATATGTATCGTTGCGTTATAGGGTACTCTTTCATTGAAGCTTCAACTATTAAAGTATCTCGGTCATATCGTAAAATATTAGAGGTATAACGATGTCCGCAAGTCTGAATAAGTTTTTGAAAAGAACGTATTACGACCCATCGCATCCCGCTGGCTTCACGGGTGTAAGGCCTCTGCTGAAGGCGGCTAAAAGAAATGGATATTCAAAAGCGAGTGAAGCTGAAATTAAAGAATGGCTGGCGTCTCAAGATACATATACATTACATAGGCAGGCTCCGAGACATTTTCAAAGAAACAGAGTGATGGTCTACGAAATGGACGGCTTATGGCAGGCTGATTTAGTGGATATGTCTTCATTAAGCCGTCATAATAAGGGTTTTAAATTTATCTTGACCGTGATTGATGTACTTTCCAAATTTGCATGGGCCGTTCCATTGAAAGACAAAACGGGAAAGAGTTTGGTGAAAGCGTTTGAATCCATACTGAAGTTAGGAAGATGTCCGGCTTTTCTGCAGAGTGACGACGGAACTGAGTTTAGAAATCGACATTTTGACGGATTACTAAAACTATACGATATACGCTTCTATAGCACGAATAACGAAACCAAGGCTAGTGTCGTAGAGCGTTTTAATCGCACCTTTAAGTCGCGCATGTATAAATATTTTACGCGCTACAATACATTGAAATACCTCGATGTTCTGAATGAGATACTGCACTCCTACAATAATGCGTACCATAGAAGTATTCGCACGGCCCCTGTCAAGGTAAACGCCAGAAATGCTAATGATGTATGGAGAACATTGTATAAAGATACCGATATTTCAAGTAGTCGTTACTCTTTCAAAGTGGGCGATCAAGTACGCATTTCAAAAACAAAACTCAAGTTTGAAAAGGGTTACTTACCGAACTATTCCGAAGAAATATTTACGATCTTTAAAAGACATCCTAGAAATCCTCCTGTATATACCTTAAAAGATTATGGCGGTGAGATTATAGAGGGTACCTTTTACGCGGCAGAGCTGCAAAAGGTAATCAAGGCGAAACATGATTTGTATAGGGTCGAGAAAGTTATAAGAAAGAGGAGACGCGGGAATAAAACTCAATACTTCGTGAAGTGGAAAGGATACCCCGAAAAGTACAACTCCTGGGTCGCCGATTTAGACGATCCAAAAGGATAAAAGACATAGTCGCCGCTACAATCTTGATATTAGATGCCTAAACACCATCATGAATGCACAACACTTTTACGTCACACTACCTAGTGATTCTTCTAAAGGTGTTTATCCCGAAAATAATCCTAGTTGCTACAGAACAAAATTAAACACCTCTTTACATCTGAAAGGTCAGTGGGAAGTCGGTGTATGCGGGGTTCTCTTTACGCATAGTTTCTTCAACGTTTGGAAAGGCGTCAACAACGTGCTTTACACAGAAGGGAATCCCGATCAGTACGTCAAAGCTTTCGAGTTACAAGAAGGCTACTACTCTACTGGTAATAAGATCGTCAATGAAATTCAGCGCAACTTAAGCCCAGTGGCCTCTGGAAGAATAAAATTCCAAGTAGAGGATTTTTCTCGCAAATGTAGAATTTCAGTCAAAGATGGAGCCGTTATATCACCCAACCCTCATATCTCTAAACTACTAGGAATTTATGACGTCACTCCTAGGGTCAATCGTGACATCATCGGCAATGTACCTGTTGATGAAAATCGACAGATGCACGCTTTCTACGTGTATTCCGATATCGTTCAACCGTCTCTAGTAGGCGATCAAATCGTGCCACTTCTAACTATAGTAGATGTTCCGCATCGTAAAGTGGGTGAGATGGTTAACCGTCATTACAGTTCCATTCAATACCATCCTCTTAGGAGTAATAATATAGATACGATCGAAATTAATATAAACTGGAGCACGGGCGAAAGAGTTCATTTCGAAGGAGGGACGTTCATAACGAAACTTCATTTTCGCAAAACTGCTCCGGTACAATTACAGTGAATGAACTATGGCACCGTTTGTAAATTCTCGAATGTACGACGACTACTATATGAAACAAGTTGGATCAGGATTACCCGTTTATCACGCTTCAAATATAAGGCAACAAGGGCGTGGTTTGGGAAATGTCATAGGAAGTCTTTTCAGAAGAGCCATACCCTTTTTAAAACAAGGCGCAATGACGTTGGGTAAACAAGCATTGAGAACCGGAGGCGACATATTGGATGATACGTTGAAGGGAAAGAACGTAAAAGCCGCTTTTAAATCAAGAGTAAAACAAGGAGGCAGAACATTGGGCGCTAAGACAGTGCAGGGTATAAAGAGAAAACTTGGTACCAGAGACTTGGCCGGTGCTAAACCCAATAAACGAAAGAAAACCGGGACCGCTAAACGCAAGCAACGAACTGGCAGTATAAAAAGGAAAATCTCTTCTAATGGCCCCAGTATACGCAGTAGGAAGGCAACGAGAAAGGTTCGCAAGGCTCCGGATATATTTAACTGAGTTTCAAATTGGCAAGAGCAATGGCTTTTGTTCACAGTCAATCATCGGAATGCACCTCTACTCAACTAGACTTATTTTCAGTACCTCCTACTCAAACTAGCGTCTTACAGGGTCAGTGGGTTGCGCATCATCCAGTGACTACTCTTACTGAAACGGGACCCGTTGAATTCAACGTGAGTGGTGGTGAAGAATACGTCAATCTAAGCGATAGTTTTCTCAAGGTTAAAGCCAAGATAACGAACGCCGATGGTTCAGCGATCGACCCCGGGACCGATGTCGGTCCTGTTAATCTTCTACTCCATTCACTCTTCAGTCAGATCGACGTCAGTCTAAACGGTAGACTGGTATCGCAGTCAAGTAGTACCTACAGTTACAGAGCCCTATTAGAGACGCTCCTGAACTATGGAGGGGACGCCCTCACGTCACAGTTGACGAGTAGTTTATTCTACAAAGACACGGCGGGTAATATGGAAAATGCCACCCCTAGCGCCACGGGTGCTAATGCTAATACAGGTCTGAAGAAAAGATCCGCCTACACTCATGAAAGTAAAACGGTAGACATGATAGGTCGAATACACTCCGATATATTTCTACAGGATCGCTATATCCTCAACTCAGTAGATGTCAAAGTAAAGCTGCATAGGAACAAAGACAGTTTCACTCTTATGTCTTCGGTAGAGGATGCAGGCTTTAAAGTGTCTATTGTTGAAGCCGTACTGCTCGTCAGGAAAGCCAAGTTGAATCCAGGTGTTTCTATAGCCCACGCAAAGGCGTTAGAACGGGGCACAGCCAAATACCCCGTCACGAGGGTTCTTGTGAAATCTTTCACGGTACCTGCCGGAGATTTATCCGTAACCAAAGAAAACGTCTTCCTGGGTCAACTGCCTAAACGTATGGTTATAGGCCTAGTTGAAAATACAAGCTTTAACGGGAACTATAAGAAGAACCCGTTTAACTTTCAGCACTTTAGTCTTAACAAGGCGGGATTATACGTAGATGGTCAACAAATACCTACTGCACAACCATTGACGCCTAAGTTTGGAGCTCAGGGAGGGCAACAGTATATCTCCGCTTATCATACCTTGTTTACGGGGCTCAACAAACACAATAAAGACATAGGATCTATCATAACCAGGGACCAATTCAAAGATGGCTACTTCCTATTGGCATTTGACCTGACCCCTGACCTGTGTGAAGGAGGTCACTACAATCTACAGAAGACGGGGAACGTTAGATTGGAGCTACAGTTTGATACAGCATTACCCGAGACTATAAACGTCGTGATTTACGCCGAATTTGAAAATATCATTCAGATAGATAAGTCACGGAATATCCTGTACGACTACAATTCTATATAAGAGAGACTGAGACAATGGACACTAAACAGTTGAATTGGGCTTTAAGAAATGATGTAGTATTTAAAGGGCATTGCGTAGGCGTGTATGCCGTAGATCGTATTCCTCATAAGCCTAAAAGTCTACCGGCCTGTTTTATAGTAAACACTGATACGAGTAACCTTCCCGGTAGTCATTGGGTGGCAATATACGTTGATCAAGAAGGTAGAGGGGAGTATTATGATTCAGCCGGTACGAAACCAATAGAGAATAAGACATTTTTTAATAAGTTTTTGAGTAGAAACACCGTTTCGTGGTTTGCAAATCATAAACGTATACAAGGTGATTTTTCTGCCGTATGTGGTCAACATTGTCTTTTCTTTTTATTATATAGAAGCAGAGGGGTTAAAATGAAAGATATAGTTCAATGTTTTACGGATGATCTTGACCGTAACGACGTCTTTGTGAATGAGTTCGTCCGTGAATATTTTCGATTTGACACGTTTGTGTTTGATACGGATCTATTAATAAACCAATTCGCAAAAACATTGTTAAAGTAACTCGATATCAAGCTATATACCGTATCTTAATGTTAAGTAAATCGACACTGGACACGAATAAATGTAAATACTTATTTTTATTAAATGTAATAAACGATGTATTATATTCAATGATGGTCGTATTTAATATTAATAAAAGAATTTAAACCAACGATTTTGTTTGTTTGTTGTTGCTATTATTCTTCTATTGTTTGTTTCTAACTAAACCCTCCGCCGTGTATACATATGATACATGGATTTGAAATGAAAGGGTATTAAATTTGTTTCAAAAATCAAATATGTACATGAAACAGGAATCGAAACTTTATGGGAGTTACATTTGTTCCCATGTCAATCTTTTTGAGGATTTATTTACACTCATGTCACCCTTCTTTCTCACAGGCCTTGACCTTTTTGTTTTCGCGCGTCTCGTAAGTACGGGGGTACGTTCTCTGGAAGTATCTTTCAATTCTCTGATTAGTGTTCTACGTTCTGTATTGCCTATCAAGCGCTCGGGAATATTGAGCTCAGCGAGCCCACTGGCAAATAATTCATACCCAAAGGGTTCAAATTTTGTGTTATATGAACGTAAAACATCTACAATCAGATCATTAACGTTACTTCCCGGGACACGTTTATTGTTATATATTAATTCACCCTTGTCGTTCCAATCTAGTTTATTTTTATTATTATTTGATTTAAAAAGACGAAGTAGTTGATTCGCTTTGGATTTCAAAGCTTTCGGTAACGAATCAATAATCATACTAAAGTCGGTCTCTTTAGCGAATACATCGTTGTTAATAGCATCGCTTTCAGAAACTGGAATAGTGTCATTGACAATGTCAGAGTCATAAGATTCGGTCTGCTCCAGTACATTAATAGCCAACGGTTTCCGTTTCTGCCTGTTAAACGCTAGGAATTTCTGTAGGCGTTGCTGATAGAGAAGAGCTTTGTCATACTCGGAGAGATCGTTTCTCGCCAACACCAATTTCATCTCACGATCAAGTTCAGTCATTGGATCCGGAGGTCCTGCTTGAAAATTCTGGGGCTTCAATCCATTGCGCAGACTTTCCAGAATATCGGTATCGACGATGGCTACTTTTTTGACGTGGTTCATTATCGTTTCTTCTTCTTGATTTTACTCAGTAACAGACTCGCGATAACCGGAAGCACTGTACTCAGGAGAAGGCTGACAAACCCTCCCTTTTGAACTATAAGTTTCTTCTTTGAACTTATATTCTTTTTTCTGGATGCCAATGTTCTCATTACAGTTTTATGCCTCTTAAGCTTGCGTTTTTGAGTAGGCGTTACGGGTACATTACCCTTTAACACGTTTAAACAAAATTCGCATATAGATTTCACGCGTTTACCATCTGCCGTCTGTAAGATAGCCTTACGTTGTCGTGGGTTACAGCTAGATAAAATGTTCAAAATGTCTCTGCTCTGATGCACCGTTCGCGACATAATGATAATAACGACCAACTGTTCAAAGTATTTATGTTTTCTGAAGACGTGGAATGTACGCGTAGGCTTGCTCTCCCGGAAATATACGAGTTCTCAATCTAAACTCTTCAGGCGTACTGGCTTTTAAGTCAATGAGCAAATAGCTATATGGTTTTCTCGTGGCGTCTTTGTAAGCCTCGATTAAAAACTTGGAATTACCTGGATACATTTGTCGACTAAGATGCGTTATCGAGGATTGGTCCCTGACATTTTTAAATAAGACGATGTAGTGAGAGTTCAAACTAATTGTTCTGGAATGCTTCCCGCGAGGGAATAAATTCTGAAGTAAATAGATCACCGACAGGTTCATATGATGACTGCCCCTCGTGAATAGGTTCGCCATATCTGCGTTATCACCAACTTGAGTCATCAAGTCATCTATTATAATCATGTTCGTGCGAGAAGTATCAACGAGCGAGTTCAAATCATCCGGTAATCCTTCCATAAATCTAATATTAGGAAGCGATTCAGAAAGTTCGGCGTAAACAGACTGGTATATGGAGTAACACCATATAATGTTCTCGGGTGCTGGATGAATCATTTGTCTGACGTGAAGCAGTAATTCTTTCACAAATACAGTCTTGCCAGATCCCGTAGGTGCTGCTATTATAGAAGTGAAGGGGTGTTGCAGTCTGGTATCCATGATATCTTTAGGGCGTCGGAAACCTAAGAGAAAAATACCTTGAGCCAATACGTATTAACAATAAACACAAACACAGTGGTAGAGACGTGAAAAAATACATTAATATTCCTTAAATAACGCTGTATAAATTCTCATGACAATATGTCGGATTTTCTTTATCATTACATTTTTTTTTAATTTTTTTTTTTTTAACGTGACATAATCTGTGTTTATTTTATCACCTAAAATCCCTATTTATTTAGTTTTATTTTTTTATTTTTTTATTTTTTATTTTTTCCACCCACTTATTGATCTATTTACAATGCGCGTGAAACAAATCCCAGATACCATCTGAATGAAAGCGATTCGTTCAGTCAAATATATACCCGTACGGTACGGTGTCGTAATTCTCTATCATAATTCTTTTGTCGTATACCTGTCTGTACGTCTTCTTGGTCTGTTTATTTTGAATTCTTAGTTTTTCAATGTCGCGTGTTATTGTTTGATCGTCCGTTATTTTTATGACGCCCTCTTTGTCTTGGTTTTTCACCATGGTTGTGATGCTATCAAAGTTTATAAGTTGAGAATTCTTCCAGTTAAGGGTAAATCCTCGGACTTTGCACTCTGTGGTACCATATTCAAGCTTAAAACAATAATTTTTTGGTCCCGCGGAACAGAACTCGGTGATTCTCATTCCGTCTGTCTCGTCAGTCATCTGACCGAGATAGAGGCCCATCTCGGGAGTGTACTGGTCAGGGTTATTTAAATCGCCTTTGAAAATTACGCTGTCTGTGTCGAAATAAAGGACACGTCTGTCTAACTTTTCTAACTCCTCGTATAGTCTAAGTCGCGCATGCGCAGTGGTGAAGGTGGCGATGATGATATTCGTTTTAGGGTTAGGGGCTACAAAGTCTTCGTGAAAATTGTAGTACACTTGTACGACGTCTTCATTGACAAAGTACATGTCTTTGACATGTATCTTTTCGTCCTCGAGGAATCTAAATAGCTTTTCAGGGTCATAAAAATATTTCCTCATAGGAAGGTTCTCTCTTTGGGCGAATTTTCCCCAGAAGTTGTTAAGACAAGCCTTGGAAATCTGTCTAAGGCCAGGATTTTTGCGTATCTTTTCGGGGTCTAAAGAGAACCCGTGCCTGATATAAAAGTCTTGTCTAAACTTTTCTTTGTCCTGGTCAGTCTTACAGTCGGTAGGGTATCCGCTACTTTCCTGTTTAATTTTAAGGAATGTGTGCACGTAGTCCTTAAAAAGTCCTTTTTGTGTTTTTCTCCAATGCCACACTTGATGAATCTTGATGATGGAGTACCCCATTTCTAGGGCCTTCATCAATTCAACGGAGACCCACGTACCCTCGAGTGATCTCTCATCGTCAGTATGTTTACAGAGTGAAGTCTGCTTGTCGAATGCGCATTTTGCACAAAGGGGAAAGAGTAACTTAGAGTCACTCCGTACAGGGAGAACGGGATGATATAGTTTCTTCGGAGGTAGAACCTCGCATTTTATCAGGCCAAAGAACTTGGAGATATCGGTGTTTTGGAATTCACTGATTATTTCAGGATGGCCGATAGGATACTCGCACGTGGCGTTAACGAAGGGGTAGAGGCTGCACACGTCCAGGTAAAAGATGCCTTCTCCATCCTTGGCTTTGTAGTATAACCTAGTGGCGTTCGTTCTGCCTCCGAAGAAACTATCTCTCGGTTTTAGAGGAACCGCTTTGATCGGATTTTCTTCTAAAAACTGAGCTATGGTTGGATCGTTTTTTATAAGTAGATCCCATTCACATTCATAGATCTCCCTGTGCGGAAAGCCCAGCTTTTCGAGTCTGAGGCGACGTGCTTTTGTGTTTATATTCAACTCCCCCATTGACTTACCATTAATGGGGTTGATCGTTGTTTTCTGCTGACAATCGTGCCCGTGCCAGAAACACCCGTGAAATTCTACAATTCCCTCCCGTTTGCTCCACGCATCAACTTTCACCCCCCCCCCCTTTTTTGACCTCCGACCCTTTTCCAAAATGTTGCAGCGGTATGCCTTCCATTTTCTCCAAATAATTGAAATATTGCAAGGCTTTGAGGGATTGATTTGTGTTTGATATATAGCCTTGGGACGCAATGATCCCGACAGTTTTTGCCTCTAGAAAGTTACGCCTCCACACCAGGTTACATGCCGAAGCAATGGTGATGCAATGCCTGAAGCAATCAACACCCTCATCACCCGGGAACATGGAGGTACTTTCCATGAATAACTTTCTAAACCTAGTAAAGCCCTCCCTCAGAATATTCACGTCTGATTTACAATACTCAATCATTTCTTTTTTGAAATTGTAATCCACCCTCGACTTTTGCCCCTCATACCACGCCTCAAACTCGAGTTTGGCGCCCTCTTTCATGTACTCAGGTCTGAAATACTTTCTGTCGGGAAATTGACCTATATACGTCTGATGGTCTCGATCGTTGAGGGCGTGAGGAAAGAATCCCTTTTTCATTTCGTCAATATCGAATGATTTTGGGAATCGCGTCAGAGCCATTGTTAGGAAGTTGTAGGAGTCGATAAGTTTGATGTTAAGATTTTTCAAATCAATAGACATAACTTTGGCTCCCGTATAAATCACATCGGGACATATCTTTTTCGTATTGATTAAATATTCTAGAACGAATAGACCGTCATACGAGCGGAGACAGTGCGCCACGGCTATACTATCTTTGTTTTCTTTCGAAAACAAAAAGTTTGCAAAATCGTCCAAGGCATTCTCGCCGTAAAAAGTTCTTTCTTTTCGACTCCCACAACGACATCTATCCAATGGATAGCCCCTCTTACGATCTTTCGGGTCTAGTTCAGGTGGAAGGTCATCTTCGTCACTGGTTGGTGGGTCGATACATGTCGTGTCATCCAGGCATCTCTGACAGCGGATCTGAGCTACGCACAGAATAGGTTTATGTATATCCTTTTCGTCCCCGTCAGCTACTAACATACTCTCAAAGTCAAACCATATATATTGTAGATTTTCCAATTTTTCGTCATCGTCATTTATATTTTCGTCATCGCCCTCATTTTCAAAATACCCAGCTCCCGATTTCACAGGGACTATATAGCACTTGTGATCGTGACTAAATATTCCCTTACACGTTTGACATCTAACCTCAGAACATTCGTGCCTAGTCAGATGGACCGCGTGTAAATAATCGGCTTTGACTCTTTCAGAAAAATACTTCTCCTTGTATTCAAGTTTATTGACTGTTACGTCACATTGAATACACCTGAAGTACTTCTCACACGTCGATTTTTTTTGAATCGATGCCTGAGCTTTTACAATACCTTGAAGCGGGTTTTTTTGTTGTTGTCTGTCATTTGGTCGCGTAGGTAGAGCGGTATGCTTGTCATAACATTTCTTGGTCGGGAAGTGACGTCGGCATGTTTTACATTCAATGGTCCTTGTTGCGGACAATGGTACATTTGAGTCAATTACGTGGCTATCGCATTCGTTACCGTAGCAATAGTAACAGTAAGCCGTTTCTGGTGTACATGTATGTTGGGTCATGTTATTATGACCCTTATAACACACGTTACAAAGGTACGATCGATCCAGGAAACCCGTAACACTTTTGACAGCACCATAGTGTTTATCCAACCAGTATACATGGATCTGTTTCGGAGCATTAGGATTTCCACGGAATATACAGGTTCTCATGGGTATCTTTTGGAGGGACCATACATTCAACCCATAACCTTCTTTGTAAGTACTTAATACCTTTTGGAATTTGTCATAATGTTCTATTCCCGTTGGTCCAGGCTGTACACCGGCTCTCTTGTACCATTGTATAGCCCTATCCTTTTGAGCGGTCCTGGTCTTTCTGTATTTCTGATAATATGCCGTATCCTCTTTGGAAAGATCTTTGACAAGGACGGTTTGAAGATTTAATTCGTCAATTAGGAAGCATAATACAAGAGCACGCCCAAAACAATATTCATCTCTTCCCCTATTGTCTATTGTTATGACTGATTTTTTAGCTCTCAAACATTTCTCCCAATCTGCGGTCAGCATTCCCGGTCCCCTACCGCCCATTGGAGTGATCACGTGTATCACGTTAATCAGAACTCCATCTTCAAATCTGAACGTTTCGTTGGAATTTAAGACGGCGGCTACTTTCAACAAAAATGCTTCCATGTCAAAGTCTCTCCTCCGAGTAAATGGTATAACAACGGGTCTGTTTAACACGGGCGCGCGAAAAACGACCCTTATCCAGTCGTGATCCTGTACAGGGGGATTGCTAAATTCGTTGAAAGATTTCAGAATAACTCTCCTAATAAGGCCTAATAATAAGGCCTCCGTTTCTGAATACATACTAGCGGGAAGAGGTTCTATATTAATGAAATGAGCTTCATAATCCCTCTGAACAGCTTGAAACCTATGGTTCCTATTTTCCCTACGCATTTGCATAACTATATGCCGGTCATAGTCGGCGTCACGTTCAGCATCATCGTCACTACCATCGTCCGCGTCATCACCCTCTGATTCAGAAGGGGAAATGTCAATGTCATTGTCAAGTGATGAGTCGTCATCGGTTTCAGACTTATTACTAGACCTATTACCATTTGAGTCACCCTCGCTATCAGACATGTCAGAAGGAGATATTATTATGCTACTAGAGTCGCGATTAGATTCCTGTTCCTGAGATTGAACATTTTCCATAGGATCATCGGATTCAGATATTTGGGATTGAGAGTTCTCACTCCCCTCCCTAGTTGAACTATGACTAGATTTATTCATAGCCCCACCCGTTTGAATTACATCATCATCCCTACTTAATTCAAATTCATCGGACATTTCATGCATGATACCGTCATCGTAGTCATCTTCCGAGGAATCGTCAGTAGTATCTGAATCGCTTTCATTCACGAGTTTCTGAGCCCTAAGCATCAGTTGTTTCATCATTCTGTACATATGTTTCACGCGTTTTTTCCTTTGCTTAGTTTTTTTCAGTTTAGCCTGTTTAGTGCGGGCCAACTCTAGCCTAGGATTTTTAGCTTTAAGCCTCTGTTTCTTGTTTTTCCAAGCGGCTTGATAAGTCGCCTTTTGAGGTGAACGTTTGAGTTTTTTTCTCACGACCTTGGCTTTACCCCTCTTACCCCGTTTTCTTTTACGAGAGTTATCGCTCTCAATATTTAGAGAACTTTCACTCTCTGCATAATCACTCTCACTGCTCGTACTATCGTGACTATGCGGTGACGTTATTTTATTTACATTACTGGGTCCCGCCTTTTCATAGCCTATTGATTCACTACGCTGATGATCAGTATTACGCGATGATACAAGTTCATCCAATGGTATAGAGGATTTACATGTACTAAGCTTAGATTCCAACGCCTGACGCGAAACGTCAGGGATCTGAGTTCCCTCATCAACGTTAATTACAACCCTATCTTCATCGCCTTCTTCTAAAGATATTTTTAACATATCTACCAAAGAAGTTTCCAACCCCTCCATGGCTAGATAATGTAATAACCGTTCATTGTTTAAATGGCCTAACATTGCCTCGATAAACACATCCAGTTGCTCGTTGCTTGTTAATATATTATCATGAGAATTTATAGCGTTAGCTGAGGAATTCAATACATTATCACGCCCTACCTGCTGCATTTGAGATTGCGAATCTTCATGACTGTCAGATATTTCCCCAGTCGGATTCCTTGGCTCAGCGATATACTCGGAAGACATATCCTCACTACTTTGTAATTCCCCAGTTGGATTCTGCTTCTCCATGATAACATACGCTTTCTTGACGTTCGGATGTTTCTTGGCTATATCGAGACAGATGTAATATGAAGGGCGAAGCGTAAGGCGAGTCTTATTATACAGTTTATTTACACGTAACTAAGACACACTTCGATCATTTCCATATTCATGATATTAACTTTCATAACATACTTTTAGAATTGCGCAATAAAGTATACCGTTTCTTAACTAGCGCTTTATCGCCCGCCCTCTTTACTACAGGGGGGAAACATATGTCCACTATTAATTATAAGTTAGGTTAATTTCAACATTTAAAACTAAATAACATATTACGTTAAACTTAATATTTGGTTTACCTTGATGGATAGGATGAAATCTGGTTTATCATGTCTTGTATACCGGCGTCAATGTCACCTTGTAGTTTTTTCATGGCTTCGTATTGAGCTATGGTTAAAGCTATGCCCCTACC
This sequence comes from Ophiura sarsii, assembly GCA_035610835.1. Classification (NCBI taxonomy): domain Eukaryota; kingdom Metazoa; phylum Echinodermata; class Ophiuroidea; order Amphilepidida; family Ophiuridae; genus Ophiura; species Ophiura sarsii. Next base: position 44,960,609 of record CM069455.1, read on the forward strand.
CTTCACGGGTATAAACGTATCCTCGGTTGATGTACTTCCTTCTGGTTTAGGAAGTAAGTAAAAATCTCTTACATTAACCCATATCTTCCCTCTAAAATAAGTTAGAGTAATGTGTCTGTTACCATCCAAAACAAAGCGCTGTTTAGCCCTACCTCCACTCATTCCTCTAGAAGGAATTGATATGTTTTGACCATCCATGATAATTCAGTGGATTTTTATTTTTTTTTATTTTATGAAATTGAACGTTTCATCTTTCCTCCTGCCTTTTATAAGGGACTATTGCACCATAATTTTCATAGATAAAACCAGTTTAAACTCGTACCAAACAGTTTACGTCATGAACAAGTCGAAACAAGTCTAGTTACGACGTCACGATTACTGTTGTTGGGTGTTTGTTTTTTTGGTTTGTACTGTCTTTCATAATGTGTGTTGTTGTTTGTTTTTTTTTAAATATTTTTATTACGCGAACTATTACATGTTATGCAAGAATACATATAATCATAGACACGTCTCAACAAGTCCGATATTTTTACATTGGATAAGTTTTAATATAATTATAGCTCGGTAAATGACTCGTATAAAACATTAGAAAGTGACTCGTATAAAACATTAGAAAGAAAAAGGACTTGTTCACGTTATTATTCAAAATACTCTAAGAAAAGATTGCTATAGAAAACTTTTTTTTGGTTTGGTTTTTTATTTTTTTTATTTCTATTATTATTTTAATAAATGCTATAACTTTTTTTAAAGTTGTATCAATAAATGCTATAACTTTTAGGCTGCGTTGATAAACGATATAACTTTATGTTGGATATTTAGTTATTTAATGTTACAAAAATTCTTTTAATGTTTTTTCTTTTGAGGTGTTAATACATATGAAACTTTCACGCAACCATTCCCACGTATAATAGGTGTATACCGAAGGTACTACATTATTCACGAGTTATCGACATAGAACCACTTAAGTACTTCAACGTGCATCGATGGGTCTAGCCTACGTCTAGCCGGGTAGTGTACATAGTGTATACCAAAGATACTAAATTATGCATGGTGGTATCGATATAACGACTATTTTTAGTTCTCTATAAAGTTGAGTAAGTTTACGTGTCTTAACTCGTCTTGTCAAACGGCCCAAGAACTTCTCAAACGTATATTATATATATATATATATATGGCTAAACCTAATTGTATTATAAATATAAAATCTTACTCTAAATCTAATACTAGATTGGCGATTATAATAATAATAATTATAATAACACTAATAATAATAATAATAATAATAAACTCGTATAGCGCGTAACACATAAAGCTTCTGGGCGCTTTACACGTATCATTAAAATTAAAATACATCGAAATTAGACATTAGAAATAGTACACAATTCCCGACCCGTACTGGAGGGTCCGCGTTGATATACGTACGTGTTATTTTATACAAGGAGTCTCTCAAGGGGGGGGGGGGGTGGGGGTTGGGACGTCCGCGGAGCGGACGTCGTCGCGTCTTTCGGCGCTCCCTTTTCGCGCCTGCGGCGCTCATAACGCTGGCGCGAGCCAAACATCCGCTAAAGCGGATGTACCGCTTCGCTATATAAGCTCGCTGGCGCGAGCAATTCTGTATGCCTGCCCATCCCTGAAGTACGTCCGCTAGCGGACGTCGTCGCGCCTCCGGCGCTCCCTTTTCGCGCCTACGGCGCTCAGCACGCTAGCGCGAGCCACGTTATATGCCTGACCGCTACGCGGTCACGCAGTCCTACCGGACGTCATCGCGCCTTGCGGCGCTCCGTTTCGCGCCTTCGGCGCTCATAAACGCTGGCGCGAGCCATGTTGTATGCCTGCCCGCTACGCGGTCACGCAGTCCTAGCGGACGGCATCCGCGTACGCGGATGTAATGGGATCGTCTTTTATAATCGCAAACGACACCGATCTATACAAAAAAAAAAAAAAAAAAAATGTCAAAAAATCTTGATGGTCCAAAATCTGAATGGTCCAAAATCTCGATGGTCCAAAATCTGAATGGTCCACTTTTTTTTCTCAAAAATTTCTAAGTCCCTGGACCACTCAGGCCTTACTACTACTTCTGCGTACTTGATACCTGCTATGATTACTTCGATCATTCGATCATTCGTTTCTTGCTCATCGCGGAAGTCACATTTGCGCGCTTTATTCTTGTTCCGGGTTATGAATCCATCTACAGACTCAGTGGAGCTCTGAACAAATCTTATGAGTTCTAGTCTGTTGATCCTAAAGTTTTCTTCAGGAGCGATCTGTTCCTCGAATCTGTCCCAAATATTATTGGGGTCATTTAGTTGGGCGTCATCTAGGCTCCATGTGTTGTATGCCCGAAGCCCCTCTGTTCCTGACCATAGGATTATGTAAGAGAATCTGTCTTCTTTTTTTACATTTTTTACTGTAAACCACAGCTTGGCCAGTTGTTTGAAATCTTTGAACGCCTGCGCCCTATCTGGGGCATCCCAGTCCATTTTGGGGTGTTGAAACGCGTCTGCCATGTTTTCCGAAAGTTCCTAAATTTAGTCACTCGGGCAATGGTGTCCGACACCGTCTGGCAGCTGATCGTCACACTCGTACACCGATCGTACGTTGAATGTATAGAGAATTAATCGACCGTACAGTTCGTGTTTTATATTCGTCGTGCTTTTACAGTTATTTCAAGCTTTCTTATTATATTTGGTGTATTGTTTCGATGAGGTAAGAGGTTTCTTTACTCGCCTGGTGTTCTTCACAGTTCTTTAGCCGAAGCAGGTAGAAAAATGTCCAGATCGATGTATTTTAAGTCCCATTAATCCTTCATCGTGTTGCCGCTTTTAACGAATTACTATGTGTTCGCACCGGTCATTGTCACTTGGATGACCGATCAGCAATTCGCTATTTGCATTTACACAGAAAGCATACGTGTCGCCGTCGATGTCATGGAGTTCTTTATTACCGTTTGCCACCATGTAATAATAGTTCAGAATACACAATACATTAGTTGCTTAGTATTTATTTAACATTTAATACTCATTGTTGACATCGTGAGCTCTCGCTCAAGATGGTATAGTGCGGAGTGATATATTTACAATACTGACTGTATCACATGATATAGACTGATGTATATTCATGTACGTTATAAAGCAGTTCCTTTACACAAAATGTTACGCATATGTAAATTAGCTAAAATTCGTAGTTTGTTTAGGATTTACACATTAACGTATTGAATTTTCAAAATGTACTTTAGATAAGGAATAAAATACACTTCTGATTTTTCATTAGCTGATAAACATGTGAGGAGTGTGATGATTAATGCGTTTTAGTCATTTTAAGAACATGGTTATTAAAATAAAGAGGTTCAACGTTGACAAAGATCAATTTTTCGACTATCATGTTAGTTCTGTTGCCAAGATATTTAATTCCAATATATTTGAAAATTTAGTGTGCTATACCTACTAAATATTATTCAGGTGGTCTAAGTAACGTCTATAATCCGTATCTTAGTTGATATAACATGGTTTTGTATAGGGTTTTTTTAGGTTTATAAAGATATGATAATTGAATGTATTCAAAAAATTTTCTTGCAATTAAGAAGAAGATACAAATACTGCTTTATGACCATATCTATACACAAAAACGCAAAGTTATTGTTGGCATTCATAATAAAAATGGAAACATAAGTTAAACTTGATTATCCATAAAAATAAATAATTATTATACATAAATAGTTAAAATGAAAAACATAACATATTTCTTTCGAAAACTGTATAATGTCTATGATGGTCGATTGTGTTTAACGGTACAGTGTAAAACCCGAGAAAAGTGCTTCCCGTAAGACATTCCGTTACCCCTAACGTATTGTAGCATGAGATTGGTATAGCCATTTATTGTCTCCTCGATAAGAATATCGCTGTTGGTAAATTAAAATCGGGAGCTAATTAGCTTTAATTAAGCAAAATAAAGGACCAATACCTACATTTAATGCAGTGTATATTATGTTAGCAACACTACTCTATCGAATTAACGTCCAACTCACTTACCGTCATCAAAAAAGTAACTATACAGGTAATAAATGGGCTTTCTACTCTAAAAATATATATCCTACCTCAAAATATTAAATAATAAAGTTGAATTTATCTTCTTCAATATGAGGTATTGCACGCTAGAATCGGGTGATTATTGAAGAAGTGACACTCCAAAATGTATGGTGAAGTTCGATTTTCATTTTCACATTATTTTGGTTTTTTTTCGGTACGCGGACCCATCTACGTGTACACCCTAACCCTACCTACCATATACCACACAATACCACGATTGGGCACGTTGGTACCACCCGGCGTACTTTAAACTATATGGCTGGGTCCATTCTTTCATAGAAGTTTTTAGATGAAAAAAATGGACCCAGACCATAATTATGCGCATGTCACGAAACTGGTAGCACGTAAAAAAACCGGGACCTCCGGGAATGTTCATCTTTAATTTGCTTTTTAGCTAATTTAATTCATCTAAAACACAAGTCAATTTGATAGAGAGTTACTCAAATACAATATCCTAAAGACAAAAAAACAACCCACTAAAATGTAACAAAACCACCTTTTTGTGGTGCCGAGGTTAAAAAACGTGACCTTATGTAATCTGTTCTTTGTGTGTTCCTACATAGTCGTCATTCATAAAACTAGTCCCTGTAATAACTCATCTTATGAATTGTACATGTGTCCTCCGGCATCATTGGGTATGCCCGATGATAATATTACGTGCCATGACAGGATCCCATTTCCAACACAGGTGTTTACAGCCATTGTTTTTTGTTTTGATGAGGTGTCCAAAGGGATTAGGCATGACACGTATTTTAGATGTTGTTACCAATTGACATTTTTAAGCTCACGAACAGGTGCTGGAATACTACAAGTTTGTGAATGTTTTGAGCCGATAAAATCCACCACGTCTTAGGTCGTCTGGTTTGCTACGACCATGATAGTGCGCCCCCTCTAAAACCGTCACCCGCGAATTTGCGCATGGTAAACGGAGGACTTTGCCTTCGAGATACTTGTCCCATAGTTATAAAATGGGCCGTATTCTCGTACTAAACGCGGTTTTAGCTTAAAACTGTGTCTAAATAAACGCGTGTCTAGCTTAATCGTGATTTTATCTTTTAAAGGTATATGACCCGATCACATTTTCGTAACACAGAATTATTTCAAACATACAGAGATTTTCATATCATATGAAAGCTCGTATTTTTCTCATCATCATACTGAAATTTGACGGCCTAAATCGGTATAATTACGGAGAAATCGATGAAATAACGTCGAATTACCGCGAATGGTGGTAACCACCGATATGTTGGTGTACTACTCAATGGGTACAATTCACAGCATCTTGTGCGTCTAAAATAAGAACCATTAGAGCTATGCAACTCAAACTTTGGAACACGACTTTTTTAAGGATGACCTTTCATGTAGAATAGAAAACTTCAAGTTGAAAATCGGAATGTGATCGGGTCATCTACCTTTAAACAACGTGTTTAACTAAACACGATTTTAAATTACGCAAATATCGTCCCCAGGGAACTCGTTGGGTAATTTCGGGCAAGTGTATGATACATGGTGGCCCAGATAAGACACTGTAGTTAAAATCAAATACATAAAATGCACGTGTATTTTAGCGATACTAATAGTACCTGGCGTGGCCTATCCGTCGGGTCTCAGCGATTGCCGATCGGGTGGGTGTTCAGTTTTTAACCATTATTTTGTCAAAATAAGGACTATTGCAACATAACAAACAACATTTATTCGAGGGGCACGTGGAAATATCGCATGAAAAGCATACTTTTAATAATAAAATAAACAAATCGATCAATTAATTAATGTATACGGCGATAACACGTCTCTTACAACTGCAACCGCTGTGGCGTGAATGCAGGATCCTATTTATTTTAATCGGCGAACACGGGTTCGATTCCCATTTTGTGCATGTCTTACTTTATTTTATTTCAAAAAATGAAGTAGGCTATGTAGTGATATTAATGCCTAAATATTGTATACATTTTACTATTACTTATTTCTATTTCATGGAATATATTACGTCACTATAATAAGCCTGGTATTGTTAATAGTAATACATAATCCAATTAGTATTAGATATTTACAGATAGCAAACACCAAGAAAAAAAACATTGAGGGCCGTATTCTCGTACTAAACACGGTTTTAGCTTAACAACTTTTGTTGTTTTGAATATCTTATTTATTTTTTGAGTTATAGACCAAAAAGTGCCAAAAAATGTGATTTTTTACCGCCAAAATCATGAAAAATCACATTTTTGGCACTTTTTGGTCTATAACTCAAAAAATAAATAAGATATTCAAAAAAACCGCTCCTTATTATCATAAAACTAGTATGACAAAATGTAACAAAATATATTTTGAGTTATCTTTTCCAAACCTAAAATGGGTCAAAAAACATGTTTTTTATAATTTTTCCAAAATGGTCAATTTCAATATCATGATTGGATTCATTGAACCCTTTTCTGCAAAAAACTGTATACGTTTATAAAGATTAATGAATATTGAAGAAGTTACGGCAGTTTTAAGGAGGCTGTACATGAGAGTTCACGCCCCCCCCCCCCCCCCCCCCCCCCCCCCCATATGGTCGATATCTATTGTAACCCATTAGGGCTACAATGAATTAAATACCTGTATACAATCAACGTAGGACCACTCTGGGAACGAGATTTGCAGAGTTTAAAATCGTGTTTTGTTAGACACGGCGTTTAAAGGATAAACTCACATTTAAGTTAGACACGCGTTTAGTTAAAGACGGTTTTAAGCTAAAACCGTGTTTAGTACGAGAATACGGCCCATTGAACTAAAGTTAATTCAGTATGACGATGACACTACATGTGTTTTGAAAGATAACATTTCAGCAAGACATCTGCTTACGGTATTAAATAATTTTGCTTGTGTGTCTGGTTTAAAATTAAACGTTTCAAAATCCCAAGCCTTATGGTTAGGGTCAAAGAGATATTGATGCCTTTCCATTTCAATTGCCACTGTACCATGCACTTAAACCATTATTCAAGCGTGGGATCGATAAACTTTGTGTGTATAATTATCAATCGATCACTCTTCATTCGAATAAATTAAACAAATTAAAACGTAAGACATAAAAATAAAGCCCCTTGCATTACGTAGGTGTAAACAACCTGATGTACAGGAAAATTGAGGGCGCACTCCTAAGCGTATCTCTTAATGTCAATGCTACTTTAAAGGGGTTTTGATGGCATTTACAGCGTACCCACCTGGTCTGAAGTGCTCCGTAGTTTTGTGTTACTAATTCTTTGTCTCAATTTTAGTAATACCCGAGCTTACATTAGATGACGAATTAGTGATCGCTTTCCATTTGAAAGCTTCCCTGAAGGCCTTACGATATGATTTACTACATATGACGTATATATATATATGGATTGATCACGGAGTTCAAATAAACCATTATTTTTGCAACCATGTTTGCAAGATCTTTTAGTTCACCTGTTAGTACTGGGATACCCAGAGCTTCCAAACTACCATTCATTATAAAAAGTCGCTGTGGCGTCTGACAAATAAAGAAAACAATACCATTGACGACTAATAGTCTGGCAACTTGATTTCGCACCGCCGTGCCTTGTTTTCTGTTTTCGGTGCTATCAAGAGCGCCACGGTTACTTAAGGTTCTGATAATGGCCGCGTACATTGCGAAATTAACCAGAAGAAGCGCGCTATAAATCGCGAGTGGCATTACTATGATGTAAACATGCAATCCTTTCGTGTAATGGCTATTAGAGCACATTGAAATCATTTTTGGTAGCTCGTGAAATTCTTCCGCGTTCGACCAATTTATGCACATTATTTTTAATTGTCCAAATAATGGTATAACCGCCAAAGTTAACAAAGTTGCTGATAGCCAACTGGCCGCGATGAACTTTCTGGTACGTTGCATTCCAGCAATCGATAAGTGACGTAAAGGCAAACAGACGGCGTAAAACTTTTCCAGTGAAACAAACGTGACTTGGATAAGAGACGAGAAGTAGAACAAATATGCGAACCCAAATCCTAGGATGCATTCTGCTGTTGTGTGAAACGGATTGGACATGTCCGCCTTTAAATCTGTCGACAACGCTGCTATACCCATCACAGGCATTGTTAAGACAAAGAACAGGATATCACTCACGGTTATGCTGCAGAGATACGCGTTGGTGACGGTCCGCATATACGAGACACGATACACCGTGTAAGGAAATGCCGCGTTACCTACACAACCCACGAGTGGTATAGTGAAGAGCAACCCGATGATAAATACTCGGTATGCCGGTGTAGACACAACGGACAATGCCCTGTCTACGTCGGTGAGGTTAAAGGTATTTTCCGCTGTGCACATTGCGTTATAAGCTCTCTGGTGCTCCATTTTCTGTTGAGGTTTCCAAATCCTTAATGTACGTACAGTTAAGAATTTGAACCTTGTAGTTTGTAATTGTATCAGCTGCTGCGCTCTAGTCTACAGTACTGTAGCCGTTACAGTGAAATGCACTTCTCTCCGATCAACTGCTCACCAATCAACAATAAAATGGCCGGTAAGAATATCGGCCTCACAATGATTGTGTTTTAACCTAACATACTGGTTTCGAAACTGCGAGAAATGAAATACAAAACACAATCAAGAGTGTCGCCAGAAAACTGTCATTGCTGTAATCAACAATTCAACATTATGATCAAAGATTGTAGACAATCAATGTCTATTAAATCAATGTAAGATGAACACAGCAACAGCCCACGCGATGCGAAGTTTGCAGAGACAAAAACAGCGTTGTTGAACAATAATAAAAGGAGCATTTAAAAAAATAAAATAATGGATACTCATTAAGTTATGGCGGTTTCAATGACCGCGAATAACAACAGCAAAGTTGCACTAGGTATAGGAAATCATTGATTTGTGTATGATTACGCACTGCACTGAAAATGTCTGTGTACAGATGCAAAGACTTTCATTATTCACAGCTAGTCACACCCTTTGTCCCACAAATTGCGGTTATCACTCCAGACCCATCCATCCAGATACCTAGGTGGCTCGTTCAGATAGCACAGAGTTATGACAGTAATCACACACAAATCAATGATTTCCTATACCTAGTGCAACTTTGCTGTTTTTATGCGCGGTCATTTAATCGCCATAACTTTAAAATTATCCATTCGATTTTGTTGAATGGGGTATCAAACTACGGAGAAGAGATTTGCTCATTCAATGTATATCTCAGAGTGTTGGTAGCGCTTATCTATTTTGAATTAGCCAACCTCAAAGCACCTGGTCCGGGACTTTTGTTGCTAGGTGTAGGTTAAATTCAAAACAATTGTCATGGACGAACAAACAGCGTTCTTTGATAGCCATGTGCAAGTGCGACAACGGGTTGGCCAACGCGTTTGTTATTATACCGCCCCCCCCCCCCCCCCCCCTCCCCTCCACCCAAACAAACACAGAAGTTTGTAACTATGATCGGGTTTTTTTCTTCGAAATCCCCCTTTGCAAGGATATTTCAGCAATGTTATCCCCCTTTTTTTTGGGGGGGGGGGGGGGGGAGGACAAAATCAAGGACAAGATTGGGGTAAAAATACCACTATTTTTTAGGTTTCACGTTGCTCCCAAATTTCAGGTGTTTATAGTTTGCTTCAGCTGGTGGGGTTATGTACAAACTGCATGAGTAAATACCCCTTTCCCGAATCGCGGAGATTTGATCCATACAATACCCCCTAATTTCTTATTTCAAGATCCGTGCTGACGCTCAAAGATGTACTCCTTTTCAGCGATGTTTAGCATGTTTAGAACGATCATGGGGACGGTTACCAAGTCTGTTGAGCTGGGAACCGAGATCGGTCTTATTAGTGCACCAAGTACGCGCAGGAGCCATGATTCGTCATTCGCTATAATTGCAAATGTCATGTCTCGTAGACAAACTTTTAAATCGGATGCCTCAGTTAAGGGGAGTGTTAACCTTTTTTACATGAAGTTTATCAAGCGCTGTGACTATTGAACTAATAATATGATGTATATATACATCACCACATTTATCTAAAGACACTTCTTTCGGATTTTTTTTTTTTCATAAAAAAAGTTTACTTTTTTCAATTTTGACCAAAAAGTGTCAGAAGAAAAAAAATATCGGAATTTTAAATGAAATTTGATAGCAAAAATAGATTTCTACAAGAAGTATGATATCACTACGAGCATACAGTCATGAAACCACATGTCACTTTAAGACGATTATTGGTATACCCTAAATAAGGACAAACGCAAATTCGAGGATACTGCCAATTGCGCGTATGAAATACCTTGTCAATCTTTTGACTAATCTTATATCGAAAAAACGGGCCGTGTGTTTAGTACTAAAATGTCTGAGCACAAAAAAGCATATAAAGAGAATACACTAGAGCTGATAGAAAAGCGACTAAAAGCGAACAGAATAAGTAAGCCATCTATGATCATGTGGTGAGAAAAAAATCACATATTAGTCTGGGAGGAGGCTAGGATAATAGATAAAGAGGAGAACCGTATAAAATGATAAAACGCTGGGACCTCGGAGTTTCCTTCGGGGCTGAGCCCCTCGTGCAATTTCTTGGTTCGTATTAGTGAATATGTTTTGATTCGTCACAGTGACCTCTAACAACTCATACGTACAGGCTGTCCCAAAATGATTAGTACCCATCGATGCCCAAAGTTCAATAAATGTTTTCATCATAAAAATCAATGAAATTAGATCCGTTTTACTATCATATTTGCTATACTGTACCCTTTCAGTAGAATTTTAGATCATGAATATCGGACTTATTTTAACGAAGTTACACTCCATTGTGTAAGACATGGTGATTTCACCTTTTTGGCAAAGTGCCAAAAATGTGTTTTTAAACAGCTTGTTTGAAAGAAACTAATACATTCTCATAAGGCCCTGTCACACCATAGTGTATGGCCTGAACGTGGCCTGGACGTATGCCGACGTATTCAAAAAATAGTTCGAAAATTGTCAGAGTCCAAGAACGTCCAAGAACGTCCAACTTCCCAACGAATTGCGTAGGAAAAGTCGACATCGGTGATGGAATGGACGTATCCATTTCGTATCCATAGCGTATTGAACGTATACATGTACATAGCGTATGACTAACGTATTGATAGCGTATCACTAACTTATAACAAACTTATGACAGCGTATCACAGCGTATGCGATCGGCGAGCGTATGACCAACGTATGCTTAACGTATTCGTAGCGTATGTCTGCCGTGTTCGACGTATCCTCAGCGTATCCTCGGCGTACAACGAACACGTGACTTATGCCGCTGCAGAAATTGAGTTTCGTACACGGTGGGACAAGTGTTGCCAGTTCAAGTAAACGCAGCCTAGATGATAACTATTAAAATATCTAGAAGGGTAAATCTATAGGTCCAACCTATAACTTACGACGAGTAACGTACCTCTAACGTATGTCAGCGTATGTCAACGTATGTCTAACGTATGTCAGCGTTTGTAAACGTATGTCTAACGTGCCACGAACCTATCGGGAACTTATACAGAACGTAAGTTAAGCACACGTTGAGTACGTCGAGAAATTGTGAACATGTTCAATAATTTTTCGCGGGCTCGACGTGTTCCAAATGTTCACAATGTATCACAGCGTGCTCTTAACGTAAACGACGTATCCCCAACTTACCCCTAACTTGTATCAACGTACACCAACGTACACCAACGTATTTTTCGATATTTCGCATACGTTGTCATACGTTCAGGCGATACGCCATGGTGTGGCAGGGCCTTAAAGGCCCTGTCACACCATAGCGTATCGCCTGAACGTATGCCGACGTATACAAAAAATAGCTCGAAAATTGTAAAAGTCCAAGAACGTCCAACTTCCCAACGAATTGCAATATTTTGGTTTTTATCAATGCTAGATAGCTATATATTTTCAACCGACGTACATCAACGTATACCAACTTACGAGTAACGTACCTCTAACGTATGTCAGCGTATGTCAACGTATGTCTAACGTACCATGAACGTACATGGAACTTATGCAGAACGTAGTATGCACACGTTGAGTACGCCGAGAAATGTTGAACATGCTCAATCATTTTTCGCGCGCTCGACGTGTTCCAAATTTTCTTAGCGTATCACAGCGTGCTCTTACACGGCTGTTTGATCCTATATACAAAATGTGTCCGTTTTATTCTGAGAACACCGTAACTTGCTGGCCCGGTTCTGGTTTTAACTGATTCTAGTACCTTAAAGGTAGATGATCCGATCACATTTTCGTAACACAGAATTATTTCAAACATACGGAGATTTTCATATCATATGAAAGCTTGTATTGTTCTCATCATCATACTCAAATTTTGACGACGTAAATCGGTATAATTACGGAGAAATCGATGAAATAACGTCGAATTACCGCGAATGGTGGTAACCACCGATATAGTTTGTGTACTACTCAATAGGTACAGTTCACAGCATCTTGTGCGTATAAAATAAGAACCATTAGAGCTATGCAACTCAAACTTTGGAACGCGACTTTTTTTAAGGATGACCGTTCATGTAGAATAGAAAACGTCAAGTTGAAAATTGGAACATCTACCTTTAATATACTTGCCATCTTTTGTAGAAATGTCAGAACATTTGTTGGTGCCATTTCTGAGAAATAGAGCTTTGAATATTATTATTTACTATAATTGCGCCCTCATCGGCCACATTTCCCATAGAGTTACATGTAAAATGTGTGTAAAGTAGAAAATGCCGATAATTTAAAAAGGGCTCTAACAATTTTCGTGAAATGTTTACCTTCTGAACCTTCTGAAATTGCAGTCAGCAGGGCGAAATTCATCGCATGTCGCTAACTTGTTTGTGTCAACGTGCATGTTAGTGTGTTTTACTGAGCCGGTGTTTGAATCCTAATAATGTTGATGAAACAGCTTGTTGGTCTAGATCGTTCCACGCCCTACTTGTCCTTGGGAAAAAAGATTTTTTTTAGACATCTTTGCCAGCATATGGGATTTCAAGGTGTTTAGGGACGCACCATTTGATTTTCAGGGGGGGGGGGGGGGGTAGGAAGTTGGGTTCGGGGGAGAATTTTTTTTTTTTGGCCGCCGCAAGGGGTGAATTTTTTTTTTTTGCGTCGCCAGACCCCCCCCCCCCCCCCCCCTGAAAATCTAAGGGTGCGTCCCTTAGTGTGGTTTCTTCTACTCCCTGCCGTTGGTGATATTTTGGTATACTGGTCCTTTTGAATTCCTCCCACCAAGTCATTTTGAATTTTGAACATCATAGCTAGTCTGTTTTTCTCCCTTCTGCATTTTAACGGTTCCCATTTGAGCTCAAGTAGCATCTGTGAATATAATATAATAATAATAAAGCAGCATTTATTAAGCGCCTAATCAAAAGTGGTCAAAGCGCTGTACAAAATAGTAATATCTTAAAATACACAAAAACACTCAAACTTATTGCAACATATTATTATACTGTACAAAGTAAAAAGGGCCTATACATACACAAAATATGACAGCACAATATACAAAGCTAAAAAACAGAATGGAATCCGTGAGGCGGGGGATTAATGCTTAGGAAACAGATGATATTTGAGAGCCTTTTTGAACTTATGAATAGTAGAACAATTGCTGAGTGAGGCAGGTAGAGAGTTCCATAGACGTGGAGCAATAGCGTAGAAGGCTTTGTCTCCAAGAGCACGCTTCGTGCGAGGGATTGTGAGAAGTAATTTGTCATCACCTGACCTCAGGTTAGGTCTATTTTGTATGTACGGAGTGAGAAAGTTTGTCAGGTATATAAGAAGAAGGCCATGAAAACTTTTGAAGGTGAACAACATGAGTTTGTATGTAATCCTTGATGTAATGGGTAACCAGTGTAGCTCTCTAAGGAGGGGTGCAGACGAATCCATTCTGTTTGATCTAAAAATTATTCTTGCAGCCCTGTTCTGCAGTGTTTGTAATTTGTTGCGATCTTTCGCTGATATGCCATAAAGTAAAGAGTTTGAATAATCCAAACGAGATAAAACCAGTGACCGGACTAGATGGTGACAGCTATCAACAGTAATAAAACGACGTATTCTATAAATATTCCTGAGATGAAAGTTCACTGTTTTGATGGTAGATTTAACATGTGCAGTCATGGACATAGTGCGATCAAATACGACACCCAGATTTTTGATTGTCGGAGATGGCTGTATTACAGTGTCACCAATTGTGATGGTAATGTCATTAATGAATTTGCAATTGTAATTTGACGATGCGATGAAAAACTCAGTTTTGTCTTGATTGAGCTTGAGTTTGTTTTTAGTCATCCAGTCACTGATTTCATTTATACAAGATGTGAGTCGAGCAACAGATCTTTCAGCGTCTCCGCTAATCTTGGGATCAAATGACAGGTACAGTTGGACATCATCCGCATACAAATGATATTTAATGCCATGTTTACGGATTATATTACCAATATCACTAGTGTACATCGTAAAGAAAAGTGGCCCAACAACAGAGCCCTGGGGAACTCCAAATCTAAGATCATGTGTTGTAGATTCGGAATCCCCAACACGAACACGAAACGAACGGTTCTGTAAGTAAGAACGAATCCAACTAAGAGCCTTGCCACGGATACCAAAGGTGGAAGAAAGCCGCCGCAACAAAATACAATGATCAACCGTGTCAAACGCGGCAGAGAGATCAAGTAACACGACCGCAATAGCTTTGTTTTCATCAATGGCTCTCAGAAGATCAGTTCTCACACACAGAAGGGCTGTTTCAGTGCTGTGTAGCTCTTTATAAGCAGACTGGAAGCTTTCTTGAAGACCATGGACATTGAGGTGGTCTTTTATCTGGGCGCAAATGATTTTTTCCATGATCTTGGACACATAGCTAAGGTTAGATACAGGTCGGTAGTTCTTAAGAACCTGTCTGTCCAGAGTAGGTTTCTTGAGAATAGGGGTCACAACCGCGTCACGGAGTTGTGTGGGGAAAATACCACTACTGAACGATTTGTTGATAATATTTGTCAGTGGAGCTACAAGCTCAGCAATATTTTCCTTTAACAACCACATAGGCAATGTGTCAAGAGTACACGATTTTGAAGGTGTCGACATAATTATATTACAAACCTCATCACTGCTCTCTCTTGTGTAGTCCCCCGTACAGAAGCGTGCTGCTCTTCGCTGTACTCTTTCGAGTTTGTTTACCATCGTCTTCCTGTATGGATCCCATGCGCAGCCGGCATACTCTAAGATTGGTCGGACGAGAGTTGTATATACCGTATACTCGTATTCATTAGCGCTACCTAAATCAGGTCAAACCTACTGGGCCACTATGTAATCTTGTTTTATTCCATACTTTTAATTATAAATCGGACAGTCAAACAGCCGTGCTTAACGTAAACGACGTATCGCCAACTTTATACCCCTAACTTATATCAGTGTACACCAACGTATTTTTGATATTTTCGCATACGTTGGCATACGTTCAGGCGATACGCCATGTTGTGACAGGGCCTTTAATCTCTTGTCTGCTAATATCTTTGGTTCCTTTCTATTTTAAACTGCTGTTGTATCATATTATTGTTGTTCAAACCATTAATACTTCTTCATTTTGATTCAATTTGAAAAGTAAAAATGGATCGTCACGCATGAGTGACCCCAAGCTTTATTTCTATAATGAGCTAGTTTTGAGGCTAAACTTGAGGGACATTTAAACAGGTAAAGCCGTGGTCATGGGTAATTAGCAGTGGCTTAGACTTCTTGTTCATATTGGGGATGCAATTTCCTACAAACTTGCTAAAAATGATATAGTCCCTTAGGGCCGTATTCTCGTACTAAACGCGGTTTTAGCTTAAAACCGTGTCTAACTAAACGCATGTCTAGCTTAAACGCGAGTTTATGTTTTAAACAACGTGTTTAACAAAACACGATTTTAAATTACGCAAATATCGTCCCCAACTCGTTGGGTAATTTCGGGCAGGTTTATGATACATGGTGGCCCAGATAAGACACCGTAGTTAAAAATCAAATACATCAAATGCACGTGTATTTTAGCGATACTATAGTACCTGGAGTGGCCTATCCGTCGGGTCTCAGCGGTTGCCGATCGGGTGGGTGTTTAGTTTTTAACCATTATGTTGTCAAAATAAGGACTATTGCAACATAACAAACAACATTTAAGCGAGGGGCACGTGGAAATATCGCATGAAAAGCACACTTTTTATAATGAAATAAACAAATCGATCAATTAATCAATGTATACGGCGATAACACGTCTCTTACAACTGCAACCGCTGTGGCGTGAATGCAGGATCCTATTGATTTTAATCGGCGAACACGGGTTCGATTCCCATTTTTTGCATGTCTTACTTTATTTTATTTAAACAAATGAAGTATATAGTGATATTAATGCCTAAATATACATTTTACTACTCCTTATTTCTATTTCTTGAAATATATTACGTCACTATAATAAGCCTGTTCTTATTAATATTAATACATAATCCAATTAGTATAAATTATTTCTTCAATTTCACTGTAGGCCTATATAGATCAAGACTCGTTATAGTGTAATACAATACATTGGTTAATTTAGGTTATTAATATCCTAAATGCTTTCTTTGTTGATTATACAACTTTTTTTTCTTTCTGATATTTTGATCTCCTATTGTACTTTCGTGACAGGAGTATACACAATGTAATAATGCATTTTATTGAAGATAATTTATGCTTATTGTCCTCAGCTAGTTGGCAGAAAGTACCAAATCTTTAATGAGACACTTTAACTTATCTAAATATGTGTATAGGCCTATGCATTCATATAGTCATCCGGACAATCAGGCTATGTCTACACCTTTTTAAAAAACAAAACCCAACGAATGTTAGGTCTATTGGGTCAAAGAATTTACAAATGAATGAGTTTCATAACTAATTGTTGTATTATCTAAATATTTGTCTTATATAAAGGTCCATCATTTAAAAAAAATTGTATTCCTTTTAAACCATGGTATCACGATAGAAAATCACGACATACACTTGATGCAGAAGTTTAGTTAAACGCGAGTTAAACTGCCCCGTACCCATGTTTAAAGTCAGACACATTTCGGCGAGTTAGACGCGTGTTTAAGTAAAACAAATGTTCGAGAATCGCGTTTAGTTAAACGCTGTGTCTAAAGTTAAAGTTAGACGCGTGTTTAGCTTCAAACCGTGTTTAACTACGTACGAGAATACGGACCAACCTCACGAAATCCCTTCTCCAATGTGAAAATGAAATCTAAGCCACTGGTGATTCACCAAATAATAATAATAATAATAATAATAAATAACATTTATACCGCGCCTTTGCCTAGGGATACAAAGCGCAAAAACATGAAAAATACAACAGCAAAAAGAAATACCAAGGAGAATTAAGGAAACAGATGATCTTTGAGTTTGGACTTAAAACATTGTACACTAGTGGCATTTCTAATGGCTACAGGTAATTTATTCCACAAACGTGGAGCCACTACTGAAAAGGCTCTATCCCCCGCAGATTTCTTGGTGAAAGGAACGACAAAATTTATACTGTCAGCAGAGCGTGTTTTCATATTGCTTTGAGGTTGTTTCTTAACAAGACAGTCTTGAATATACTGGGGACAGAGCCCTTCCAAGGATTTGTACACATACAGCATTGTCTTATACATAATACGTTCATTTACTGGTAACCAGTGTAATTTAGCCAACAATGGGGATACATGCTCACGTCTGGGCTTGAGACACACCAGTCTTGCACACTTGTTCTGCAAGATTTGCAACCGTTTCAGATCTTTCTTAGATATACAATTTAGCAAAATATTACAATAATCAAGACGAGAAAGAATGAGGGCTCTAACAACGTTGTGACAGGTATCAACATCAATATATGGACGGATTCTACGAATGTTTCGTAGGAGCCAGTTGATGGATCTACACAACTTTGTTACATGGTCAGACATACACATTTTATCATCGAAAATAACCCCGGAAATTGCGAATAGTCTTAGACGGTAGAACCTCAGTATTGTCAAGAAAAAGACTGACCTTACCTAACCTTTTCAAATTATAAGGAGATGCCGCAACAAAGAATTCAGTCTTGTCTTTATTCAACTTGAGTTTGTTTTCAATCATTCATTGCTGAATGTCAGCAACACACCTTGAGAGTCTAAACAGCGCACATTGAACGTCACCAGGAATATTGGGATCAACTATCAGATAAACTTGCATATCATCAGCATAAATGTGATAATCCACGTTATGATGGCGTAATATTTTGCCGACAACATGAGTGTAGTACACAAAACATAATGGCCCTGTAACCGAGCCTTGAGGAACACCAAAACGGAAATAAAAGTCTTTAGAATATGAACCAGATACAAATACCCTACAGGATCTGTTAGCAAAATAAGAGCTGTACCACATATGAGCAGTACCAGTGACACCAAAGTCATCTCTGAGCCTTTGCATCATAATGTCATGGTCGACCGTATCAAATGCGGCTGATAGGTCTAGCATCAGCAGCAACACAACCTTTTTGTCGTCTAAAGCGCGCAGTATGTATGGTGTTGTGCACACACGCCAATGCGGTCTCAGTACTATGCTGACCTCTATAGGCTGATTGCAAAGGCTCAGAAAGGCCATGTGTCTCAGTATGCTCAATAACTTGTAAAGACGCACATTTCTCAAGTACCTTAGATGTAAAATGTAAATTTGAAACAGGTCTGTAGTGCTTAAGCTGATTACCACTTCATTTGATAGAAGTCCCTAAACACTTGTCAAATAAACAATGCATGGGGTCACTCAAGTGTGACAAACTTCTTTTACCCGTTAAATTGAATTAAGGAGAATTATTAATTATTTGAACACCCACAACTAAAAACAGTTACAACATGACAACAGAAAGACACAGACTATTATATTTAATAGACAAGAGATTATGAGAATACACAAGTTTCGTTCAAACAAGCTGTGATCAAGCACACATATTTTTAGCACTATTCATGATCTAAATTTCTAATGATGTGAAAAACAACGGATCTAATTCCATCGATTTTGATGATGACAAACATTATTGAACTTTGGACATCGATGGGTACTAATCATTTTGGGACAGCTTGTATTCATTATCCTTTTACCCGTATGGGCTGTTTTGAGATAATTTGGAAAACAAATCAATACCCGCGTGCTGATAGTGATATGTGAATAATGGAACGATGACGAAAGGGCGTGCTATTGCGAATATACTCTAGGTCCCAGATTCTGGACTGTGCTAGTATCGTCCGATATTGGAACACCAAGTATCGTTCGATAATGGTACAAAGTCAGTGTTCCCGTATCCGACGATACTGTGACATATAAAATGTTCCAGAATCGGGCGATACTGGAACACAATTATGTACCAGCATCGTCCAATACAGGGACAAATCATATTGGTAGCATGTGTACCTGTATCGCTAGATACTGGAACATTAAAAACGTTCCAGTATCGCTCGATACTGGAAAACAATTCGGCGTTCCAGTATCGACCGATACTGGCTGGAGTAATTAAATCATGCCAGTATCGAGATATACTGGCAAATGTTACGTTTCAGTATTGATCGATACTGGTACATGTATGTACCATTATTTGGGACAAAGGTACACTTTTCCCGATTGTTCTCATTTTTCGCGTAAATACACGCATGTATTGACCTAATTCATATATGAATATGAACATCAAAATGTACAAGTGGGTGCCTTCTTATAATCTCTTATAAAAGACCGACTCAGAAAATGGTGTAGAGGTATATGGCCATGTGTTTTGAACTCACCACCCAAAAAGGGTGGTGGCGTTGCATTTTTGGTGACGAATCATCCATCTCTCTCTATTAACTCAACAACTAAATGTGGTTATGCTATGGTTGAGGTGTCATATGAAAGCCTATGTATCTAGCTACAATGTGTTAATAAATAAATAATTTCTGTAACTGTTTGGCTGAGATATGATTGATTATATTGTGAAAGTCAGGGCTAGTGGCGGTGGCGGCGGCGCTGTGTACAATCCCTATGGGGAATATAGAAAATGTTCCGAATTCTACGGTCAACGCAGCCGCGTAGCCAGCCCAGCCACTCCGAGGGGGCAAGATCCCCATAGATCCCCATAACGGTCCCTATTTCAAAGAAACCAGGTCAAAAAACGGCTGATTTAACATGATTTTCCGCCCTTTTCGTCCCCATTTTGCCAATTTTTTCCCCTCCGGGGGGGGCCCCCCCCCCCACTCGCTACGCTACTGGGTCAACGTTCCTCATCCCTGTATGGTACAAACATGATTTTGCTCTCATTTTATAGATTATTTTATATTCTATAAGATTTTGTTTCAACAAACGTGACAACTATTATGCAACAATTGTAATCATGAATCGATTGCATTGTCCTTCGCTTTTCCCTATTCGCTACACAGTGAACTTGCCCTAATTCATCGGTTTTACATACATGACCATAACCAAACAAGTATTCAACCGATGATAGCTAAATTATACAT
Organism: Ophiura sarsii; assembly: GCA_035610835.1. Classification (NCBI taxonomy): domain Eukaryota; kingdom Metazoa; phylum Echinodermata; class Ophiuroidea; order Amphilepidida; family Ophiuridae; genus Ophiura; species Ophiura sarsii. Next base: position 44,981,168 of record CM069455.1, read on the forward strand.
TTTTGTAAAGCTCTCAAATAGGGGAATTCAAAAATGCCGTTTAAACCAGGATAGGGTGCATACCCCCAAAATATACTTGTAAACTCTAATAAATATAAAATGTAAACGTTTGTGCTTATTTACTTCCCGATATAGTATATTTCAACACTTGACAACCATTATGTTTTGATGGGTAATTGTATGAGGAACGAATATGCACAGTAAAATTATGATTGGGATAGGTATAAACATGTTATTGAGCTTAAATCAAAATATGAAGAAGAAAAAAATCGATATTTTTTGAACATTTTTTATAACAACATGTTAGCATTAGGTCCTATCTAAATTCCAATAGTATATTTGGATTCCTTGTAAGATTACCGTTCGGAAAATATATACTTTTTATGAGGTAGAACAAATAGTTATTGCGATATGCTAATTCGAATCTCAGATGGTGTAAAATGCAGAAATCTGGACATGCACACGGTAAGGGTGGCGAGTTCAAAACACATGGCCCTATACGATTAAAAGTTTCTTTAACTTTTCAATATTAACAAGTTTGATATCATCCGCAGTAAAAATCGGCGAACCAGTGCTTCGTGAACAACGAACCGCACGAGGAATATAATTATACACTTTCACGGCGCATACACGGTGTTCAAAATAGATACTCTCAATGTAATCCACGTATTTTAGTTTTCTGTTTTTTGAGTGTATGAATTGCTATGAACTTGATACCAAACAAAATAAGGTTTAGAATTAATATTTCAACTTAATTAGGCTTTAAGAAAGACCAGTATTGAAGTTTTTAAGTATTCATCGTCATATTATTATAAAAAACCTGTTATCGTACATTTTATGTCATGTCATGTCATGTCATGTCATGTCATGTCATGTCTTGTCTTGTATTGCTTTGCCATTTCTTTTATTATATTTTAATTTTATTATATTTTATTTTTATTTGTAATTTAATTTAATTTAATTTAATTTAATTTAATTTAATTTAATTTAATTTAATTTAATTTAATTTTAATTTAATTTAATTTAATTTAATTTAATTTAATTTAATTTAATTTAATTTAATTTTGTTTTATTTTATTTTATTTTATTTTATCTTATTTTATTTTATTTTATTTTATGTGCATTGCTGTGCATTGCTGTGACGTGCTTTGATTCGTTTCGCATCGATTAATTTCATTTCCTTTTGTTTTGTTTTCCTTTGTTTTGTTTTCTTTTGCTTCCTTTCCCATTTCCACAAGACTCGAAGTTTAACACCAGATGAATATATTATATTTAAATGTTGACAAATGTGTCCGCAATGCACCAAGTTGATGTCCGTGGGGGTTTCTATATGCAATGACTTCTTAAAAAAGACACTTTAAACTTTATCTTAGAGAAATGATACTTTATTAGGAAAGACAACGGGTCATATGCAAACAAATTGTGTGTTAGTGCCCCATTTAGAGGAATAAATAAATCAATAAATCACACGTGTAAGTGTAAAACAACAAACAAATGCAAACCGACACTCTCTGTATATTCCAACCTCAACAGTTTTGCTATTTCAACTTGTGAATACCAATGAGCGTTTGTCCAGGCTCTTATCTTATCTTGTGATTGTTTACAATCTACGGCAGACGGACGTCATTCACGGCAGTTACCACTTTCCACGCGGCAGGCAGCTGCAGACGACATTCCATAATTTCACAAAATGTTTCATAAATGTCAACATTATTGAATTTCATTATCATATTTGGAACCACCATGAGAAATGCATTGAAATAAGTACAAACATGCCTAGTGTTTGGTCAGTAATCTTTGAGATAGACTTTGAAAATGATGAAAGGTTTCTGAAAAATCTATTTTTGTGTATGGTAAAAATAATAGCCGCGTGGATATGATTTGTTTGATTTGACATTTGCCTCGTTAGTCAATCTGTACATATTCTCCTTTATAAATAGCTATTCTTAAAGTACAGGTTGTATCATAAATAATCATCCAGTTACCTATGTACACAATTCATCATGCTGCATGCTATAATTAATAGTTTAATTGTTAATTTGAAATTTGTTAGTGAAATAAGACTTTGCCTAATTATACAAAGACAGTAAAATCATCTTGGGCAAATGTTGTAATTGGAAATGACATTTACCCGAAAAGAACAATTCATAATATCTGCCAAACGTGGCCTAAAGTGAACTGTTACTTAATGAAGCAACAACTTCATGGGAGGTCTTAACTTCGTTAAAAAGACTTTCTAAATCGCTTACTAATCGAACTGTATAATTTGTTATCGATACAATCTGTACAACTTTAAATATTACGTGTACACTATTGCATCATCGATGCCTAATACACTTATTAACTTCGGTATCTTAATCGTATTGTTTAACCATATATGCCTATAATTACGTGTATACTATAACGCAATGTTTGGATTATAAGCAATTATATTTGATGTGTGTACATGTAGAGGTTTAAAAGCAATGATGCGCATGATCGGGTGGATATGAATCTTTGATTTGATACTTCCATCGTTATGTACATATTATTCTCTATAACTAATTAGTCTTATTAAAGTACAGGTTGTATCATACAAATCATCCAGTGGTGCATGTTTACATACTTGCCATGTTGCATGCTACAGTGTGTTTTTAAAAGTTTTGCTGCAATTTGAATTCGTAGTGATATACGATTTGTCCAATTATCCAACCACTATTAAACTTTTGTAGGGCAAACGTTTTGCCTACACATTGAAAATTACATTTACCCGAAGAAAACCATTGTTTTAAGTGTTGAGCACACGCTCCATTCATAATACCTGCCAACGTGTGCTAAGTGTTCTGTTTACTCAATTGACCAAGAAATGTGTGTGAGATCATTACTAAGTAAGCTTGAGATAATGTCGAATAAATCCAAGATGTTTACTCACATTTTGGACGGGTCAACCAGATCGGTTGACTTCCTCAGTAATGGCTTGATCCATTTCTTTTTTCACGCGATAATCGAGGGGAATGTGAGGTGGGGGGGGGGGGGGGGTCGTTGCCATGATGCAAAGTTGTGATTAGTGGATTAGACATCTTGGACTAGTTCAATATAATCTCATTTTCTACAATCCAAATTAACTTATGTAATGGACACACATCACTATAGTTGACGCGGTAACAGAGTTTCCAAATCGCTTACTAATAGAACTGTATAATATGTTGTATCGATACAATCTGTAAAATCTTAAAATTGCGTTAACACTAGTGCACCATCGATGCCTATATCCACGTAATAACTTAGATATCTTTCTTGTTGTTTTTACCATGTACGGTATATGCCTTTATCAAGGCAATGCTTGGATTTTAAGCAATTATATTTAATTTTTAGAGGTTTGAAGGCACTGACGCACATGATCGGGTGGATATGAATATTTGATTTGAAACTTCTGTGGTTAGTATATCTGTACAAAATTATTATTCTGTAAAAAACAACAACTAATTATTATAATTAAAGTACAGGTTGTATCATAAAAAAATTCATCCAGCTTTGCATGTACACATACATGTCACACAGTAAAAACGCAGTATACACATTTGCTGTATGATAGAGGTTGTACTCTTTCTTGAACAAAGGTTGAACAACGTTGTTTATTAAGAAATTTTTTGTTTTGTTAAACATACACTATTTAAAACGTAAAGAATATAATTAAAATCCAGTTAAACAAGGTTGTTTACAACAATCAGTCTTCCGCTAATATGCATATTTTACTTGGCCCTATATAGCCAGGTAAATTATGCAAATTAGCCCATTAGCAGAATTACAATAGTACAACAATAAGCCTCGGCTCTATTTTGTACCATTGCTATTATGCTAATGAGCTAATTTGCACTATTTATTCATTGACACTTACTATTTTGTTTGAATTAGTCGATGCATTATAAGTTAACACCATTGAATGCATTTTGTTAGATTTGATGGGCATATTTATCTCACCAAATGTTTAAGACGACACTATACCTTAGGAAAGTGAATGTTCACAAATTGAATGCACATGTTTGGTAAGACTTCCACTTTATCACAAAGAAAATGGTAACACTTTACATGAAAACCATTTATAGAGGTGCCCATATTCACAGTAAATTACAAATTTAAGAAACAATTTATTATTCTTTACCAAAGATTATAAACAATAATAACGTTAACGATATACACTATACTACAGATATTTTTTTCCAATTGCTTGAACTAAATGGCAGCAAAAATGGCACTTCGTATTACAAGGACACAATCAATGGAGTATTTAAGTCATTGGCAAAATACTTCATTACTATAAATATACCTGACTATACATCATAAATATCAACAATAATTCATGAATATGGACACTATTTCAAATCTTTTGAATAAGGTGCTCAATGCCGAAACGGCAGATTGTAATAATAATGCAGAAGTATAGACCATCCGGAACAGGAGTTGTTTCTCTGAGTTTCATGCCGAAAGATAATCGTCTGACGATTGCTTTATCATCATGAAAGTCAGAGTAACGACTCCTTTTCCGGAAAGTCTATACTTCTGATTTGTTTTAAATATATTATATACAAATCGTAATGCTATCACCTAGTACGCAGAAAAGATAAACAGTTAAATGAAGTCACTTTGCATATTGGTGCAATAATGATGTTGTTTGTGTGCCCTTAACATTGATAAATACAGCACTTATGACTTTAAACATAGCGCCCTCTATATCGCTAAATATGTTTTTTAACATTAAATTTAAAATACTATTGAGTTTTATTCCGTAGATAGCATAATAACAAAATGTATTTGGCCTTCATTTGCCAGCCTTAACCGGGTTTATCTCACAAACTAATGCACACAAGCAATGAGGGCGCTATTTGCGGAATAAAAATAATGTATTGTTGTGTGGCATTGCGAATGCCAATGAAGGTAAAATAAACCGGTAAACGGAGGAATTGTATTTTTGATATAAAATTGATAAATTTTCATATTATAATAAGCTCGTACATCATAGATAATTGAGACCGTGTACGTCAATGTGGTGAACCCGGTTTTTGTCACTCTCGTAACTGTTGAGTTCTTATGTAAGTGTAAAATTCACGACCAAAACGTTTAAGTTCCACAATTTAAATCGCGAAATATTGTTATTCTATTTTCGCGAAATCGCAAAGGGAAGTTCGCTAAATTTGAACACACACAAATATGTACCACAGTCAGTCAGGAGATGAAACTGTCATATATATTTGTATTAGAGTTACTTTTCTTTTGGGATAGTTGAATTTCGTACGCGCAAAAATGGTATTAATGAAAGCGGCTTTCCTTTACCATTTTCATTTAATCAATGCAACATGATATTCGTGATTTATTTTAACAAGTTGGACAATCAGAAAGCCTAAAGGTGTGTTTTTTTAAGCCCCATATTTTCGTGATTTCCCGGAAAACAGGGTCTTTATTACACTAGAACGCGGAAATGGTGTGTTTTCAGTTTATTTACATGTGGCTCGTACCCATGGTTACCGAACGTTCAATGACTGGAGCGGCGGTACCGGGTTATGAAACGAAGCCTTGTCAGTCGCGTATTGCTTTAATATCCTGTCTGCGTATGCTATACAAGTAATAAGTCAAATCTGCACATAACAAACATCTTACATGTATATAACAATGTAAACAAAAATAAACCTGTAGAGAAATTGTATTAGGTAAACAATGACTATACAAATTTCGACACCAATTCTTGTAAGACAATACTATTTCAGCCCGTCATACGTTGTCTAAGGCTTAGTGATAACAAACAAGTTGATACACTTCACCATATGTACGTATGTAGCTACGTGGGCCCCTAACATGTTGACAAATATATAAAAATACACTATAGTGTTTTCACCATTCCGCTTGCACTACGGGACGTTAAGACCGACTATCAAATACACACCTAGCACGTTGAACGCTAAAGAAAATCTCGACATGTAAAATTATTTATTATTGTTTATCAATTTTAAGTTAAACCATAGACAGGTAAGACACGTAGGTCACATATATGTATTATTGTAAGATGTCGTGCACTTTTTAGCCTTATACATGTTATAGGCATAACCATATCTAATAAATTAAGGTTACTTTGTTTAACAAAAAGATACAGTATGTTCGTCCCTGGTAAATAAATAGTGTTGAACCACAGATATTAGCACACGTGGATAAGCATCCATATTGTCATTATTGTAATATCGTAATAAAAATTCCATTAAAATGGAAAGTTGGCGGTCAAAAGGAAATTGCGATATAAGGCAAATGGGTAACAACTGTTAGTACCGAGTGATTTAAAATGCTTAAGGTCACGATTTCGATGACTGTTTAACTAATTAAAAACTGGAATTACTAAATTTAATAAAATGTGTTATAAGTACGACGTATTGTTGGCTATTGTCACGACATTTTCTGCCATTATGAAGATGACACATTTTAACCACGAAATAATGATTCGACCCGACAATTTTGATCCACTCTGTATTGTATACACTCGCACCAGTTTCAGCAAGTTTGAAAAGCGCTGGTATATTTAATCAATTAACCATTGTGATCATTGTACCCAATATTATCATCAGCTTAATTGTTTGTATAAAACTGGTGACCGTACATTATTTAAGATGTTAAGATCGATACAAGAGACGTATATCGCAAGCCATGAGGTCCATAACGTATTGCGACAACGCGTTGCTTTCCCAAAGCAACGCGTTGCCTAGCGAGCCAATAAGATTACGGCTTTTGACCACGTGTTGTTTTCCAAAGCAACGTGTTGTTTTGGCCAAGCAACGCGTTGTTTTGGGAACGGAATAAATCGCAATATTTGACACTGTTGAAATGATTTTGAAACATAATTATATGCCAAAGCACTCAGGGGGTTGGTGGTCGGGGAGGTAAAAACAAGGATGGCACAAGCTAAAACTATAAGTATTGGATATCCAACAATCTTAAACTATAAATATTGTGTTATTGCGATTTATTCCGTTTGCGAAAGCAACGCGTTGCCGCAATACGTTATGGACCTCATGGCTTGCGATAGACGTACTGGCCTTTGGGAATGAGGAGAAGTATTAGTTTTGGCTTTTGAGAAGTTATTATATGACAGCACTAAAGACTACGCAAGTTTCACGGTGGTTCCTGTTGAGCAATTTTTAACTGAAAAACGCATAGCTTCAAGGAATGATCTGGTCTACCAACGTGTTTCAATATCTGTGATATAACCCACGTATTTTGTTTATCATTAGAACAAGAGCAACACTGACATATCAGCGTATCATTCATTTTTTTTGTTCAATCAAAGCCAAGTTTATTGACTGATGAATCGCCCTTATGCTTATTCATGGAAGTAGTCTTCCATGGTTTATTCCATCTCCAAGTCTGCAACATTCATTGGCACTCTATTCGTAGATCTCTGATGATGCAAGGACAAATAAAATAATAATGGTTGAATAAAGTTCACGAATAATCAACTAGACTTTCCGTGTTTATGTTTTGTTTAGCGTATCCGAGTGCAAGTACAAAGTATAAATCACAATGATGTCAACTTCAATCAGAGTTCATCTGTTATTGATTTTCAACAATAATTTAAAAGTATATTTGCGTAAACTTCCGATTCGGCATCAAACAGGCACGCTAGTGAGGTATAAATAGGGGATTGTCTCGTTGATCTTTATAGTGAAGCAGGTAAATCAATTATTTTTACGTTAATCCTTCTTTGGGAATAACCTCAACACGTGTTCTTAGCAATTAGCGTAAATAATGTTAACATCGACGACATACGTGTAGTGCTACGCTTATGACACAGGTAGAATCAAGCGATAGTTCAGTTACTTAAAGGCACATTAAGTGGTGTTGAAAATTTTAAATGTTTAAAAATTTACTTCAGAATTCAAGATGAACATTAAAAATGGCCATTACTGTTGTTTCTACTACCAAAAACACAGCAAAACTTGATTAAAACAATATCATCGCTATTTATTGAAAAACGCGCTCTATGCAAATATGGTTCGCGTTATGTATCACGCGTACTGCAGGGGATACTGTCGACGTTTTCTTGTACACAGAGGGCTGATTTTTCTTAATCCTTATAAGTGTAAGTTCATACATGTAATACAATTATAAAAATATACTAATCCCAGTTTTTATCATAATTGAGGGCGCATCCTCCAACACATCTCTTAGTGCCCCTTTAATTGGGGAAAAAATACACACATTTTTGCGATATACGTCGGTCGTAGCACATACTTTATTTAATATTTTACTAATTCAACTAAAATTGAAATGTGATTACATAAATTTCAGGCTTGACCACTCAAGTAATACTATAGTCGTACTACCCCTTCAATGTTAATCTTGGTTCTTTTGCATACATACTACCTCAATCAGGCTTCTTTCAATTATGAGATACCGGTAACATGTTTGCTATGATGTGTCAAATACTTAATTGTTAGTCATTACAGTGGTACTTCTAATCTATTTGCGTTATAACGCAAAGGTGATGTAACCTTGCCGAAATAGGGAAGGCCCTGCCGTTCTCTGCACTGCCGTAGTGCGTAGTGGTTGCTATGCAACCCTGTAAACCCCTCATTGTTCTAGAGACTCTCATTGTTCTAGAGACTGTCGTTTTGAGCAATTCTTTTATTTTCCAAACTACGAAAATCAAAATGCGACTAGTGTAAACCATATGTCAGGCAAACTATGGGGGAGACGATTAAACATTACACAAATATGTTGGCATTGCTCGGCCATTCGGGTCGACAATACCAAATGCAGCAAACGCCAACATATTTATAACATCAAGTACATCGCAACCATGTGCAACATTTACTCAGAGAGGGTAACATGGGAACCGGACATGGGCATCACGGTAAATAGGCCTACTTTCCAGATGTACACCAAAATATTCCTTTGTACCTTTCACCCAAAGTTTCTTCGAGGTTTATTAACCTCGCATAATTTATTTATGAAGTGTAATTAAACATGAAATGTTATCTGCGCATAATACATACCTCTGTGTTTGTTGAGGTACTAGGGGAATGGAATTGCTCGACGGTTGCACTGAGTTTCTCGTCATTTTTAACCACTCAGCGCGCATAGATCGACGTACCTGAGATAAGTTGAGTATATGAACACAAAACAGTCATTGGTAAACACCCTGGATTAGTGAAGCCATGATATTCACTTTGTGTTATGTATATTTATTTTTTTAAAGTAACATCATTGACTACAGTGCAACAGAGCATAAATTACCAAAGTGCATGTTATTGAAATTATGCTCTAATTCAAAAAGTAACATATGTAAGACAAGGAGACATTATCATATTATAGAATACAGCTTGGTGATTCAAAGTTATAGAGAAAAAAATTGTTTGACCTTATTTGCATATAATAAGCATATTATAAAGGAATACATTAAAATATTGTTTTTTGTAATTTCCAGCAAAAACTATACATGCCATTAACACCAAATTCAGAGGATATGAAGTTCCCATCATTGTCAACAATTTTGTCTGAGAAAAAGTTAACTATTATTTTTACTTTTTAAAAAAGGCTCAAATCTGTCTTAATTAAGCTTAATTAATGACCGCTCGTGGAAAAGTATTACTATGTATCCAAACCAGACTTGCAAGGTATCAAATTAAAGGTGAAGATGTGCTTAAAACAATGGTCTGAGCAGATAATTCAATATCCTTTTAGTATTTAAAATATTTTCCTCCAAACATTTTTAAAAAACACAAATTAATGGTGTTTTTGTATATTTCTCATGAATTAAACATGCAATAAACACATAATCACAGAGAAATATGTTTATGGTTAGCCACACAAATCTGCCAAGCCATTCGTTAACAAGTTTGCTGTGTAATTAGTTTATGCGCGTAATTAATCAATTAATTAGGCGTTAAATGGAATAATTTTGAATAACTTTTTGTATGCCCAATTAAGTTATGTAAGGTTTCAAATTAATCCATAAATGATGCTTAATAAAATGATCAAGCCACATTTCTCAATTTCATTTGTCTTTTTCTGTAATATTAATCAAAACTTAAGATACATTAATTTTGCATTTTCTCTTACAATAACAATGTACTTCATACTACTGTACAAATGTGCACAGACTTGACAAAAGTCTATTAGTATTCGTCCAGCCATGCACGCAAACAATAGAAGCAATCTTCAAGGACATGCTCACGCTAAGGGACCAATGTTTTGAAATCCGTGCAACAAGAAAGCCATTAAGCAGTGTGCAGTGTGCAGTGTGCAATCAAGGGTTTTAAGCATAATGGTGTATGCTACTTTAGGTGACCGTGTGCTTACATGCAAGCCTGTATACAGGTACCACCATAAGGCCTGTAGTAAGTCTAAATAGTCAAGGCCATAGAAGCTAGTAGCCAGTAGCTGGTTGGATTAGCGTGTATGGATAATAAAGTATTGACCAATCCGAAATCAGGTTTGATAAGAAATGTACCAATGCTGATATTCATACAAAGACAACACAGAGAACTTTAAAACAAAACTATTTTGATTATATATGATACACATACTTAGGATTGATATGTTCATGGTTGTACAGCACTCAGGAGGCACTATATCCATAATTCAATATTTGGTAATTTATGCTCTGTTGTTGCACTGTAGTGTATGGACACTTTATGCACTTATCAATTGTTTGCCCGGCCCGAGAAAATTACTAATATGACGATTCGTGTACAGTCCCCACAGGGCAGGGGCACCATTGTGTGTATGTCCCCTTAGCCAGGACGGAGTGTACGCCCCGGCTGCAGACCGCGGATCGCTTAATTTCTTTCTGCAGCCATAACCGGATGCATTTCTATTTGTTCCCTAGTGTGGTATTCCCGGGTGGTATTAGGCTTATTCCGTCAAGCGCATCGCATCTCTAGCTTTGTATGTAGCTACGCCCGGGGTGAAACATTTGTGTACCGTAGCGTACAATCCCGCTACACTGGGATAAGTATCCGCTACACGTCCCGGCTAGCGCGGGGAACAGTTTGTACGTCATCGTGCACTCCCCCGCATAGCCGGGTACCGGGTTTTGTGTACATTCGCGTACAGTCCCCGCCATGGACAGGGTCCCATGGGACCGGACTGGCAATTGATAAGTGTATTAATAGCATGGACTGTATTCATTATATAATACAACTCAACACTGGTACACTCATAAAAATAAGCTTCTTTCACATTCAGCTGCTTAACATATTGGCTACAAAATAAACTTGAAAGTATTTTGTTCCTAGTGTAGATGATGCTTTAAATTTTGAAGAGCAATTTGTTCAATTTGGGAAAAGAAAAAGATGGACAGTATTTCTTCAATGCAAAACATACCGACATCCCTGCTTATCAACCTGCTTATCGAATTATAACTTTTCTTTCTTCAAGTTATGTCAAGATGTATACGTCAATCTACATTAGCACTGAAGCTAAAGGTCGGCCCGGAGTGACGTCACATGCCGTTTGCTCATTTATACAACAGTCGCTTACACGGTCTCACGCGATCACTAGGAACAATCTTGTGTATGGTTGAGTAGAAACCGATGTGTTAAAACGTTTTGTTTGCTTCGTTGTCAACGGCAACTGACAACAATACCCGAGGCGACCTATAGCAGTCCATGGCACAGTGAGATCACTGTCTCGAGGAGCCCAAAAGGCCATCGTATGGCGCTTTAAATAATTGACAATGGTTTGAGCCAGTTTCATTTAGAGGGAAATCATGGAGAATGTAACTCGGGTTAAAGGTCATTCAAATTTATTTATGAATACATACCTCTAAGTTGAAAAGACAACACACGCATGCTAACCACACGCCCTGAAAAATAACGGAGTGAAAGATATCGTAATGTTACATTCATGAAATAATTAATCATTGATGGACGAGAACTTATATTTATCACCTTCAACAACAAGCAACTTCATAAATCGAAAAACTTGCATCACTAAGTCAAAACTAATGTTTTGCCATGAAATATGGTTATCATTATAACGAAGTGCTTTAGTAGATGAAGCCCCAAAAGCCCGTTTTAAGTTATCCCAGCGACCGACCCTAACAACAACAAAAAGATTTACATTTTTAACCACATTGTCAACATAAGACTTTTTTCTGATTATAATGAATAAATGTGCTTCAATAAACAATGTTACACCTATCACAATAGACACATAAGTAAATTCGGCATTTACATATTTTGTCGAGACATGAACCATGACAGTCACGGTTTGTCATTAATATTTGTCATTAATATTTGAAAAAAATAACAAATCGACCGACCGACACGACCTCAAAATGTTTGGCACTTGAGGGTGACACAACGAATTGTATATCATAATGACCTACCTGTAAGCTATTGAGAATAGTGAACAAGTAGCTGAAAACCACGTGGTAGCTAGAAAAGAATCCAAATACCCACGTGATTCCTAACACGGGAAATAAAAACATAAAAGCACTACAAACGCCGATTATGTAATAGTAAAAAGCATGTGATATCAGTTTATTTCTGAATTTTCTGAGTTATGATGGCACTAATCATCATGACTTCATATTCATCTTATCAAGTTATGGTTGTTTATTCAAGAGCTCATGAATATACGCGATACGTGCGACACAATCAAATGCCGTCCTTTACTGGTTACGCACAAATAAGCGCAGGTCACTAACGGAGAACCCAGTAGCGCAGGTCACTAACGGAGAACCCAGTACCCCGCGTAAACATTAGTAACCCTGCGTATAATGCGTATAAAATTCGATCAACAAAACAATTCGCGTAATGCCACGAATGCATGGCGTATTTGCAAATCGCAGAAATACGCGATGGCGATGTGTGAGTGGTTCGCTTGCACAATTTCCAATCAGATTGATCAGAACCAGTGGCGTAGCTCAGGGGAGGCAGGGGATAACCCCCCCCCCCCCCCCCCCCCCCCCCCCTCTGATGAAAAAAATCCATTTGTGATCTCCCCCCCCCCCCCTCCCCCCTCCAAAAAAAGGGGGAAAGGGGGGAACAAAAAAGAAAATAGGAAAAAAATGAGAAAAGACCGAGTTGGCGGGCGGGGGCACTGGTTTTGTAGGGTTTGATGTAACCCAAATAGTAAAATAGAAGGCAAAATGTAGTCTACACTTAGATTTATTTTGACCGTGCGAATTTGTTTACCCCCCCCCCCCCCCCCCTCACACGATGTGACTGCCAAACAAATTGGGGCAACCTTTTACGAAAATTTCAGAAATCTTGCCCCCCTCTGAAAAAATCCTAGCTACGCTACTGATCAGAACATACATGTACACCCTTAACATACATCTGACAACAAATACTGATTTTATGAGTTGAAAAATGGTTATCAAAATGATGATGAGCTTCATCGATTTGTTGACTTTCATAATTATGCCTGTCGACGAAATGCAATATATGTTGATGCTAATGCAATTGCAATGAATCCGGTATAGATTCAAATAAATTACGAGTATCTGCATTTGTATTAGTCCTTGAACTCACTTGATGCTATCGATGGAGGTATTATCTCTGACGTTGACAGCCTTCTTTAACGTGGTCTTAATGACTATGCATACCACAAATGTGTTCAACTGTGTAAGGAATCAGACAGAAAACAATGCTTTACTTTATCATAACATGCTTGATTATTTTGAAATAAATCTTTTTGTTGTTCTTGTTGAAATGTAGCCAATAAGGCGCTCCATTTAGATATCATATCACCGACCTTTTAATTAGTCAACGTCAACAATCGTATTCTGTATAATTGTTATCAACAATGATAAGTCTTTATGAGTAACAACTAACAATAATAGTAAAACTGTGTATGTTATAACTCAGAATTTTCTCAATAGCAAGTAAACATTTCAAACAAAACACATACGAGCATGATAAACTCATAGAAAAAATATATTTATTTCTCATCCGATAATCGATTGCAAACTGTACATTGTTTTGGGCTCACCAAATTCGATCGATCATAAACACAGTTTATACGGTAATGTATTGCTCTTTAGGCTACGCAAATTCCAGCATCAACCCTATTAACATGGTAACTTAGTGTTCTTAGTTTTGGGTCCGCAAATTAGATCATACATACATGTTGCGTTGTTCGTAGCTTTAGGCGCTGCAAAATCGATCGTAATATTGCCGTTAGCTTTAGCGTTCCCAAATTCGATTATGAACAAAAGGCTGGTAGATAAGAAATAGAAATTTGAGCGTAATTTGGTGTCATCAGTTTGCCCACGGAAAAGACTCCGAAGACAATGGTGACCTTTGCTGTAAGATGGAGCTAAACTATTCCTGGCAATATCGGTCATACGTTGGGGTTTGTTTTGGATTTTTTCTTCAAATATGATATCCGTACCAAGACAAATCTTACAGCATGTGTACTTGCCACCATTTTGTATTAAAATTATAATAGAAGTATTGACGATTTATCAATTACTCAAATGCAGTGACAATTGTACTGGTTTTCTAATTATTGGTACACCAATACGAATTACACATTTGAGTAAATGCAACACATTTCCTTGGTGTTGAAAAATTATAGAGCTTTATTCAGTAATGGACACTAGTCTAACTTACACATTAGTCTTACACCAAGGATATACCGGTAAGAGTAACAATCAATACAACTTACCAACATTATTCCGAGAACCGGACCATTAAACGCCCATATCAAACCATGTTTTACCGAGAGCCAACATCTAATAGATAATAACAGACAAATGTATACATTGAAATAGTTGTTAGCCTGTCCATTCCCTATTCCTAATCAATGCTCTTATCCAATATTTCACTTAATTTATGTAAGAAAAATATTAAACACAAACCCAACAAGAAACGCGGAACCAGTATTGCCTGCAATGTGATGGCCGTAGCGTCAGTATAGAAACACATCACCTTACTTAAAGGCGAACTACCACACTGAGTTTCAAGCCACATCCAGTTCTCTTGGGAATTTGACAAGGTTACAATTTCTCCTTGTTAACTCTGTACAGTTTGTCATCAAGTGAACAGGTGTATGACCAGTTCGTCTGTGGTGAACTGCCAAAGTGGTAGGCCAGCTTTAAGCCAGTACCAATCTATCGAGTTTCTTTATGACCTCTATGAGAATAGAGGAACAATTCAAATCGCCAGCAAACGCTTTGTTGTGGAGCGCGGAGAGTTAAACCGCAAGCGTCTGGTTAAGACAATGCGTAAAACGCTTTAATTTCGAACGCTGAGAGTTAATCCACATATCATATGACTGACTAAATTATATAATGAAAGCTTTTAGATTTCACACCACTTAAAATGACAGTAGTCGGATTTTCTCTCTATTTTAGAGGCCTGTGGCCCATTCATGATAGAATGTATTAGGACAGGTACTTATTGCTTATTGCCTTTGCCCCCAAATGATTAAAGTTGGAACTTAATCCTGATGTTAGGACTAATATATATTTATTACTACAGTGCAAAAGGATATTTTGTCTGTCCATTTTGAAGGTTTTTAGTTATTTTGATCGTACATATTCTGTCAACACTGCTCAATGTGGTTTTGTTAATGATATATGAGAGCGATATATATGCCAGCTGTCCAAAATCGAGGGCTCATTTCTCGGAACTTTCAGAGATAACAAAATCGGGGGCTCATTTCTCGGAATTTTCAGAGTTAACTTATGTTGTACTTATTTCACAAATATCATGAACTTGAAGAAAATATCTTAAGTTGAAAAATCCAGTCGATATCGGATTAATAAAGTCGTGATGGACTAGGGGTGTTCCTAAACTACTCACATGCTGTCAATTACGTAAAACCCATGCCTGACACCAACTGAAATACCCACGATAACAGCAGGTAAACCTTAAAAGAAAGGACGGAAGAGGAATGCATGTTTTAAGGTGTATCCACAAACTAACTGTTATATAGTATGATATCGAATCAACAAAATAAAATAAAATAAACATCGTATTCTTTTAATTGTGATAATTGCGGTAGTGGTTCACTTTATACTCGACTGGTATTATCTACAAGAAATAAACATATATATATTAACAAATAAACGAACCATATCCGATAGCATAGTACAGCATATTCAGGTCACGTTTGGTACCATGTACGAGAATGATTAGCCTGTACAGATGCACAGCCTCCACCAACATCCAGCAAAATACAGATGTAAAGGCGAGGTGAAGAACAATGGCAAATGATTTGCACAATTCCTGAAATAACATGAATAACCATGATAATAATAGACATGTACAATAATAAGTATGGTATATAGGCCAACACAATGTGGTAAGTGATGATAATTTTAGTGCGGCATTTCAGAATACAGCATATTCAAAACCTCATGAATATACATGGTACGTGCCCGCGTCCTATTCAAATGCCGTCATTTACTGTTACGCACAAAGTAAGCGTAGGTTACTAACGGAGAAACGGTACTACGAATACAATGCACACCAAGTTCGATCGCGTAATGTCACGAACGCACGGCGTATTTGCACGAACCCTACTTAACGGAAACGTTAACATGCCTTCAAGTAACTTGTATAAGCCACGTCCGTATCAAGAAATGAAGATTTAAATAAATCAGAACAAAGACTGTGATCAGTTGTTTTGTCGGTAATTTATAAAGAACCAACACATTCTACTTTGGCACCTCGGAATTTTCATCGGGGGTACGCAGCCCTCATGCAATTCATTGGTTCCAAAATGGAAAACGTTTTGATTCTTCATCGTCACCTCTAAACAACTGATACGCAGTCATAATACTTCAACTATTTACACCGGTGATAGGTTGACTAAATCAGAGGATTCAGTGAGAATATTTGCATTTTGATATACTAGAGTGCTCGACAAAAGAAAGTCATACACTTTGTTTAGGTCCTTTAGAGTAACTTCCGATTATTTTTTGACCAAACAGACTAGGTAGACATTTGGATGAATCTTTCCGGCACAATTTGATTCTAAAGTTGCCACCTAACAACAAAGATAAAACAATGATTAGCACCATTTAAAGAAAATTGGTCACTTTTCAAAAGTCACACTTTCAATGCACCCAAGCAGCGAGAAAATGCTGTGCGTGGCACTTTGAATGGCCGGGAATGAAATGGATATTGATCACACAGAGCAACACTGCGTTTGGTCGTGCCTGAGCGAGCGGGCTATTTGATTATGAACAAGCAACATGGGGTATTTTCTTCCCGCGTAGTGTATTGAAAATGTGACTTTTGAAAAGTTATTAATTTTCTTTAAATGGTGCTAATCATGGTTTTATCTTTGTTGTTAGATGGCAACTTTGGTATCAAATTGTGCAGGAAAGATTCATCCAAATGTCTATCTAGTCTGTTTTGTCAAAAATCGAAAATTACTCTAAAGGACCTAAACAAAGTGTATGACTTTCTTTTGTTGAGCACTTTACATGGACATTTTGTAGAATGTGTATGACCAACATTAATACGTATGATTACTCTGATCCACATACCCAATTTGTTGTAACTTCATCGCTGAACATAAACAGTGACATTGCCACAAACATTGATCCCATCAAATTACGATTGATCCGAACTCGATCTGCACTTATCGATTCGTGACTGAAATAATAACAAAATACATCAATCGATGAGATACATAAATAACTTGGTGCGGGATCATGAATAGGGGCGATGGATAGTTAAGTGTATTTGGTCAGAAGTCACAAACTGGTCCAAAAAAATGTTTCACTTCTAATAATGTTGAGGAATGCACCAAATCTGATTAAACGGGACAAAACTTAAGTTTTACATACTTAATGACCCACAAACTATATATCGTTGAAAAGCTTATGATTCAAGATTTTTAATTTTTGCAAAAAAAGAATCAAATTATACAGGGTGTGTAAAATTTGTATAGGGTGGAAAATAAAAAAGTTTATCGTTTTTGCTCCTCATAAAATATTTTGATAGTTTGTACAATAAGGGTTTAGCTGAAGATAGTCACCAAAATCAGACCAACCGCAGAAGGTGCTACCAAATTTGCTAAGAATCACTTGCCCAAAATGTTCACAGGAAAAGTACAGGGTGTCTAAAATTATGATGAAAGAATGCATAAAATGAAGGTTTGTATATAATATTCTATGAAATTAAGTTAGCATGGACTATTTAATTTAAAAGAAAATAGTTATCAAAATGAACTACACGAATATCGTTAAAGTTCCTTTTATTTTAATTACAGGGTGGTCCAAAATAGGTCTAAATAGCAAAATTTTCATGAATCTATGAACAATTCTGTGAAGAAACACTTCTGGCTTTTTTAGTTAAATGTTTTACTACCCAGGGTAGAAAAGGACCGAAGAGTCACACAAATGAAATAGAGAGACTGCGATTTGGCCATTGTTTAATCAACAAAATGAATAAAACTGTGTGTTTTTTACATTAAAACACTCCCTGAATTGAACATCATATTCTAGTAGAGAATGTCTAGATAACAATTCAATATTATTATTTATAGTAGCAGGCACATGTTATTAACACATATGAGAAGTTTGAAAACTTTCCTATGTATAATTTTAAAATGGCATCAATTTCAAAAGTTCTAGTTTTCCACTATTTTGTATAGAAACCTATGGGCGCCTCATCCACCGGCTCCTCATCCACCCGCTCCCACCCTTGACTCACTCGACGTTATGATTGATAACTTTTTGACAAATTCTATTTAAAATAGAGACACGTATCACGATTTTAAGGGTTTTTTGAAACGATCCCACCTCATTTGATATACCTATAAGTGACCTGTGACCATTTTCCGAGAGCCATGATGCTCAAATGTGACATTGCTGGTAGAACACTTACCGGAGTAAAGCTGTCACTAACAATGCAAAACCTAAGCATAGTATTGACGCGGTACATCCTACGTATGTTATCGTTGATAGTGTCTTCTCATGGCTTGCAGAATCCTGTGAATTACACGAGAATTTGATACACACTTGAAAACATAGAATATCTTCACATTATTATTATAATCAAATTAATCAGTTGACAAGTTGGGATGTTTCTTGTAAGGTTTAGCATGTCCTCAAAATGATTGACTTATTACGCCGTGGCCTAGCAAGCGTCCCTCGCTGGGCACTGGATTGGAGCGGTCATCAGTTGGGTTATCAAGCGTATATGGTCGAATCCAACGAAAATTGTACACGGCTAGATTTTTAGGGTCCAGTTTCAAAATGCTTTGATCTCTTTTTCCTTTTCCCCACTTAAAGTCAACATATCAAGCTTGTATGGAAAAAAAGTGCCATCACTAATCTCTCAAATTGACCACGTGGCGGAATGATGAAGTTGAAGGTACACTTCTCAATGTTACCTACAAATACAAGTACCATATTTTGATTAAGTGATGATTATTCCACCTATTTACATAATGCATTCAAATTTGTGATTGTATTGTATTCAGAAGATGCTAATGCTGATAGAAAGTGGACATATTTGTACAGGTACTCATCTTTTTTTACATTTTAGATTCACACAGTTAGGTGGCATTTTCAGGCTCTCAATACTTTGAAACATGAGGTTGAGTCACTTTGTATACTTTCACCAAGATGATTTTAATGAACATTTGTTTTCATGTACCTCAAAGAGGGGGAATGACCCTTTCTGGAAAATTTAGAATTTTGAGCATGCGCCAGAAACTTAAATACATAGAGGAATGTGGACATTGTGTATTCGTAGCTAACAGTTAACGTATACGTAGGTATAAGAGAAGTAAAACTGTAATAAATTAATGTTGTACTTAATTTATGCTGCATTTTGGGGGTGAAATGATCATGCAGGGTTGTTAACAATATTTGTTTTTAAATAAACATGTTAAAACATGTTTAAATCCTAATATTATGGACATATTCCCCAATAGTTTACTTTAAATAGATACTAGAATATTAATTTAATGTTGAAAAAATATACAATATCTAACTCTCAGTTGTGATTTAGAATAGGTTTATTAAGAACAAAATATCAGGCAACAATTGTAAGCATTCCTATAAGAGAAAAACATGTTAGGACTTAAAGCACGGTAGCTAATATTGCAATAATCAAAGTATTCGTAGGTAACACATTTGTTCTCAACTTTAACTTCGTTGACTAAGAACGGTTGGATTCTTTGATTTTACATATGTTTAAGAGGCAAAATTGTACTTGACGTAGTTTTTATGCCCTGAATCGTGTGTGAGAGTGAATGTCGTACAGCAAAATAAAAAGGTGTCTTGCTTGACGTTAAAAGTTGATAATATAAGAATGTGCGCTCAGCACTGCTTTTACAAAACAATCAGAATTGCGTAATATTCAACAAGATTAACCAAATAAACATTAAATTTATATAAAACTATGTTCCTATTTCTAAGATATAAAAGAAAACATACTAAACATCAATAAACTCACTAGGCCTATACTGTTAGTATTATTAATAATCTAATTTGGTTAAGGAATGTTGATTAAAATTAATTTACACATGATAATTACGGCAGAAAATGTTTTATTATGCTAACGTATCTGATCATCCAATTTTGTAAGTGTCTTTCTTGCTTGACTTTCAATTTTTAAGAATGTGCGTTTAACTTCTACAAAACAGTCAGAAGTGTGTAATATTTAACATCTGATACAAGGCAAGATGATGACAACATACATATCGTACTGGGTTAAAATTTCGTAAAGGTATAGTTAAACAATCAATTAACTCGCTAGTATGATATTCTTACTCATCTCATTTGGTAAAAAGCATGTTCATCATTAAAACTAAGCATAATGAAATTATTAAGCATATAGAAACATTTTAAGTAAGATACCTCTGATCATTCAGCCTTGTAATCTCTACTTAAACAAGTTTAGTGGATCTTGTTGTATTCTTTGTGTAGTTAGTTCTTCATCTCTCTCTTGTCACGAGAATGAATATCTAGTTAATTCTAGTAGAACAGAATTACTCTTTGTTTATTATAGGACATTTTAGAATGTTAAGAATGAAAGTTTCAGTTTCCGTGTGAATCCAAAGTATTGGATCGAAAACTATTGAATATTTCCTCGAGCCATCATTAATTAGAAAGCAAGCGGTTTTCTTTTAGCAAACAATTTGATTTGCCTGTAATTCATAATCTTGAATGTCAGGTTATTTGTTTTAAGCAATAAAACAACCGGTTGTCTTCCTCAATTTGTTCTTAATCATGTTAATGAAGGAGGCAAGTGAGTCTTCTAGCAGTTATCATTTTGAATAGCTGTTTTAAACACGAAAGCCAGATCGCTTTTTCATTCATTTAATATATACTTTGAAATAATTTCATATCAGACCTTATATTATATATACTAGCGGGCATCCGCGCTTCGCGCGGACCCGCTAGAAGATTTCACGGGGAGGTAAGTAAACAAAGCGTAAGAAAATTTGATACAATATCAAGAACATGTCCTACATGTATACATAATCCAGACGGGCCCTAAATAATCCGAATATCGCAGGTGCTTTTGATAATCCAGGTATACATATGCCTTAAAGTAGGTAGGCCTACCTTGTCTTTCCAGATACCTATGTAGGCCTCCCATGTGACCTGAAATGCAGGCACCCGTTGTCCCATTATATCCAGGGACCCCATAGGCCTAAGCCCTACCACTAATCCAGTTACCACAGGTGCCCTTAATGGCACTGTATACCACATAATCCAGGTACTGCAGTGTGCCGTTATATCGAGATACCCATGTGCCCTTACTTTATCATTCAAGTAACTTGAATTAATCGCGGGTGCCGGAGATAGCGGGCAGTAATAGTCATATCACAATAGGCAGAGGTGGGTAATATCAAAGCGTTATAAATGTTTATATATATATCAAGAGTATGTCCTTATTCAGGTACCTAGAGTGCCCTTGATATAATGTGACGTGGTACCCTTAATACACCATGTGCCTAGGTCCAATGTGCTCTTAAATAATACAGATACCCATGTTCCTAATCCAAGTACTCCACGTGTTCTTAATACACCGGTTGCCCATGATAGGCCTAGGCCCTCAGATGGCCTTAATAACCCAGGTACAGCATTTGCCGACATTATATCCATACCAATGTGCCCGTATTATATCCAGTTTATAATGGAAAGCGCAGGTATAGGTGCCGAAGCTATAATAATAGCGGGTGGTTAGTCACATCAAAACGTATAAAGATGAGGGTATTGTAAAACAGCAAGAGTATGTATCCTAGGTGCCCTTAATACTGACATTGGTACCACATCACAGTGCCCTTAATAATCCATATATACCATGTGCCCTTAATAAATCCATGTATGCCATGCATGTATAACACATGGTGCCCTTGATTATTCAGGTACCACCCCATGTACTTTAATAAAGATTGTGTATTAGTGATCCAATATAGGACCTCCATGATGGACTATGTGGTTTATCTTGAATCGAATATTAAGTGCACCCGTGATAACTGTGTATGCGGCTATTAGGGCCTACGTGGATTAATGAGGACACCTGAATGGTTATTCATGTGTAGGAATACTTAAAATATTCAGAGTATCTGGATTGCCTTAATATCCCCTCCCCCGTTACTCATGTCCCTACCCATATCCATTTTGTACCCCCAAATAATACAAAAGTTGTATTTTAATGTCAAAACTTAACTGAAAGTAACTTGAAATTAGCTTTAAAATGTCTCCCCCGATTCTTTTATTGCCCCGCCACCCCGTTTTCCTCCTTTAAAATGTTGATGCTGGTGCCGCCATTCAGGTATTCAAGTAATAGGCCTACGTTCTGAGCGTTATATATGGGTTCTATAATAGTTGGTTAGTTTTATGGTCGGTGGAGTCTATCATCAAGATCACTTGTACCATTCCATGCTTGTACTTAAACACTATGTGTGCCATCCGGGTTTTGTTTGGCCTATTTACTTAAATACATTATTCCTCCAATAGGCATATAGGGCCTTAATGTATAGTAGTCCCTTTGTCATGTTTGTTGTGTTCTAAATAAGGCCTCCCGAGATACTACCTAATACACCCTTAAAATCCAGTTATCACAGGTGGCACACCTGCGCATAGTATATCCAGGTAATTTGAGACTATCTGCGTTTTATAGTGAACCCCGTAATCCTGATACCACTGGTGCCCTTACTAATCCAGACACTCTATAATAATCATGATAATATACTACACGTTCCGTTTATCCAGATGCCCATGTGCCCTTAATCCAGATTATCAAGTAAGGGAAGTGCGGGGAGGAGGGGGTGGCTTTATAGGTATGATGGGGCAATACCGCACGTTCCGTGTATCCAGATACCCATGTGGCCTTATGTGTAAGGCCGCCTTACTATATCCATATTATCAAGTAAGGGAAGTGCGGTGCGGGGAAGGGGCTTAGACCTTAGGGTATCATGTGACAATCCCGTAATTTACGTGCTATAGGCCGCACGGCGATTAAGCAGCACCTCAAATTAAGATTCAGACCTCATCGTATATATAATACAGTAAGCCGCACCGCTGTATATTAAGTCGCACAAAGAAAATAAAAGTGGTGTGTGTGTTGGGGTGGGGGGGGGGGGGTCGACCCTGATCCACCAGCCCATAGCTTCATGACCAGCCATACAACTGCATGAGTGACTCCATCAAATGTATTTTCCTTCAGCCACTTCAGTCACTTTAATACATGTTATCCTGGATACGGTTTGCGCCTTGCTCCCAGTTTTTTTATTAAAATAAATGTCTTGGCTTTATGATTAATGTTTTGTTTGTGTCTTGCTCTCGTTACATTTTATTGTACTGTACGGTATTTACCGCGGAGCAACCGTACGGACTGCCTGCTTTCACTCGCGGCATGCCCCGTTTACAATGTACAGTTTGCACCACAAACGCGTACACACTTTGTCTGCGTCGTTACGTGTGCGCCGAATCGCGTGCGCCATGTTAAACGCGGTCGCGCAGAAAAGGTTGGTATGGTACCGCCAGTTTCTTCTACGTTAGCAAACTCCGCGTTCATCTATGTTACTAATGTGAAAGTGTCACTTTAAGATCTGTGTAAGAGTTTTTGTTTACATTTAGAAAATGTCGTAAAATATTTTTATTTGTCGGACGATAGTCCCGTATAAATGCTTGTTACTCGTGCGATCTTTAAGAAAAACAAACGGCCGCACATACAGAAATGTAGCTATATCCCTGATGAAAA
Organism: Ophiura sarsii; assembly: GCA_035610835.1. Taxonomy (NCBI): domain Eukaryota; kingdom Metazoa; phylum Echinodermata; class Ophiuroidea; order Amphilepidida; family Ophiuridae; genus Ophiura; species Ophiura sarsii. The sequence goes on from CM069455.1 coordinate 45,005,326, forward strand.
TATTTTGGGTGAAGACCATATGTCATCACTCACTCCGGAAACCACAATTTTTGACCGAACAGTAGCTACCCGAGTAAAAGAAATTCAACATTTCGGATTATCATCTGTGATCCTTTCTGCGCATGTCTGAAAACGGGAAAATACTGGCATTGAACTATCTAATTAGCTCGTGTATTAGAGGCGCAATTACCACGCTTTTTCAGTTGAAGAGGGACGCGAGTGTAAAATTATTATTGAACTATCTAATCAGGGGAGGGACCGAAAATTAGTATATAGATAAGTTTAATATGAGCCGAACATGTTCAAAGTCTAGAATATTCAAATGTCGTGCATTTCAGTCCACAGCGCGCGGAATAAAGCACATACAACTTACAACAAGACATCCAGTTGTCAGATTAGAATTAAGATATAATTTCCTAGTTTGGAATTTGTATCATTCTAAAAGTCGTACATAGTAAGTTTGTATCGAGTTTCAACCGGAGGCAGATTTCGTTTGACATAGAATCACCAAAAATGAAATATTTTGTCAGATGTAGACAAAATAGGAATTTTATGTTTAAAAATTCAATGTTGTTTAATTTAAAAACACTAATCCAATAGTTTTTGCCACAACAGAGATATTGTCGGGCATGTGCCTTTCATTGTGATTTTCTTTTAAATCAACCACTGCTTAGTTCAATTACACTAATTAATGAATGTCGGAAGCATTATTCATGAACAATTCTTGATTGACTGAAATCAGTTAGGCCTACCCTTGATTACCTCCCACCTTTTAAAAAAAGGAAAAATGTTTTACTAAATTTCTTGTTCACTTAAAATACGTTTCGGTGACATTACACAACCTGTCCGAGCAAAAATGAAGCAAGTTATTTTATATTTGTGACACATGAATTCCATTTTCAAATACAACTACAATAATGGCCAATATTATGTACCTCAGTAGTCACTTCTCTGCAATTCCAGAGGAAGTTGGTTAACTACGTATACTTCATATCGACAAGCTGGTTTAAAACAATATTACGCACCAAACGATATTATTACCGTCTTATACATTCCTGCTAAATATTTACATAATATAAGGTGCGAATGAAAGCGCAAAACAATACAGGAATTGTACCATGCTCATTAACTAATATATAGAATACCTACGAATACAAAATGGAATATGAGAAAATTGATTATGAAGCCGAAATTTCATGGATATTATGACTAAATGTACCCATTTTAAGACGATAAACGTGTAATCTATGGATATAAATAACATTCATTCACTCTAACTCCAACAAAAATATGTTCTCGGCAAAACCAGTGTGATTACACCATGCATTTTATTTAAATTAACACCTCCTATTTTCATTTAATAAGGGAATAATAATTTTTTCCCTCCAAATATAAATATAATAATATATCCAGTCAGATTGTATGGTTGCGCACTGCTTGTATGTAAAATAAAATCATGTAGGGCCAATATGCACCGTGTATATTATTGAATGTTGCCTACATATACATGTTACCTCCGAATACAACATGAAGTCAATGCACGAGAAGCTGTTACTGAATATTTATATAAACAATAATCACCCCCATTGCGATTTAAATCAACTGTCAGAGGATGTCTTTGCGTGAATAACATAAACAACTACACTAATAGGAGTAACAAGATTGAGACATAGGGAGGCTATATTCAATCAACTTTTAAGACAACAGCAAATTATTGATGCACTTGTACGCAAACTACAGAATTTTGTGAAAAGTTACTTACAAAAGCTGAAAGATTGATGCAAAACTTCTCTGTGGCTTGCCGAACGCAGCGCACATTTCTACTTTATTCCAGTCGATACAAGTATGTAACAACAGAGGGAATAACCACGGTATCGTTATTTGTATTTGAAGGTAAAAGTTCATATTTCAAATTTGCCTACGAATACAGCCTTTTATTGCTGATATTTCAAAAAATATTGCCTTCAAAATGATAAAACTTGGCACACATGTACATTGTATCACACTTCGCTTAATATTCTATAGATATCATTCACTAATCTGTTTTTATATTAAAATGGCAGTGTTTTAAATAGGTATTCGGAGGTAATGCATTTTTTTTACCAAACCGATCGTTTCCGCTTTTAAAATTTCTAACAGCTTTATCAAAGAATCGACTTGAATGTGGACAATGCATTTAAGTATTTAACATATTTAGGTATCTTTACAGCACAAATTACACTACCTCAGACGAATTCTTCCCCGAAAGTGAGATTTAACAAAACATGTATTGGTAGGTAACGTCAAAACTTACCACAGCCAAAAAAATCACAACAATTCAGGGGATTGATCAAAAGTAACAAAAATTACAAGAGGCATTCTTGAGATATCCACCAATCAAACAGGTAAAATTATTTCCACTTAAGCTCGTTTTCATCTAAACGGTTATATGTCTAAAATAAAACCTTAACAACTATTTTGTAAAAAGGGTGAAAAATAGCAGGTTTATTGCTCGCATACGCCCAATTGTGCATAGAAGTTAGTCATATTATATATGGCGCGAAGCGTCTCATCGAGGCGGATACGTATAACACAAAAATAAAATAGTCAAGATATAGATTATTTTATTATAGGCCTGAACATCACGTGTACACTTTTCGTTGGATTCGACCATATAGCTACACACATGATTAGGGCGGTCATCAATGGATTTATAAGCGTCTGTCTATCAGTGGACACTTGGTTGAGGCGTACTGGACATTGGATTAGGGCATTGGATAGGGCAATCATCAAGGGATATAACAAACGTGTCTTGCTAGACACTGGATTGGTTCGTCAAAGAGGACGTCCTACTGATAAGTATATATATTCTGAATATTTACCGGTGGTGGCGTTATCTGCATCAGCACGGCGTAAGTTGTTGTATGGTTGCAACTACAGGTTATAGACGATTCACCTTCAACGTTAATTACGTCACATCCATAATCAGACCATGCTCCTCCACTTTCACTTTTAAGACAACAAAAGATGATAATGAAATACAGAATTATCAAATACTAGAAGTATTGGTATCGTTGATATTGGACTTACATGGGATGTGTTTAAAACAATCATTTCAATGTATTGTCCACTAAATATATTGTGATTGTAACATGGCTTCATGGAGAAGATATCGGCTCGATGGAACAAGATATTAGCGTTATACTTACCTATCGGATTCGTTCCAGAAAACACAGCGAGGTGTCAAACTACTTCCATTTTCTAATTCAAGGGTGCGCTGTCGATGTGTAGAATAATACAGAATATAAGACATAGTTACAAAAGTGTTAGGGCATAAGGATTATTGCAAAAGATCACGTATGGATGATCGTTTGAACCAATTATTGTTAACAAAGTATAATATGGTGTCCGAAACCTAAGTGCTGATATGCTGGTACAGTTATTCATCCTACATGTTCATGTACGCACCCACGAATTAGTTTAGTGCACGAGTTGTACTGTAATGTGCAGCTATTATTACCTGTTCATAATACACGTTGCATCCTCTGCACCTCTGTTTAGTGGTTACGATATTTAGACTTGATGTTAAACCTTTGATTCCAATTCATTTTATTCGATTTGGGATCGAAAGGGCCTCTTCGGTCCTGGGTTTGAATCCCAGTATCATCAGACTTGATGTTAAACCTTTGCTTTCAATTCATTTTTTCTCAAAACTTGGATAACATTTTTAATTCGTGATAGCTTGCTTACTCATAGGTGAAACCGAGAGAGTTTTATTTATAACCATACATAACGTTTATAGAGGTTACTTAACCCTAACCCCGGTTTAGGATTTTTGACCGGGATCACAATTTTCGAGGAAAAAACACCAACTAAATCTCCGGGAACCTGCCGGGATTCGATCCGGGGACCCTCCGTTCTCAAGCCCCACCTTCCCTCCACTAAGCCACGGCCCTCAGCTACACATTCGTGCAGTATACTGCACTCATTATATAGGCTCGGTTGACTACGTCATCGAAAACCGACGGCGCATGCGTTTGGAGAGGGACTTTGGATTAGCATTTTTTAGCACTCAGGGGGGTTAGGGTTAACAGTTGCGATTGCAGTCACAATATCTATAAAGTAGTATATAAATATGCTTCACCTAATGTTTTACTATATTTAAACTCGAAACTATGCAGACCGTAGATCGATAAAAAAGAGATTTTATTGCCTCTGGGATTGGGGTGACGTTGCATTGATAGAAAGCTCTAAATACTACTTAGGATCTGTTGAGCAAGATTCAAGGAATTGTACCGGGTACCCTATCCACGCGTTACACCATTTGTAATACACGACATGTGATTGACTAGCTCTCATGTTAGATCGAACCATTTGTGATGGGAAGGTTTTAATAAAATGCCGTTATACTTAGTATGTAAATTGTCAATATTCGATTATAATCCATGTCATTAATGTATAGGTAAATAATGGATGAATCAGATCTTCTCGCAAGGATCTAAATAATTATTTGTTTCCTTTTCGACATAGTAATTTCAATTGGGGTTATACGCCCCTCTGGTGCTACTTTTATCCATGACAAACGTTTTGCTTCTTCTCTAAACACCTGGTATAAAGACGTTATGTCATTAAGCCATAAACTTAAAGCACTACTCGCTGCAGTTACATTCAAGCATCATTGCACAAATAATTATCATGCTCGAGCATTAAGTTAAAAATATGATTAATATCAAAAATATCATCACGAATTTCTTCAATCAAAGCAAAATGTTAAGATACCGGTACGCATTGGTTAACCTATACACAGCTCACCTTGATTAACAGTCTCTGATACACCAAAGGCACACTAATCTCTTCACCACTACACATTACAGATGCAGACACTACATCCGCAGCAACATAACTGGGTAACCCCGAGAAGTTTATTGTCTTATTTGACATTGAAGCAGCAATACCTTTGTAAAATATCCCCAGAATTGTACAGGATACATTTTTGTCACCTGCATTGGAAAAATAAGACGTACACGTAGCAAGTTCATATTTATATATCAAAAGGTAGGGGTCATCAAGCGAAACGATCTACAACTACAATACCCAATTACCACACTTCCCCAAAACAACCAATCGGGGTATTTTCCCTTAGGATTGTAAACCAAGGATCGCCTTGTGTCAGCCTTCGTATATTATTATTTCAACTCCATATGCGGCAGTATTATCTAAAAATATTTGTAAAAACTCTCAAATCACATTTTTCAAGATGTATTAACATGGCACATCTGTATACGTAAAAGATACACAGCCAGTATAATAGGTCATACGTTCTAATTTAGTCTAAAGGATCACATGCGGGGACACGACCGCAACGAAATCACATGTAAGTAAAACATGCTAAATTTACAAGAACTTTGGCCTGTTTACCAACGTTGGAGGCCTAGCTCAAATTGCATACACTTAATGTACTCAGGTCATCTACAAAACAGACGACGAAGTTATACCGTAAGAGACTAGTATCGCGAGAGTAGCATAAAATGATCTGGTAAAGGAATTATCAACCATCACTGAACAAGAAAAGAAGACATCGCATTCATCTGTTTCGAGAATGGGACTGGACAGTTCGAGTGATTCCGAGACGTCAACCCCTACGTGACTTATTAAAGCCTTAGAAAAATATTAGACAATATATTTAGACTACCTTTTTAAATTAAATTAAGATGCACACATATGCAATTATTACCATACCTGATGTAGTAATTCTTTCGAAATCTTCAGGATTTATACTAATATGTTCATTCTGAGAAGCACTCTCTCTTTGATACTTCCATCCCTGTTTCTGCAAATCATCTGTCAATTTACGCTCTACCTTTGCATCTGTTGTTTAATCAATCAAGAAATGCTAGTACTCTCACTCATTGCTTTAGTTTTACTAGACTGCACTAAATTACAATCATTTTGGAAAACCAAATAACATGTGAGAAACTACGTGCATAGATAGAGACGGACAAGATTAAGTGTATACCATAGATAAAGGTAGGTAAAAGTGTGAAGCTGAACGGGTATTGTTGGTATGTTTTGTTTTTTATTTTGTTTTTACTTAGTGAATGTTAGCGCAGCGCTGTCCAGTCTTAGTTGCCGCAGTTGGTTTATTCCTCGTCCTCCTGAGACGGTTTTGTAACACTGTTAACTAAGTGAGGGGGTTGGTTACCACCCTCCCCCTAAATAAAATCCAAACCGAGATGCAGATTATGCTTATTTTGGTACCATGGTATAGCAAGAGGTCTCCTCTGTCCATACATACCAACGCAAGTACAAACATCCCACGCATGACGTACCAATGACGCCACTAAACATGGCCGATCTCAACATCCAGTTGTTTTCGTATGTACAGTGACATTTAGGCCAACATAGAAATTGTCGTTGAAAAAGTTCCACTATCGGAATTACACTCGGTTGTTTATAAATGAGGGAAATGATGATTCTAACATATACTATAAGATGCACGTCAATACAATTCAGATATTTTTCAAAATGCTGATTTTTAACAAATGTGTGTTGCCCCCCCCCCCCCCCCCACTCCCCCCCCCCCCCCCCCCCGCCTCTCTACCCTCGGATTTTGACGGCTTACCCACTGTCCTTTTAGAAGGACGAGGGTTATCACCTCCTACAGGCATCTACATAAACATACATATATAGTGTAAAGGCATTTTTATATTACTATGATTGAAATTCAAGCTATTTTACGCGAGCGTGATTTGTTGCTGTTTCCAGGGCTGCGTCCATATGCATAGTACGCGCCTACAACGCGTGAATGAGTGTGGTGATTTCACAATTGACCATTTCGCACGTATAAACTTACCCATTGCTGGTGTGCTAATTATCAGAGGTTGAGTTAATGGCAAATCAGCAGATATTGCTGTCAATGTATCAGCTACTTGCTGTAGAAGATCTTCAACGGCTGCCGGTGTCGCATTTTGTTTATTTGTGTATTCCTGTAAACATGATATAGATTAATGTGATTAAGCAACAGCGTTTATCAATCCAATGCTTGAAGCAATTACAAAATTGAACACCTCGGTGTAACATCATATACCACAAAGTCATTGGTGTCGAATAGCTTTATTGAATAAATGAACTTATAACACTATAAATTATTATCAACTTTGAAAGTTGTTTGGTTATATGTAAAGCATACGTACATTTGTTGAGGGGAAATCGATAACTGACGCTATAGCATTACTGACTTGTTCCGCAACAACCTGGAATAAAATGATGAAGGGTATCTGTCAATATTAAGCCCAATCGAAAAAATACAACTATTGAAACAATTGAAAAATAATCAATGACTATCATGTGATCATAGCAATACATCTGTAAAAAAACCGCGAAAAACAGAACGTCTTCGCTCATTAGAGACCATAACTTTGAGTCTGATCACGTTACGATAACATAATTGATATACACACCTCTGACACATTTTGCTATGATATGTTAACAGAAAAGGGTTAAGATTTTCCGAAGAATGTTATATGGATGGTCATTTGGATATCGTGAATAAATGTTGAAGACTTTTAAAGATGTTGTTCTACGAGTATAACACTTTGTATCGTTACTTTTAAGCGAAGAAAATTCACACAAACGCTAGACAGGTCTTACACAAGCAATCTTGCGTTTCCTAGGTTGCTTTAAGACTTTGACATTTTATTAGTTTGTATTAGTTTTCTTTTTAACGTTTAGAGCATTTGGGATATTAATTGTTTAATCCTTTAATGATTATTTCAACCTCGTATATGGTCGTGTGCCACGAATTGGAACCCCGTATTTTGACATTTTTACACTGTTAATGATGTTTATGATATCACCGTTTCTATATTTCTCGTCATAAAATAACCAATTTGGTATCATTACAAAGCACAATAAGTGTTCTTTCCATACCATCCAAAAAATAATGTCTTAATTATTTCAGTTTTAATTGGGAGCAATTAATTGATCAACGGGGGCTGGGGGAGGATTCGGAAGATTCGGAGGATTCGGCGGGAGGATTCGGTCGGAGGATTCGATCCAAACTCACGTTAAAAAGACACGTTATGAAATGAAGAGCTTTGTTGCAAAAGGGCTATAGTGCATGTTTTTCAAAAATGAGTTTGATATAGAAATGTATAGGGCACAATCATTTGTTTCAAGGAAACAAAGTTATTTTTTTTCCAAAAAGACCTACATCTCATTGTATACAGCCATTGAAGTTGTTGTAAAAGGGCTTGTATCCATAATTTCAAACGTTTAATACTTCTTATAATTTACAAAACTAAATGTAGAAGCATTATAACCTTGGTATATTTGTTTTGAATATTAGAACGTGAGTTATTTTGTTAAAACTCATGCTATATATATATCGATTCATTTAATATCAATTGCATAAATCATTCAAATGAAGCATTTACTTACATTTCTGTTGTCTAACTTTATTTCGATGGTTCTCACCTCTATAATTTGTTCTCGTGCTTTGCCCTTTCCGGCAAGATCGGGTCTACATTCGAGGATACGAAGTGTCTCTTCTAGAGAATCGTTTCCAGCGCTTTCCACAGAGTCATACTTGATACAGTCTAGACGAAGTTCTGTTGATAGTTATTCAATCAAAACACGAAGAAAACTATCAGTGCATTTGTGACTCAATGTAAGTCAGGGCACCGATTTCCAGTTCCACATGATGTTGTTAACAATAATAATAGCGTTAAATACCCGAATGATTTTGTATACAAAATAAATGTTCTACCTTTACAGCTAATTCCGTCACCACCATAGCCATCATTACAGTCACATGTGTAGTTACCAATAATATTAATGCACGATGCATTGAAGTGGCAGTTATTGAAGCTTAACATACATTCGTTGATGTCTAAAAACAAACGATACAATACACGAAATAAATGATAGGCCTGGCCTATAAGGTTATCTCGAAAAACCAGACTATGCCCTGAGACGCAGCAGAGGGGCATAGTCTCGTTTCGAGATCACCGCGAATGAAAGCAGGGAATATTTGATTTGCATACTATCTATACACATAGTTGTCATTTTATTGGTTAAACGACATTTTGATAAAATAGGCGTAGTCCTAAATGTACTTTAGGCCAACCAAGTTCCACGAAACGAAGCCTATTCAAAGCGGGTCGCGGATCGCTTGACTCGTCAACCGCGGGGTGTGACGTCATCAGAACACTGTGCTCGGGGCAATACATAGGTTCCTTACCACACCCCCCCCCCCCTCCCCCTCCGCCACGCTTTTAACCAATCTAATGAAAGGAATCTATATATGAGGTATACTAGTTAGTTATAGACCACACTCTTAGTCGACCTGAGTTGACCTTACAGAAAGGACTTGATTAACTGGCCATTGAGATGAGTAATGCAATATAGCTATATTGACTAATAAAAACACGTGTATGACCGAAATTTGTTATAGCATATTTTGACCCCTTCCTGTGACTGTTGACCTAGAAAGAGCTTTACTTTCTTGCGGTGACCATTTACATTTTCAATACAAACATAAAACAAACGATTGTAGGGACAACTTTATATTCTGGATACGATTGCCGAGTTTTCGTGCATCTCTGGAACCGCATCTATTCATTCTTTGGTATGACTGGTATAACGAATTATTTGATGGCTTTAGTATATTAATATCTAACAGTTATGTCTTCTATACAATAACTGATCGATGGAGATAAAGAGATTAAACCGTTTGCCATGTACTTGTATTGGTAGTTCGGTGTAAGAATGATAACCCTAACCCTAACCCTAACCCTAACCCTAACCCCAACCCCATGCTGCTTATTAATGCTTACTCTAACTCTCTGCAGTGATATAAGAACATGTTTGATTGATCGCAAATTCAATATCGCTAACACGAATCCTGGCACTCATGCAGGGTGCACTACACTAAATGGGGTATCCCCTACCCTTAAAGAGGTGTTTAAACTAGAATTGGAAAGCATGCATGACAAAATCCTCAATTCAAAAGACTTGACAGTAAGAACAATTGTGTAAATGCCTAGAATTTCTGATAAATTATGATTAATAGGACATCACCACCATGCACACTTATTAAATAATGTGAACGTCATCTAGGTAAATGTTGAGAGATCATTCAAATTTGTCTTTTTTACTAGAAGGGCAATTACTGTGACATTTCCTAGCTCGTCGGACATGTATTCTGTTCAAGCCGGTCGTTTGAAAAATCGAGCAGGCTACCCTACCTACTGTTTTCACTTTTTGTGGAGAAAAAATAATCAGCTTCAAGCAAAATTCGCAAAGCAATATCGGTTTAAAACCTAGTAGTCAAAGTGTGCGACTTGCTTTGGCTGATATTTTTGATTTGTGATCATTCCAACGTAAGTCATGTGATATCGTAACTCCCCTGTAGTCATATTTCTACTCTGTAGAGGAATTCACTCTGTAACAGGTTAAAAGGTCCAATTTCAAAATGTAGTGGTCTAAAATAGGGTTTTATATCACTAGTTTTGTACATATCCCTATTGGGCTCTATTTAGTAGTGAGCACCCTGCAGTAATGCTGATTCCATCGCATGACTATGATCCGATGTCACTGCACAAAGTTAGATAATAATAGCATTAACAACCTTTTCGTCAAAACTATCGAAACGAGAACAGTTTATTTATATAAACAATGACAACTGCGTTAACCACTGATTGACGAAATCACCAGAAATACAATACATCGTAAAACTTGATTCGAGCTTTCTAAAAAGTTGGCGGGTATGCTGTAGTTAACCAAGAGGTGGTTTAACTATTGAAAATTGAACTCGGAAAACATCCATTACAGTGTCAGGCTTTTGCATTAAACTGTATCATATAGGCTTAGCGGCAGATTGTCCGAAAAGGGCCCTAGTTTGATTCCGATCAGCGATAGTTGAGACGTCAAAACTCGACCGCCCGTTGACTGCCGGTTACGGGCGGTTCCGCCCGGTTCTTTTAGGTCAAATGTTTTACTGGTATATGAATATTCGCGCATGCAACACTGAACAACCGCCGGTTGACTTAATGCTGTAATCTGACCAATTTACACTATCAATCTGTTACTTTGCGGTCATAATAGCTCTCTCTATAATCTTTCTATAAAAAAACAACATTCATAGACTTTCGGTATTGATTTTAAAAAGTTAATTGAGCTATAAACAGATTGAAAAATCCAACCCCAGCGAAAATCAATAGCTGTATTGTACTGGTTGTCAACTGACACTTTTAAGTCTTAAAAGGGCCCATTACTTCAAGATGTTATTGCTCACGTGTGTGACGAGGCACTTTCAACCGGTCGTGTTCACCAGAGTGTTACTATTTGACCTCATTATGTGTGTATATTATAACAGACGACACGTTTTGTGAGAACCGAACGGAACCGGCCGTAACCGGCGGTTGCCGGGCGGTCGAGTTTTGACGTGATCCCTTATAGATTGTAACTTGTGTATGTAGGCATAGGTCAGTTGACCTTTTTTCTTTCTTTTTTGTGTATATAAAGAGCAAATGTGAACAATAGCCCACCAGATATTAACAAGGTTAATGCATTGAGTGATTAGAAATCAAACTGGTAACTCTCGACAGAGAGCTCTGAAAGGCCAATCTATTGGTTGACTGCAACTCAGAAAATATGCATAATACAAGAAACACAAATGGGCAGGGGTTAAAAATGCCAATGAAAGTGACATAAAATAAGATAAAATCCCAAACATAGAGAACAACATCAAAATATAAATAAAAGATAAAATAATAATATCTGGAGGTCTGATTGGCATGATTGGAGCCGCACGGAATAAAGCACATAATGCCTAAACAAAAAATTAGCAAAACACTTAGTTGTCAGATTTTAATAAGATATATACTTTCCTAATTTGTAAATTTATCATTTTAAATTTCGGATAAAGAGCCCGGTATTATCGAGTTTCAATCGGACGCATCACGTTTGACATAGAATCATCAATGATATATGTTGTGAGATATAGACTAAATATAGTAGAATTTCAAGTTTAGAAATTCAATGTTGTTTGATTTAACAACACATAATAAGTTTTGCTACGACAGAGACATTGTCGGGCACATGCCTTTAATTTTGATTTTCTTTTAAAATCAACCACTGCTTATAGTTAGCATTTACACTAAGTTATGTCGGAAACAGTATTATGAGCAATTCTTGATTTGGACGGTCCGAAAACAGTTACCCTTGATACCCTCCCATTTTTTTAGTAAGGCGTGGAAACATACAGTTAACATTAATCTAACTAGCGCACCTGTGCAGTTTTCGTGACCATCTCCATGGTATCCCGGATTGCAAGAACACATGAATGAACCATCGGTATTGGTACACGTAGCGTCAGTATGGCAGCTGTTGTCAGCACCTGTCGAGCATTCGTCAATATCTAGAATATGAAAGAAAAACCGATATCATTTTTTAGTTAAGTTTTGATTTCGATTCAAATAGTCTTGGTAGTAAATGACTACTAGTAGTTTGTAAGCAAACTTGTAACCTATCAATAAATATATTAAAAGTAAAGACACATTTGTATGAGGTCGATCCCTCAGTATATTTCGTTTCTATATAGAGAAATTTGAAGAATCAATGTCCTTGGGCAAATGTTAATATGCTCATAATAACACTCCCATACATCAACATCAACATTCGTGCTTTGATTGTTCTAATAACTCTCGAAACAACACCAATCTGAGGACAATTTTATAACACGAACCCACCTCTCCTAAGACACATTGCATTTTCTTTTCGTTACAACTACATTAAGTTTGCAATAAGCTACCTAAGCATTAAAATGATTAATTGATCGCATAAAGAAACCAATGACAGATGATTCCATGACGTCATCAGAAGTGTAATATAATATTATCACGTGATCATTTGAATATATATTGTCGGCATTCATTTACATTAAAAAGTGCTATTCTACTAGCTCAGCTTTATCTTTCGTGATGAAGAGCTACCTTTGTCACTAAAGCGACCAATTTTCAACCAGTGTATCGTCCCAGTGCTATCGTATGGCTCAGAAACATGGACAACAACTAAGAGATTGGAGAAGAAGCTAAAAGTCACTGAGAGGGCAATGGAAAGGATATTGATTGGCGTTACAAGAAGGGACAGGGTGACTAACACAGATTTAAGGAAGAAAACAAAAGTGAGGGACATCATACTGGAAATAAAATCAAAAAAATGGAGATGGGCTGGCTATCTAGCCAGGAGGAAAGACAACAGATGGACTCATAAATTAACAGACTGGATCCCCAGAGCATTCACCAGAGGAAGAGGCAGGCCAAACAGACGATGGATAGACGACATCATAGAGTATGGCAACGTTACTTGGAAGAGGACAGCTCAGGACAGAGTGAAATGGAAAATTGATGAAGAGGCCTTCCTTCTACAGTGGAGTGAAATAGGCTAGATAGATAGATAGATAGATAGATTCTACCCTTGTCATCTCCGTTTCTGATACAACACAACGGAGGCTACCATCGAAGTGAAAATTGTCCGTCCGGAACGGTGATTTTATCGTTAGAAAGTGTTATTTCATTTCACCCAAGTGTCCTTTCTAAGTTGATAGTTTGAACGCACCTGTGCAGCTTTCTCGACCGTCTCCAAAATATCCCCGATTACAAGTACACGCAAACCACCCAACATTATTGGTACATGTAGCATCGGTGTGACAGTCGTCAGTACTTTTCGCACATTCGTCAATATCTAAAATTCAGAAAACATATATCTATCAAATAGTTAATATACCTATGAAGCAGATCAATTTCATTCCCTGCGTACTATCCCTTTAAACTAGAATATGGTTTATAACTGTTCAACTTTGGACGATGTGTATACACATTTATTCGCCATACTGGGGACGTTTATTATCTATTCATGTGAATTTAGAATATATAGGCTGTTAGCCTTTTTGATTCCATATCCATTTGTGAATGTCGAGTCGATTTTAAAAAGCGTTCACGGTTTCTGCATTGACCATATATGTAGGTAGCTCATTTCATTGGTTGATGACTCTCATTCCGAAAAAAAAACTTCCTGCAGCTGAGGTGCTTATGTAGTGCCGGCTTGTAAACTTTCAATTGGTGACCCCTAGTAGTATGTGTTGCTTGGGCCAATGTGAAGAAGTATGATGGGTCGACTTTGTCAAGCTCTTTCAATATATTGAATGTGTCGATGAGGTCCCCTCTGATTCTTCGCTGCTCCAAGGATATGATACCTAAGCTTTTCATTCTTTCTTCATATGTAAAGTGTCTTAGTTGGAGCTCCATCTCGGTTGCTCTCTTTTGAATTACCTCCAAGGCGAGGATATCTTTGTTAAGGCATGGGCACCAAGCCTGAACGCAATAGTCTAGGTGAGATCGGACGTTTAATTTGTAGAGCACTTTGAAGCTGTTGTTGTCAACATTTCTGAATGTTATCTTTACTACCCATAGACAACCCATGGCTTAAACCGCTGCTTTGGCACACTGCTTGCTGGGTGTACAGTTTTGGGTGAACAATACTCCTAGATCCTTTTAGGTGCATTATATTACACTTATTGGCGTTGAATCATAGCAACCATTTATCTGACCAGGTGTGGAGTTGATCAAGATCTTTTTGTAGTTTAAGTCCGTCTTCGTCGTTTATTGATCTTGCGCTATATATTGGTATCATCTGCAATTATTAATATTTCAGAGCTTATGCTGTCTGGCAGGTCGTTAAGGAAGAACATAAACAATAGTGGTCCCAGAACAGATCCTTGAGGAACGCCGCTGAGTACGTCTGCCCATTCTGAATCCGTTCCCCGAATATGCACTTTCTGTTTCCTTTTGGTGAGGAGCTCGGAACTCATCTATCCAGTGTAATAGATTACCACCTATGCTATAAGCTTGTAGCTTGTTGTGTCAAACGCTTTAGCATAGTCCAAGTAGATGATGTAAATCCCGTTTCCTTCGTCTAATCCGGCTGTTATTGTCTCTGAGATGGTAAGTAGATTTGTGAGGCAAGACCAACTGTTCATGAATCCATGCTGCTTAGTTGTCAGTAGGTCACATTTATCAAGGTATTTGATCATGTCACTCTTTTATGATTGAGTCCCGACAGTTTCGAATCGAATAATTGTGTATCTTCCTTAAAATAAATTGCGGTACCAAATTTCACCTTTCGTTTGTCTCTCTATCATTATAAGTTTCTTCTCAAAATCTAAATATGCTTTGCTCACTGTTTGCTTAATTTTGTTTATTTGCTCTTTGTAGTCGATGTAGTCTTTGTATCGTTTGATGTTTCTGTATTTCATATACAGGTCTAACTTTTTCTTAACTTTTTTTCGGAGATTGGATTTCATCCATGGTAGTTTCTTTCTAGGTCCTTTCTCTCTGTTTGGTATAAATGTGTTTGTGCAGTCATGGGAGTGTTTGATGAACTGTGTCCACATTTGGTTGTATCTCCTTCCAGTCCACTGACATAAAGGCTGTTTTGAGGCCATCATCATCCCCCGTGTTGTAGTTTTTGGTTTAACATTCATTTTGTTCAGGTAATTCGTGACTGTAGATCAGGGTGAAATTATGGACGTGATCGCTATTTTCCAAAGAGGTGAGTGGGTAATATGATCAATGAACATATCGTCATTTGTAAGTATCAGGTCAAGAGCTAAAGATTTATGCCCGGCTCTATGTCTTGTAGTTTCTCTACATTTTGAACGAGGAAGAGATCTTGAGTCATATCAAAGAAAACTTGTTAATCCGAGAAAGGGCCGGTGTCGACACTGTAGTCATTCCAATTCATGTCAGGGAAGTTGTAATCTCCCACAATGAGCATGTGGGTGACTGCTATACTTGCTCTGATTTGGTCAACTAATGTTGTGGTTATTTGTTGAACTACTGCTAATGATTCGGTAACAGTGGCCAATAAAGGGAGTGTCTTTTATTGTTCAGTTTACCAGGCACTACATGGTATCTGAAGCCTCGATGCAGTTGCTGTTGTTGCATTGGACAGCGTTTAGTGAATTGGGAATGTATAGGAGCACCCTACGTCCTGAAACATCAATTGTTTCTATCTACTCTGAACATATCATAATTGATGAGTTCAACTTCACCTTCTATATAGTACACTGATGGGTGTCCATGATTCAGTTATTCTAATAACTTGCTGTTCGAGGAACTCAATATTTGTTTATAAATTCGTGTCTTTCATTCATGGTACTTTGAGCATTTGTGTGCATACACTTTATACCATTTGCAGTGGTACTTGCATTTGTTGGTGCTTGGTGTGATTGATGGTTCCGACTAAACTCTTCTTGTGTATTGGACTTTCCATCAGTAGTGGTGTACCCTGTTTGCTCTCTTTGCAAAGAGGGCTGGTGCATTGGTGTGTGTTTTTGCTCTCTTTGCAAAGGGGCTGGTGCATTGGTGTGCGAAGGAACTCTAGGCTTATCTTGCGTAGAGATATTATATGTTGATTGACGGCTCCTACTAGCCGCTTCTTGTGCAGCTACACCGTCAATAAGTGTGCGGTCTCTAGGCGTGGCTAGCGTAGAATTTCCAGACGTGTTGTGCAATTATGTTGGTCTTTAGGTTTTCCTTGCATAGATGATGGTACGAGGGTGCTAGGTGCTGTTTTGTGGGTTATGTTGTTGTACTGTGCGTTGCATTGCTTCCGAGAAGTCTAACCTACTTTCACGATATTTCCATTTCTGATTATTATATTTTCTTCGCCATTTCCCCATCTTTTGTTGGTTTTCTGTTCTCATAGCGCTCTTTGAAGGTCAAGTCTGGTGAGATGAATACTTTCGTGAAGTTTCCATTTGTGCTTTCTTTCAGCTTCTTTGCTCTGCTAAGGGCCTGTTTCTTGGTAAAGCGTGATCTGCAAAACCCTTGGCCTTTCTTTGTTCTTGGTTTTTCCAAGTCTTATAGCTTGTTCAATATCAGTGATGCCAATTCGTACATCTGTGCTGAAGGATTTCTCAACTTTATTTGGTCTTCCTCATTTCTGATGTCTGTGTTGTCACTCTCCCATTCAGGGACGTTATGAAATATGAGATTGCATTGACGTTCTTCTTTCTCCTTTTGTTCATCTAGGTAGTCTTTCACAGTTTCTTCAATTATTTTGTCGACACTTGATTCGCGGTTGACCAGGGCTTATCCAACCATTATTGAATCATTCGATCAGTGCTTGCATCTGTTTGGTCATTGATTGATGTATGACTATCACTGGCATCAGTCGTGTTCAGTAAACTTACATCCATCGCAAAACCACTTGAGTTCCTCGTACTGTTTTGTTTCCTATCACATCATTTTATATTCTGAATGGATGAAACCTGAGCATGTAGCATCGGAGTGACAGTCGTCAGTAGCTTTTTCGCACATTCGTCAATATCTAGATTTCTTTTTTAAATATTTCACATAGTGTATACGTATACTAAATACCCTGCTGAAGCAATCAATTCCTTTACTCACAGACACACAACCCTACTTGAAATCCCTCCAAACCATAATGTGGCTTAGAACCATTCAACCTATGACGTTATGTGTCCATATTTATTCGCCATACCGCGGACGTGTTTTATTCATTAATGTGTATGAGAAATATGATCCCCCATACTCCAAACTGAGGACGTGTTCAAATTTTCTTCCATGGGATCACATCTCAAACTAGATATTGCAAACAATTTTGTTCATAGGCCATTGCAGTCATTGAAACATAGCTAAGAAGCGGGGGACCTTTGGATGATGTGTATTCACAGATATTCCACATACAGGGGACTTTATTATCCATTCATGTGTATGCAAAATCTGATCCATCATATCATACTTCAAACTAAAGACAGTTTATATCTTCAAGTTTTCTTCCATATGGTCGTATCTCAAAATAGATATTTCAAGCACATGTTCAAGGGGTAGTCATTAAATCATAGCTAACAAACGTGGACGAAGGTGTGTGTCCAACCCTGGTTTAATCCAATAACTAGGCCATATATGTGGTAACCACTACCACAACTACATTTTAAATACACATCACATTAATTGATCACATTAATAGTATACACGGTGTACCAAAGCAATTGATGAATCTGGTACTGGAAACACAATCCTAATACTGAATGAAATATTTACAACACGTCTCATTTTACCGACTAGGGTAGCAGTCCCCATGGCGTCTATATTTCCCATTATATATATACTTTAAAAACTAACGCACCTGTGCAGTTGTCACGTCCATCTCCAACATATCCCCGATTGCAAGCACAGACGAATGAACCATTACTGTTATACACCTATCAGTTGTAAGACGCACCCTATGACCCCCGGGAGTGGTGCGTCACTTTACCGAGGTGCGTCGACTTCTCATGTACCATGACGCACCCTGTGTCAAAAAAACGACGGACCATTGCCTTCCAAATACGCACCCTCCGTCAATTTTTGGACGCACCATTGGTGGATTCTGACGGACCATGACGACGCACCCCGTCGTCAGATATCGTTGACTATAACTGGATAAAACACGATGACTAGTAGGCCTAGTTAGGTAATTAATTATTGAGATAGACTTTTCATTCGTAATACATGAAACTGAGTTGTCATATATGCCTATATACACACAACTTCCGGAGAGGTGGGGGGAAAACTGTCAGAGGGACATTTTACACTGCACCACCACCCCTCGGTAGCTACGCCACTGCTATGCAGCCTACCGCTACCGCTGCATCACTAGGGTCTTAAAGCTGAGTTTGTGGCAGCCTGAGCCGGAAATGATATCGGGAAGTACGCCAATAATGTACAAACGAATTTTTAAGGACATTTAACATGATACAACTTATGACATTCTCCGATCAAACGAGTTAAAACCATTGTCAGACTGCACATACCAGGGTATGTATCTTGATCTTCAATCACGGTAGCGAAACTATAAACTATCAATGTGTCTTTATGTTCTTTTTTGTTGTTGGATAAGGACCCGGGGTGGGGGGTGGGTGGGGGGGGGGGGGGGCTGACTCGCCTAAGATGGTATACGGGGGCGTGCCGCTCTATCTAATGGGTAGCTTTTTGGGCACAAAATCCCTAAACATAGAGTATGATTTTGTGCTGGAAATCCCTAATGATGGGGTCACTTTTTACAAGTGGGTCTATTTTCGCGTCTATTTTCGCGAAAATTTGCAAAAATTAGGTCTATTTTCCCGATAATTTGCGAAAATTGGGTCTAAAATGAAGCAAAACTCCTAAAAATGGGTACCGTTTCTTCCAAAAACACCCTGAAAGGGTAGGGGTTTTGAATCTCCAGCGGCACCCCCCCCCCCCCCCCACCCCCGACCAAACCAAATCCGAGTACCGGGGGCTGTGGCCTGTGATCAAGGGAGTGGTCATAACCAGTCATATCGGAGACTGTCATTTCATTTCGGTGATTTCGGTGATGGGGACATCAGTGGCGGATCCAGGATTAAAATTTACGGGGTGGGGGGGGGGGGGGGGGGGGCTGACCAAGACTGTTTTGTAATTGGTACCAAATCGTAAAAGGTCCCCAACATGGAAGGTATATTGTCAAATTTTACGAGGGGCGCCCGCCAACCCCCCCCCCCCCCCCCCCCCCCCCCCCCCCTCCCCCGGACGTATCCGCCACTGGACAGGGTGGAAAGCCTGGCAGGGGATGCCCCGGCTCTCTCAGCTGGGCCTGGCCTCGAATGTTTTTTAAATACATTCGAGGCCAGGTGTTAAGGGTTGTTAATAACAACCCTTAACACCATTTGGCCTTATTTCCGAGCGGCTGGGCTCTATTAAAAATAGTGTTTTGTTTTGTTCAAATCAAATATCTCCCAGTTTTTTTTCTCTCATTTAATACCCGACTTTTTGTTGTTTGATGTCTGTGTCCGTGAGCTTGATTGACAAATTATGTGTGACCTTTCTTCGGGGGGGGGGGGGGGGGGCGGTGGGATGGTACTCGCCTAAGCGGGGGCGCTACATGTAGTGCCACTTATTCGCTTTTTGCTAAAAAAAAAAACCATAATGAGGTATGATTTTGTGATGGAAAATCTCTAAAAATAAAAAAAATTGCACCACTTGCTACAGATGGTTCTATTTTAAAATCCTTACAAATGGGTATATTTTCACGAATTGCGAAGATTGGGTCTAGTTTTCCACAAAGAAAATCATATAAATGGGTGTATTTTCGCGAATGCGAAATTTTGGTCTATTTTGCGAACGGGGTCTATAAATTAAGCAAAATCCTTAGAAATGGGTACCGTTTTTTCAAAAAATCACCTTTTAGAAATGGGTAGGCCTATGTTTTTTATTTGAATCTCCTGCCGCACATCCCCGACCAAATTCAATTCCGGGGGCCTGCCCTACTACCTCTGTGTTCTTAGATTGTTCTGCGCTTGACGTGCGGAAGAGCGCAATGCTGATCCCCTATCTTATACCATGAAGATGCTTGTATACGTGACACTTCTCTTAAAATGAAAGGTTCTCGGTCTACTGCGGTTCCTTGTTTTTTTCGTTTGCCAAACTCTTGTATTGATGATCGAGTGATTTCAGGCATTTTAGAACATGCGGTATAAAATATCGGAGTGATGTTTGCGGTATTAAAGTGGAGCCTGGTTGGCGGTATTAAGGAGTTATGTGGTATAGTAGCCCTATAGCGTATAGTTAAAGATCGTATTTGTTGTTCGTAAACAGATGTACACTGTGACGCACCCATGTAAAGTGACGGACCTTGACGCACCCTCCGTCATTTTTTTGACGGACCAAAGGCTGCCACTGACGTACCCTCCGTCAATTGTTTTTGGTAAACGACGCACCCACGACGCACCTCTCCCGGGGTTCATAGGGTGCGTCTTACAACTGATAGGTGTATTAGTGCATGTTGCTAACATGTGACAGTCGTCAGCCGCACCTGTCGCACATTCGTCAATATCTAGAGTATAACAAATGTTCAATATTTTGGTTAGGCTTCATAACAGAAAATACCTGAAACTCCAGGGGTTGTTAGGAGATCAAAACAATTCAGGGGGAATGTGCCAAGTGAGATGTGAAATAAACTTACTCCACGAAAGTAGGCTGCGAAAAACTAGGCATTGAAACGTTTGGGACACCCTGTACCGTGCCACATGTCACCATGGTCAATGGATCAGTGGTTTTTACTTAGATCATGCTGATGGTATTCATTTTCCAAGAGACGCTCTTCTCCTATCCTCTCCATTATTGATAAATACACCTGTGGCCTGGACGTGATAGTTTTCTTTGAATAAGCTTTCATTTTACCGAATTGTTCTTTTCCATGTATCAATAATGAATCTAAACGCACCTGTACAGTAATCACGACCATCTCCATTATATCCTTGGTTGCACATACACTCGAATGACCTAATGGTATTGTCACATGTAGCATCGGCGTGGCAGTCGTCAACACCAGTCGCACATTCGTCAATATCTAGATTTAAAAATAAATGCAATACGTAATGTACCTATAAATACCTTATAACGCATCCGATAAACGCATTTGTGCGTATGAGAAATCTGATATCCAACATTTGAAACTGAGAAAAAGTTACGGGCTCGAAATATCTTAAAAGCATTCTCATTTCGAACTTGGTATCATATGCAAGTATGTACACAGGCCAATCATTGGAATGTTAAAAATGTATATGATGTCAACGCGAAAACAATTTATCGCACTGCTGAGTCAGAGATTACTAAACATATCTGTGATAGTCCAGGCTAGGAACAATGGTAATTTGCATGAACCTTGTTTTATGATATATACGATGTTTTTTTGCTTTTTCTAGTCAATATTTAGGTGCTGAACCAGAATCCAGTGGGTGCCAGTTGTAAAACCTTGAGCGTTTTCAGGAATTGCAAAAAATGAAAAATGGCTGCCATTATACCATAAAACAGGGGTTCTCAACAGTTTTCTAGTGTGGGCCTGATTGCAATTTCGAAATAACTTCGTGGGCCAGATAAAGCGGAGCGAGCGGAGCGAGTGTAGCGTCATAACGGGTGGGGTCCAGGGGCCCGCCTTAGGGCCCCTGGTGGGGGTCCAGGGGGCGAAGCCCCCGGAAGCTCCCGGGTTTTAAGGACATTAACACTGAAAAACCAAGCCACAAGAAGTCATTTTACAGTGTAATTCTAAATGTTTCCTCTTTTTATTTATTTTTTATTTTTTTATTTATTTATTTATTTATTTATTTATTTTTTTATTTTTAGCAGTAGCTCTTCGCGGGCCGGATGAAATGCACTCGCGGGCCGGATCTGGCCCGCGGGCCGCCTGTTGAGAACCCCTGCCATAAAATATGTGTTTTATCCATATGATTGATTGTTTTGAACACTGTTATACTTGTGAATTGTAATGGTTTCACTGTTGTTATATAAGATGGCAACAAGTGTGAGTATATCATATACATGAAATATTCACGGAACATTATGAAATCCAAGATGGCCACCATAGTGTTAGCCCATAAACATCTGTCCGTTTATGTTTTACAAACTAATGAGGGATAAAGTAAAATAGGACACTTGCATAGACGGTCATTAGTTCAAATCTTGCTCCAGACGACATACCTGGATGGATGACAATGACAATACCTTGGATCAATATTTGTTTAACAGGTGATTCGTGTACTATTGTATATAGATATGGAGGATGATTTGAACTAGTCTCTCTTTTTCAATAGTGAAACAAGCACCATTACAATGTACAATATACAAGCAAGTACGTAAGTTGTATTACCTTCGCAGCATGCAACGTCTGACCCCTCAGTATAGAAACATTTTATGAAGGAGGAACATGTTATGTATCACCAAGATGGTATTTGGAATGGTATCTGGTCAGATCTCTTCATTGAGACCAGCTACATGCGATATGGGAAAGGATCGACTATCTGGTATCATTGGCTCTACACTGAATGAATCCAATCTTGCCATATGGGCCTTGTCCCACAGCATCTTTGGACAATTAAGGAATGATCTCGAAGAAATGCAAGATGGTCAAAGTTCAGAGCGTGGTTACTTGTTCAACACGTGTCAAGGCAGATGCTGCCGACAGAATCAAAATACGTGAGGCATTATCGACATGCATTGACATATTTGACGACGAGTCACACCCAATAGGTGTTGTAAACATCTATTCAGGACAGGTTTTCGATGATACGACTGTAAATGCTGACGATTCTCTCAAGATTGGTAATAAGCAGTGGGTGGAGTATAAAAGACAGTGGCCAAAGGGGCTTCACAGCAGACTAAAGAAGAACATTAAATCGATGTCTAAAGCCTCAACGTTGAAGTCCATTGTTGGTGACACACCCAGGCAGTGAATACCGAGATGATATATGCACCTGTTATTTGAATAATGGCATCATCTAGAGAGACTGTTCTATACCAAGACTCATCTATTTTCTTATGAACTAGCCTCTTACCCATCGTCCTTGTTTGACGAGAATGGTGATTTGCGATCAACTAGTAAGTCAGTGCTGAAAACCAAAATAAAGGTCGAGCTTAGCCAAAGAAACAGAGGTGAGCCCGAAGTTATCATTCTGGATGGTTGTGCTATACTGTGGACTGTTCCTTGGCCTGCATCTCCAGCAAAGGTGACTACATTCGTTGATGCTGCAGTAACCAGCATAATATATCACATGAGCGTTTCACAAGTTCTGCATGTGGTATTCGCCCAATATTATGAGTACAGTATGCAGTCATGCTGTAGAACAACACGCGCAAAGGGTTTCAGTCGTGTGTTCAAACTCACTAGTGAATCTCCACTTCCCAAGCAATCCATCTGTTTAAATGTGACTGCCAACAAAGTACAGATCATCGAACATATTGTTGCGAAACTATGTTCTGTGGAAATCCCTGAGGGTAAGCAAGTCGTCATAACTGGTGCTAACCCACATCCAATAGAAGTTGGCGTTGGTGCAAAGCAAGCAGCAGTGACACATGAGAAAGCAGACGTTATCATGGTATACCATATAATAGATGATCATGGTATACCACATGATAAATGAGGCTGTTGCTGGACACTCACCAATCAAAGTTGTGTCTGATGACACCGATGTGCTCATCATTCTTGCCCATCATCTATATGCACATACAAACAACATGCCAGATAGATGTTCAACGAGGTTGTCAAGAAACATCATCGAGTCATGCCCAACCTTCTCGGAGCCCATGGCCATGCACCGAAGGGCTGTGATACTGTCTCCTACTTCACTGGTATAGGTAAGACTACTGTATTGAAGACACTAGAGATATTGAGAGATCGGTCTGTCTCTCTGGATGACGTGATAGCTTCATGCTT
Source organism: Ophiura sarsii (assembly GCA_035610835.1). Classification (NCBI taxonomy): domain Eukaryota; kingdom Metazoa; phylum Echinodermata; class Ophiuroidea; order Amphilepidida; family Ophiuridae; genus Ophiura; species Ophiura sarsii. Next base: position 45,029,602 of record CM069455.1, read on the forward strand.
GAAATATGTAGCCACGCTGTATGGAAGCAAATTTTGAAGGCTCTCTAAACAGCATGCGTGCAGACATTTTCAAGAAAACTAGGTAGCAAAAGGCATGTACCACCAAAGTTGGGCAGCCTGCCTCCTACAATGGCCGCATTCAGACCCCACTGTTAACGTGCTCATTATCAGACAACCTTGTGGAAGGCCGCTGGTATGTCATCCCCTCTAGAGCAAGACTCATTACATAATGGTTTGGAGAAGAAAGGGTCTATACTTTAACCAGTGTATCTCATGGACGGCAACTCAATTGGACTAGATGAGGTCTTCAATCTAACTAGCTGTGGCTGCAAAACTGGTTGTAGATCCGCACACTGTTGTTGCGTCAAATTCTCTTTACCATACATAGAATTCTGCAAATGTATGGGTAGTGTACACTGTGAAAACCCCATGAAAACAGAGTCACAAGACGGTAACAATGACAGCGATGGTGACAATAATGATGAATAATCCTCGCACGTGGAAATATGTCGCATTTGCAGTCAAGTACTCTTTTAATTGGATAAAAGATAGCAATGTTTGGTTTTATTTTCTAATCATCATGCAAACGACTTTTAAATGGAAAATCACTGTAATGTGATAATTATCTTAGGGTAAGTAATATAACATGAACAATGACTTGGTGGACATCTTGGATTTTTATTTCTCTACCAAATTAAGCTCACAGGCTTTCTCAAATGACACAAATAATATGATTCATATTCTGTAGATAACATTATCTAAAACATTTGTTACACATAGAAACATATACTTATATGTAGCAAAATAGGGTTCTGCGATGAGCAGATCTACAAGAATAAATAAGGTTTGGAAGCCATCTTGTTCTTTTGCAAAATCTATAAGTTAAACTGTTATAGAGACAATTTAAAATGGATACATTTAGCGATACACGGTCCCGTGATTAGCAAAAGTATATTGGTATCGTTTTTTGGCAGCCATCTTGGATTTTGGCCATATATTCTAGGTTTTTTTCAACTACAACTTACCACACTACAAGCTGTTACAAAATGTATATATATAGTGAATCAAAGTCCTGTAATGAGCAAAACTATAATAAAAAAATGCTTTTTGGAAGCCATTTTGCATTTTTGCATTTTTACAAAAATGCTCAAGGTTTGGCAACTGGCACCCATCGGATTTGGAATCAGCAGAAAAATCTGGTCTAGAAACTCTTAAAAAACATTGTATATATAACAAAACAAGGTTATGAGGTCTCTAGCCTGGACTATGACAAAAATGTACGTGTAAGCTGTCTGGAAAATAAAGTTAATATTCATTTAATTACCACACCCCTGCATGTTTCTTACGTGACAGTAACTCAAATTGTTGCTTCACACATAACAATAATGAAACGTGATTACATCATTGACACGCAATACATTCCGTGGTACTGAATCACCGGTTTTTACATGGAGAATTTATATATTTCAAAGTTATACCCACGACCACTCTATATCTGGCGGCATATATCAGACATAGACGCTATCTGTCTTCAACGGTAAATTTACTTTCCAATAATCTAATAATCATAAATCTAATATAAGTAGCTAGCCCCTTGCCAAGTCCAATCCCTTATGTTACTCTCAACGCACCTGTGCAGATACCACGACCATCTCCTTCATATCCTGCGATGCACGTACACGTGAATGATCTAATTGTATTGGTACACGTAGCATAGGTGCGACAGTCGTCGGTATTTCTCGCACATTCGTCATCTATAATATTAATACATCGGGTTTTAAACGGGCACATATATACGAATGCATGCTTGCTATTCTGATATTATCCAAAGGTTTACGTCGAAAATTATGCCATTCAATTAATACGTTTGAGACTTCTCCGTCGGTGTTGTTCTATAAGTTGTTTTACCTTAGTCAAGAATTGACCAAGGCATTGTATTTTGTCGAATTATTTCTTTCTTCTTTAAGTTGGAAAATTTAAAATAGCATATTTAGAAATTTCATAATCAGTGTGCTTTCAACTGTATACTAGCAAATATTATCTTGAATGGTATCTTCTAAAGACAGCAAGTTATCTTAATTATCAACGTGCTATCTACTGAAGATAGCAAAATATATTGAGTAAATTGATTTGAGATCATCAAAATGACATACCCAAATATAGTTACACAACTTAAGGCCATATTTGTTCAAATGAAAGCTACACTTTGAAGATATAATAACAATACAACCCAGTCTCCTTGAGAATAGAAAGTCAGCCTACATTACTAGTAGACTGAATCCACATCAATATTAAGACATACCGCAGTGATTGTCCAACTCTTTAATGAGTAATAATTTGAATAAAAAGTATCGCGTATTTCGTTTTTATTTGAGAAACCTTTTTTGCTAATATCAAAATGGCGCAAGCAGGGTTGGGACACGTCACATTTCCTTACAAACTTACAGATGACGTGTTTCAAACTTCAAAATGGATCAGTTTAGTGTTAAAATGGGAAATTGTCGCGCCTTTTGCGCTTATTAGTGTCAATGTTTCATAACGTTAGCTGAAATAAGTTCAATTTGTCACAAGATGGCTTCAAAAACGTTCTTCTGGGCCATTTCAGTTACAAAAACGGAGAGTGTTTGCGCTCTATCTGACTGAAGATAGTTAAACTATCAATACGCTATCTTCTAGGGATAACAAACTAATAATCAATGTGAAATACATTATAATTTAAGGTACCAAATTATCTTATTTGTCAATATGCTATCTTATAAAAGAAAAGAATGATAATCCCAATGTTTTAATCGAACAGCCATCTATGTAAACGTACGCCAACTAATCAAGAGCGGTTAAACGCAAAATGGCAACACGCACGTGATTGGTGCGCTTGGTCAATCACAACACAAACAACGCGGAATTCATTGTCACTGATGCACTTAATGTTGACCAATTGCTCGTACAGATGCCAAATAGGGATCGCGGGCAGGCCATACCGTTGTTTTTCCATTACCCGGCGCCTGCAAACTGCATTAATGAATCGGAGACGTTTGATTGGGGCACATCTGACATACAGAGGTTATGAATATGTGTCATTGACTTGAAAAGGGGTCACATGCTCCGAATTTGTATAATAAGACTAATACAAATCGCATAACGTGGTCACTGTACATATTCATATAACATGGTATGGGATACGGAGCATCACTCAGTATAGGCCGAGCACACACACACTAAAGGCGTCCGAAAAGATCGTGAGCTGTCTAATATCAAATAGACCAACTTAAATGTTGCTTTTTATCTTAATATCCATTTGCTTGATATTTAAAACAATGCCCTTGCTTATCCTACACAAATGTTCTTGGTTTTGCCCTCAACTGACCAAATGGTCGGCGACTGATGATTGGAAGTCCGTTATCGGCCCCATGAAACCATGGTATCGCCTTTCACTATAATATTTTACCTGTAAAACTTGAATAACATTTCATGCTCATTTGATCATATATTACTATAGTTTTATTGGCTTAACTTTTAAGTTGAAACGCCGATTTCTACCAATTAATTAAAGTTTAGGCCTACATGTTTACAGAATAAATCTATTTCACTATAGCACTCCGTCTTATCAACCAATAAACCTAAAGTGTCATCACTATACTTTGTACCGTAATATTTCACTATTTCATCCGGGCTCGGCTTGTATCCCCAATCATGAGTTGATCAAGGTGTGTTTGCGTCTACATGTTGCAGTGTCTATAGTTATTCGACTGACTTCGGTCGTTATTGTTCCTATATTCTTGAGCAGTCCCTTTTATTATATTATCGGACTTGATGCGTCTTATGTTTTTTGTTGTAGCAAGTAATGAATTCAATCATATCTCTCGAATGTGTCTAACTTTATATGTACCATTATGTATGTTTAAGCATGGTTGTAAAACATTAATTCCAACTTTTGGCATTAAACTGTAATAAACAAAGGTCATATTTTCATATCACTTGCCTTTAATATAAATCGTTGTTATTCATAGGGCAATGAATGCGTGTTCGTTGTTTTAAAAGAAATAAAATGACACGGCACCAAAATGGTAGTATCATAAGTTCATGCATAATATTAGTATCAATATTTGCACAAGTGAGTTGTTTTTTCTCATTTCTTAACAAATAGCTACGAGTTCATACAATTCCATCCAATATGTACATCTTTGTTCAATTTGTTTACAATCTTTAACTGTTTGAAATGAATAAAGCATTGACAAGTTTGACAATTCCGGCAGTTAAAAATCGTTAAACTATACACCTTGAATAGCTATCATAACAAATTACGTACGCGCGAATTGTATTAAGACATTATCAAAGCAATCTGCTAATTTTGTGAGACATTATCAAAGCTTGAGACATTATCAAAGCAATCTGCTAATTTTGTGAGACATTATCAAAGCTTGAGACATTATCAAAGCAATCTGCTAATTTTTAATGTCTGCTATATCTGATTGGTAAGTGACCCTGAGTGGTGTATCAATTGTTTTCAATTAAACATTTTGTAGAATACTATCATATTTAAATGTCTAATAGCATAAATGTTAAAAAACATTAGTTTCGTTTATGTCATACTAACTTGGTATTATATTGAATCCTGCAAGATAGGAAAAGGCGTTGCCAAACGTAACTCCATATATGGTAACAGAGAATGTTGCCTCTGCATCAGGATGTCCTACACTATGCGTACCAGGCGTCACCTCACCACTGGAAACACACATGTCACCCTGAAAGAGTGTTGTCCAATTAGCAACACGGATGGTGTCGTCGTATATCATGTCGGATATATATGAACAGTTTGCCACGAAGTTGATGTAATAGGTGTAGTAACTGTTTACGGTGATATCATACACGGGGAAGGTGACATTGCCAGCAAACATCTCTGTTGGGGGTACGATAACCATCGATGTGTCACCTTTACCATCACTGTATCCTTTCATATACTGCATTACCATTACAGGGTTAAATGACTTGATCAGCGTTACTGTGTCATCATTTACAATGTTTTCGAAGAATTCACCATTCTCAATATCAATCGTTCCATATTGTGATATCTCGACAGTGGTCTTTTCAGGTACCACTATTCGGTAAACGTACCCATTTGAGCGGCCCATAAATGGACCGAGGGTGAAACTATACCAATACATATCCACGGAAGGCAATGCCTCAAGTAGAATATCACATCCATCACCCGCCGGTACACCGGTTGATTCTGATCCAGCCATTACAACTATGGGCTTATTGGATGTAATCACACTACCGGTTAGGTCATTGTAGGCGTCATGTATTTGATACGATTCATAGGCATCCATTTTAATATTTATATTTTGTCCTGTGGGGGTGTTTATTTGGATATCAGTCTGATCTTCCACTGAAGACAAAGTAAACTCAGTTGGAGAATCATAACAAGATGGACCGTAGGTAGCCACAAGATATTCCGTTCCTAATCCATGGACAGGTATTGCCAGAAATCCATCCGGATCAACCCCTTGAGCCGTCAGTCCATAGACAGAAACTCCAGCGTTTGCAAGTACAATCACCGTCTTGTCCTGCACGTGCGAGTTCAGCAATAGGTATGTAGACCTAGGTAACTTAACCTCTGCATGCTGCTGTCGATTCGTCGTGGTATCCTCATAGAAACCAATGCCAGGTACTCTGATGTTGACGTTTACATTTGTATCATATGGAGTAGTTATCATCAGGATAGGACCGTAATATGATTGGCTGGGAGTCGGGAAATTGAAAATAAACTCTTTTCCAACTGTTCCGGGGGTAGAATCTTTCATAGCTACAAATAAAAAGAAATGTATAAAGAACATAAATTTAAGTTTAATCACCATTTTCTTAAGTTTCAACATCATACAAGGTGATTAAAAAAAAACACGGCAGTTTTAAAGCTTGGTGTGAGTTTATCAATTGAAATAAATGAAAAGCATTTTTTATCGATTTTCAATAATGTCTCGTATCTGAACGGATAAACAATTTGTTTCAGAATTTGACTGCAATGTTTTTTTGGTTTTATTATTGCTGCAATCACGGTATAAATTATTGTAACTCATGTATATCGGGTATTACAGATAGTAACCCATAGCAAAAAAAAAGGGACGTTGCTGGGGGCTACCCGGTGCCTACCGGGTAGCCACCAGGTACTACTATGATTGCCTTAAACCATGAGGTAGCGGATGGCCACCGGGTGGCCATCGGGTGGTCATCCGATAAATTTTCACATGCAAATTAGTAGGTACCAGATAGCTATCGGTTAGCTACCGGGTGGTCACCTGGTAGCTTATATGCTAATTTATGCAAATTAGGTTCCTGGTAGCAACCAGGTGCCTTTGAAAGGGAACCAATAAGTAACTTTTAACCATGAGGCATCTGGGGGTTACCTGGTGGCTACCTGGTGACCACCGGGTAACCACCAGGTACCTTGAGGTAGCGGATGGCCATCGGGTACCATGAGGTAGCGGATGGCCACCGGGTACCATGAGGTAGCGGATGGCCACCGGGTACCATGAGGTAGCGGATGGCCACCGGATGGTGTTTTGACGTGTGTGTGTATAAGTGGTCAGTAAAATCGAGACAGCGCACATTCTAACCAATTATGCAATTGTCGCAAATGTCAAATTGATTAAACTTGAATAAAAAAACATAACTCAAAAAATAATGGTGGCTTTGTACCTCATCAAAATAAGCTGTAGCTATCACCATGCAGTTGGACAAAGAGTGTATACATTGATGCCCATCTCATTGTATGATTTTTTAAAGAATTAACAGCCATATGTATACCCTCAAAAATGTGCTGCGAAAGGTAGATTTCATATTCTATGACTGGTTACTTACAATAGGTGGCCCCGGCTATCCGGGTGCTTTGTGCCTTTTGTTATTGTTAGTCATATTCCAATGGTTCTTATTTAAGAAGCAGAAGGTAACAGAAACCACCTTTGGCAGTTATTCACTGCATTTTGGCCTATAACTGCGTAATGGAATACATCTTGCACCAAAACATTTACGGCTTCCATCTAATGGTCACGTCACGTCACGTCACGTGTGGCCAACCATGACATAGTATGTGTGCTACTCAATGGTGACATTTCATGTCATATTGTGCGTCTAAAATGAGAACCATTAGAGTTATGCAACTCAAATTTTGGAATGCGATTAGTTTAGTTTAGTTTATAGTTAATTTAGTTAGTTATTTTAAGTAATTGATAAGTAACTTATTATTTAATGCATTCATTTAAGTAATTGATTAAAATTAATTAATTTAATTGATTAATATTAATTCATTGTTAATTGATTGATTAATTGATTGATTCACATTTAATTAAATAATTATTTATTTATTAATGTTATTAAGATATTATCAATTTGATTTATTAATTCATTAATTTATTAATTCATTAATTTATTAATTCATTAATGTATTAATTCATTAATGTATTAATTCATTAATGTATTAATTCATTAATGTATTAATTCATTAATGTATTAATTCATTAATGTATTAATTCATTACATTTATTAATTCATTAATTTATTATTTCATTAATTTATTAATTCATTAATTTATTAATTTATTAATTCATTAATTTATGAATTTATGAATTCATTATTAATTTATTTGTAATTAATTTATTTATTAATTCATTAATTTATTAATTCATTAATTTATTATTTCATTAATTTATTAATTCATTCATTTATTAATTCATTAATTTATTAATTCATTAATTTATTAATTCATTAATTTATTAATTCATTAATTTATTATTTCATTAATTTATTATTTCATTAATTTATTAATTCATTAATTCATTAATTCATTAATTCATTAATTTATTAATTCATTAATTTATTAATTCATTAATTTATTAATTCATTAATTTATTAATTTATTAAATCTTTAATTTATTAATTCATTATTAATTTTTTTGTAATTAATTATTAATTAGTTAATGGATTAATATTAATATTAATTAATTCTTTATAAATTGATAGTTTACGTACTAACGTAGTAATTTCACATACGTACGTAATATTGTTATTTTTACCATGTACGTACATACATTTTTTTTTACCATGTCCCCTCTGGGTGTTCGTACTTACTTAACCACACGTACCAAATTCAACAAAAAATCTCCCAAACACTTATTTAGTATTGTGTGCCATTAATCCCTTCTAGGCTCTAAATACATCACCAAATACCATTACACTCCCACCCGTCACACCAGATTCATTCAAAACATCACCCAAACACTTATCCACATCACTTAAAGTGACGTGACCATTGGAGGTAAGCCAAATTTACATGGTCTATATAATGTAAGTGTATTAAGCTTACTTATAATGTAGCTTATTAAGCTTGATATATTTTACACATTTTAGTCATCTACAGTACAATTTCAAGGATATATATTCCACATAACTGTTCTTTAGAAAATAGGGATTTACAATTAACATACAAATGTCAAATACCTTCAAAAGGAACCAAAATATCCATCATATATGCTCCACATCACAACTGCCATGATCATAGCTATAGTGCAGACAACAGTAAATTTGAAATAGCAGTTGGTCATCATGTGATCTTTTGCCTTGACCTTTTACCATTTGCTGCTGCCTTCCTGGGGACTCATTTTCAGAGACTAAGTTTGCTGGTGCTTTTATGGGGACTCATTTTCAGAGACTAAGTTTGCTGGTGCCTTCCTGGGGACTCATTTTCAGAGACTAAGTTTGCTGGTGCCTTCCTGGGAGCTCATTATGTTTGCTGGTACCTTCCCGGGGACTTATTTTCAGAAAGTAAGTTTGCTGATGCCTTCCTGGGAGCTCATGATGTTTGCTGGTGCCTTTCTGGGGACTCGTTTGAGGCATCGGAAAGGTACCGGCTAGCCGGTGCTATCTGGTACCTTTCAAATAGACACCAGCAAGCTATCCGGTGACCATCGGATGACCACCGGGTGGTCACCCGGTAACCTTTTTTTTTGCTATGGGAACTATTTTCATCTGAATGATCAATTTCAACAATCTAACATCTATTATTCAGTACCTTTTTATTATGATTCAAATAAATAAATAAATGATTTAGATAGTGGCTCTCTTTTACCTTAACCGTGTACCTAAATTGTATACCCCTCGTGAAGATAGGAAGTAAATCATCTTTGAAAAAAAATTGTTGGAACTCTTCAAATGTTGTCCTGAAAGATGTACCTTTTTTGTTACTAATGGACATTTTTTTTTTAAACGCCCCACCCACCCCAATTTTCCGAAAAACGCCCCAATTCCCATTTTTAAAGCTTTTTTTCGGGCCGTTTTGGACTAAAATATGTTCTACCCCCCCCCCCCCCCCTCCCACCCCACCACCCCCCCCCCCCCCCCCCACCCCCACCCCCACCCCACCCCTCTCAAAATTGTCTGAGATGACTGGGGGGCAACCTTTTACGATTTTTTGGGTACCAATGTACCTTTTCACAAAAATACGCCCCCCCCCCCTAAAATAATTCTGCTTACGGGCCTGACGGTCCGGTAACAATGTATAATTAACCTTGTGAGTCTTGCCCAAAGCAAGGAGCGATAGCTCGTTGCATGGATGCATGCATTAACCTGCGCTCAGCTGCTGCAAGGAACAAGACATTTGTGAACCTCATGTGGTGTCTTTTTGGTCAGTTGTAATAGCAAGTGTCTGCGATCTTATTGGTTATAACACATTTCATATCACAAATATGGAAGGTGATATGTAAATAAAGTTTCCCTGAGCGAGGGGAAGTGGGACACTGTTTGTACGCGTTTGAATGACATCCGGGTATTTGGGGAGAAACAATTTATTGGAAAATTCATAGACCGTGTATCGTCTGTGGTTTCTAGCTGTAGGCCGGCAGATATTCCCAGTAGTTTCTTTGGTTATGGATCACACTACACTATAGTCTGCTATAGCCGGTAGCATAGACTATTATAGGAGCAGTGTTGGATGACTGACCTGACATGACGATATTGATAGATCTATACGTCATCGCTCTACCGATATTGGTGTGTAAGCAAATTATAGAGTAATGCCCGTCATCGATGGGTTTATAACCCGTCAATATTTCGTTCTACTGGTATTGGTGTGGTACCTTGGAACTACAACCATGCTAAGACCAGGGTCATCTCCTTGGTGATTCCAATTAGTTATCAAAATTACTTATATCTACATGTATATCTATCGCATACAGCAAGCTTGTGCATAATGCGCTTTTTAACCAGGTACTGGTGTTTATCGCTAATTGGCATGGCAACTCCAGACAAGAATTTCTATTTATTTTGAATAGAATCATGAACCGTGTCCTTTTTTTTAATAATATTGCTTGAACTATTCACGCTTGTATGATTATTGCTAGGCTCTTAGGATAATTGTTTTCATCGTAGTTCACTGATTACTCTTCGTTTCGCCTTGGCATGTTTACCCATAGTAAGAATTGTTCACTCTCATAATAAATTTCAAGATGTTTCGTAAGTGCAGAATATTAAGATATACGAATATCCCTGTCAGTATAACGTATGCAGATGTCGTAATATCTCTTAAATTGTTTACCCCCAGTACCCGGTGCACATCCGACATTGCGCTGCAGATGTCATACGCACAAAATAAATAAACACACCAATTATGTGTGTTAAATACACACAGTTTCTTGTACCAAATGTTGCAAGGCTAGACCAGTACCGTATGCTTTGAAACCAAAAGTAGATGCCAAACTGGATGAATTATACTACAAAATACTAATCGGAACCGAGTCTTTGACATTATCCCACCTTTCAGCCTTCCCAGGGATAGATACACCAACCTATTCATCCAGGGCTAGGTACAACAATGTCAAAAACATCACAGTTTACCTTGACCGGCTCCGTCCTTAAACACACATACGCCACATATTATGCATTATGCATGTAATAGTCTTGGATTATAATTATGGTTGGAGTATTGAGAAAAATGCTATCCGATACCTTTTTTTATAATGTCTAAATATCCAAATCGAATATACCAAATATCTGATTGCAGATAGTCATTTCAACAATATAAAAACAAATTAAAGGATATACATTTAGTTCATATCATACTTTCTTGAGCAGCAGTTTTGAAGTTTGGTGTGAGTTTATCAATTGAAATAAAGTGAAAAGCATTTTTTATTGATTTTTAAATAATGTCATGCTATATCTGAACGGATAAAGTTTTTTTGCAAAATTTGACTGCAATGTTGTTTTAATTTTTTTTATTATACGTTATTTGAAGAAATAAAACGGCAATGACAGCATTGTCTGCGCATTCTGATGGCAAACATACATACTGTAGTTTGAAAATAACACAGTAAAAACAAATTATCCCGGGTCTGTAGCTGTACTCACACACATCGGGCAACCCTTTAATTTAGTGCTTGTGTCACTATTGGGTTTGTCCTTCAGCCTAATTATTATAAATAAATAAAATGCTCAACATCAATTTTTCTAGAGACCGCGTAAAGAGACCGTGTGAGCTACGTTATCCAGATTTCTCAGCAACCATAGACACTGCATATAAAATGATAGGTACAAGTGACTTTACTCCATTTATAATGTCATTTCCAGAAATGACAGTCTAATATATATGCATTGAGCGTTCAAACGTCCGAAACCGTGAGCTACGTCATTGTGAGCTACGTTATCAAGTATAAGAAGGCTATCCTCATTTTATCACTCATAATTATTTTAATATGATGATTTATGGTGCGTAAAGCATGCACATGGCATATATCTTTAAAGAAACAATGTAAACATGAAATCTCTCAGGGAAAAAAACACCTTTGCCCACCATCCAGGCAACAACAACAACAATTTTATTGTTCCAGTATCGTCTGATACTGGAACACCAGCTTGTGTTCCAGTATCGAGCGATACTGGAACGTTTTTATGTTCAAGTACCGGGCGATACTGGTACACACGCTATCACTACCACTAGTACAGTCCAGAATCTGGGACCTAAAGTAGACTTTTTCCAAAAAAATATTTCGGAGTTATAATTTAAATTTAAATAGGAATTATATAGGAAAGTATGAAAAGTAATAGGAATAGAATTATAAAATGAATTATCAGGAAATGTGCCAAATTGTTTGGTGTTCGTAAATAATGAGAATTGTGTAGAGTTAAAATAATTAAAATAACAGTAGAACTTGTTCATAATTATCGAAATTGTGCAGAATCATGTTGAATTGTTTGGATTTAATTTAAATTATGGGAATTGTCAGGAATTATGGGACCTGTCAGGAATTACCGGAATTGGTGGGAATTAACCGGAAAGTGTGAACATTAGTAGGAATTGTTAGGATGATTACAATAATAATTGTGAATTGCCCGAAACTATTGGAGTAAGTGAGATTTACCGGAATTATACCCTGTCATGGGGCCTATCAAGCCAGGCCTGCGTCACATTTCATTTTTGTTGTTGAAAAAGTTAAGGTACCCTTTTCTGGACTGTACTAGTATCGTCCAATACTGTTACAATCAGTACCTTTCGATTCAGGTACGAAGTCAGTGTTCCAGTATCGGACGATACTGGCTTCTATAAAATGTTCCAGTATCGGATGATACTAGAACACGATTATGCACCAGTATCGTTCAATACTGTGACAAATCACTACTGGTAAACATGCTAAATAAAATCACACCACATTACAATAATATAAATATACGATAATATAAAAGTCGAAGGTCATTTATTTGTAACACATCTAACTTTCCATTTGACCATGATTTATCAGGCCTGCACAATCAAGTATTACAAAAAAAGAAAAGACACTTCATACATTTTTGAGAAAAAATAACATTTCCAATATGGACACATTACCTGCATTCTGTCAGAATAACAACGGATTCACTTCGTGCACGTATTGTAGTATTAATATTATTATTATTATTATTATTATAATTATTATTATTCACCTAGGTTTTTTTCCCCTCAAATTGGTAGGAATTCCCTTTTAGAATGTTTGAAAGATAAATGCAAATCGTCATTCAATACACAAATTGATTCATTACGTTGCTACACTATTTATTGACGCAACTTTTTTGTTCTTACCTTGACATTCAGGGGAAATGATCATCGATATGTACCAGTAGCATGTAAGCAGTATGCCTATCCAGTCCATGGTGTCCAGTGAGCGGATCCTATCCTATAGGGGCAAACTTTACATCAACGTATATGTGTTTACAATGGGATAAGAGAAGAGAGTATATCATCTGGACTAATGCGCATAGCATCATACAAATACACGCTGGTTGCTATAGTGTTTGAATTCCAAGTCAACCGGTACCGGATGCTATGCTATTGTTAGGCTTTTTCTGGACAGTTTTGCAAGGTATTAGTAGCGGATCCTAATTATACTAATGGATACTAGTTAGAGTATCCATTAGTATAATTAGGATCCTAATGGATACTAGTCAGAGTAGTGGTAGGAGCTTTTAATGATTAGCCTAAATGAAAGGTGCTGTGACGCTATGCTGCCCTACATGTACGAGGGTCATTCAATAAGTTCTACCTCCTCACTCATAACATTGCTAATATGAATGTCAGCCTCATGACATTTGTCATGAGTAAAGCTCAGAATCATAACTACACATTTATAGTCAATTATGATTTATATCTGTTTCACTTTTGTTATGATGCGATAGAGCCAGAGAGAGATTTTCGACAATGGACACGGAAAATTGATGAATACGTGTTTATTCGTTTTCTCTCCGATTGTATGAACAGCCCGATTTAAATACTGATATTAGAAAACAATGGATGATGTATGAATATAATATTGAATTATCATGTCTAAATCAGATTGTAGGCAATATTAACCTTTGTAGCCTTGCAAATACTAAGTAGTATAATATTAACTCGAATGTATTGCTACGTCTTTAGCATACTGGAATACCGCTATTCAATCACATTTTCGTTGTTACAAGACAAGCCAAAGTGATGCCTCGAATGTTAAATCTTAACATGATAGTCACTTAATGAGTTTCCTCATATGCAACCTTTAGAATAGTCAATCAGGTAGTCAGTGGTAGAAAATTACCTCTTCGAGAGACTTTAAATATGTCCATTTAGTCCTGTATATTTAAGATCTCTTAGTTCTTATCTAAAGCAAATATGACATTTGCGGCAGTGTTCTAGGGTAGGGGTAGGGTTAACATTAATGGCTGCCCTGGACTGATTCTGGCAAATTGGAGGGCATTTTTCCCAAGAAACCAGTCACTGTAATTTTCTATAATCTTGTTTAAGAGATATCTGTTATTTAGAATGGTTTTATTTGACCGATATGTTCGTTTTGTCTCTTAGAATTAGCCAAATTAATAGCACTTAGTAGATATTTTGCTGTTTTTTATCCGTTTCTGTCGCACTAAATGGACGTTCTTTTTTTACTGCATCTCCAGACAAGTACAACCAGTACTCAGATCAATTTACTACCGATTTGTAGCTGAGATTCAAAGCTATAATTGTGGAATATCTCATAAGATTTGCTTATATAATAACAAAGTTATGAGGTAGGAGGTAGTACTTATTGAATGACCCTCGTACATGATTTTATTGTTATCTTCCGACATTTCGGCCATAGGCCTTTATCAATGTATATATAATAAGTCATGTGACTTGGCGAAGCTATTAATCAACAGAAGAACGCGGTAATTTCGGACGAGAACGCGTGCGTATGTGCGGAAAAGGAAAACGCGGCAAAAGCAGATGAGAACGCGGGCGTGTATGATGAAATCGAAAACGCGGCAAAACCGGGCGTGGAAAACGCGTGCTAAGTCACACCAGAATGCTGCACAACATTAAAGGCATCAAATTTCCAAAGGATTGGAGGGTGCTTAATATGAATATTATATGTTGTTCTGTGGTTTTGTGTTCATGTTTGTTGTGAACATGGGTCAAGGCGGTTACAAAAAACGTCGGAAATGATGGTTATATGGTGGTTATCCGAAGTGCAATGGCACAGGCTTCGACGTATCGTGAATCAGGATATCGCGACGATGTTCAGTGAATCTATCAACTAGTTAAAGGTACATAATGTGTGGGTGACGATTGTCCTATGGCATATATCACGTGCGTCACTGTACACGTACATCGACTGGTGATGTTGTATGTCCCGATTTTAGAGGCAAATGATGAATGAACTAATGAGTCCTTGATAATCTTTTCCCGACGGTAGGAGGCCATTGGTGTATCATCGAAAATATCATTAGTCGATTGGTGTTCTTAAAGTATCTTCCAGTTGCGGGTAATGATGACAGCAACATAGATCATACGCGAATGTGAGTACAATCAATGGTCTGTTGCATTGGTTACTTGACTTTCCTCCCTGGTAGTATTGTGGCATCGTTGAGACGACATGATGTAGATAATCCCTGTTGGAGTAGAAAGTAGCCATCTGTGCTGCCTGTTCATAGCAGTCTGCATCACTGCAGCAAAGGCTTCTCAGACGAAGCATTTGAGAGAAGAATTATCTTCTGGTAGGAATGAGAGTCCGTAGTTTTGTACATCAAAGATGTCGACAAAGATTCATTGTGTTTGCTAATTGTAATGTTCAAAAACGCAACGTATATAGAGGAGATTTCTCAAGTAATATCCAAAGCAGGATGAAAGTCGTTTACATACATGACATTCACCAATATATATATATGTTGCATGGCGTCAACAGCATGATATATTTTCTTCTTCTTTATTTCTTTGTTCTTATGTGTTTTTGTAATCAAAATCAATAAATATTGATATCAGAAGTAAAATTAAACTGTATTTTTAATGTTTATGCTATTATAAACCGTCTGATAGCAATTTTAAATATTAACGTATAATTGATGTAAACGAAACTTCAGGGTACTCGTTCATGATAATGTACAACATTTGCGATTGAGAAGAAGAAGAAAAAAGTTGTTAGGAAGGTGTTGGGCCCCATTTTATCAACTTTTCACAGATGGTGGTCATCAAAGTCAAAAACTAAAGGGATATTAAGCCATTGGCCCACTGTCTACTGTTGGAGGTATTTAAACATAAACAAACACAGCTTTAACTCTATCACAAACTGCAGTTACTGTTAATATAATCAGCAAACCTGACTCCTAAAAAACAATATTGTATAATTAAATTTCAAACAACCTAGTCTTACAGATGATAGGCATAACACAATGCTATCTTTATATTGCATGTATTGTTTATTTCCCCCAAATGGGAGTGGACCGATCTCGGAGGTAGTGCAATACCGGGTCAACCCGTAGTGGCGAGGACGGCCGAGCAAGCTCCTATTCCATGGCCCAGTTGCAAACATCAGTTTAATATACAAGCTCATCAATGAGGAGCGTTTCAAATATTAAGCTGAAAAGAACAGATACTACACATTTTTATCTTGTGTTATTATCTTGTTCACCCAAATGACTAAGGCAAGCCCAGGCCACGGAGAAAAAACCCTTCAAGGGACAGGATAGGCACAACCGGTCTGCCCCTGTTGGCTCCGTATAGTTAGTAATAGTAAGCGGGCCGTACACTGGACAACCCAAAAGGCAATCCAGATATACCCCGACCGACCTGTACGCGGAGACTGTAAAACTAGCTCAGCAAAGATTCTTCGCAGACGTGACCGATCTACCTGATGAACCCATGAAGTGTACGCTTGACATGGCAGATAGTTATCATGACCATCCGCTAGTACAATGGTCGGTTGTTCCACATGTAGATGTCTTTAATTATTTTTTTATTGTGTTAAAGGACAATCGCAATCGGATTGCTTATAATTACACATGAACTTTTTTTGTTTAGTTGTTTTGTTGACCCCAAGAAGGGAAAGCCGCAGCAAAGGCAAGCCCAAGCCACGGTAATAACCTTCAAGGGACAGGCAGGACAGACACAAACGGCCTCCCCAGTGGCCCGTATAACAGATTAGGCCGTAGGCCTGGACAACCCAAGGGCAATCCATATCCTACCCGATCTGCCTGTACGCGGGGACTAACATAATGCATGTAATGGCACAGGACTAGACTACCTGATGAACCCATGAAGCGTAAGCTTGACATGGCAGGTAGCTTTCATAACCAACCGGCAGTGCAATGGTCGGTTGTCTGCTAACACCTTCCACATGTGTACGGGCTTTTCATGTATGAGCGATGTCAACACATATACTACACATGACCTTAGCCAATAGGCCGAGAAGCGATAACTTTTTACAGCGGCCGCAATTGTTCGACCACGTCTAAATTTGTATATCAAATCAATGGTGTCATTTTCCGCCCCTGATTTATTGTGCCCACATTGGACCAATGGGAAATCAATGTTAACCCAATGGGTCAACAACATAATGCCAATACCAACATTGCCAATAGGAAACCAATTATTGGGCCAATGTTGTCTGGGTGAGTTTTGGATAATAATAAAGTGATCATAAAATGACGGTGACGCTAGCTTGTAATATTATCATAAGCGTACGTATACAAGGGACTCAATTGCTATGGAAACGTTCGAAAATATTGAGGTAGCAGCTCTCTGGTATGAATTATTTATCGACGTTATTAACTAAATTGAAGAAGTAATCAAGCATATCACCGCTGCTTTGTATGCGTCCACAAGTGTCTGGAAGTTGTTATTACCATACATTAATTTATCATAACATGGGAAATAACTTCTATCTACCTTCCATTTGATATTAGTAGGTATAGCCACAAAACAATATTTCAAAATGTTAAAGATCTTGCCAACAGATTATATTTGGTGCAAGAATCGTCAAAACAGAGCAGTGCGTTCTGGTGCTATCGTCATTTTAAGTTCTCCAACAATAATCGAAACCTGCCACAAAATTATAAAATGACTAAAAACACATACAAATTACACTTCTCTTATGTTTAACATCAACTGATGAAAAACCAAGTTTGTCTTTCAGTCCATATGTGTACACCAGGTTCACGAAGGTTCAATCCACATTAAATCTACAATGTGCAAATCTTCAAAAAGTCCAGCTAATTAAATATGCAACTCAAGTTCGGTAAGTAGTAAACTGCTGAAATATGATACGATGGATTCCCGCGCTAATATGTATCTTTTAAACTAACAATCAGTTCGATATATTATTAATAATAAGTACACAAATTACATGTGGGCTATTACCATGCAGTGTAAATCTAAAGCAAATTAAAAAATAAAATATTAAAACAAATCTTAGAGATCCCAAGCTAGTTTGTTCAAATTGTATTCAAGGTAAACCATTTTCCCAAGATGGCGAACGGATTGTAACATTTGACCTTTGACCTTGATTATCTACGTGCGCCTATGAGATTAAAACAATTGTTATTTTTGAATTTGTTAAAGGCTCTGCATTCTTCCATATGATTTTTTTTTTAATGGGATTTTGTTTTGGCGCTTCAAATTGTAAAGGCTTGAAAACTGCATGAGGGCGCTGTTAGTCAGGGTACAAGGTCAGCGTAATGTCACGCGCCAACAAGATCCCAACGATTTTTTTTCTGGAGGTTTGAAAATATGTGTTCCTTTTCGTTGGGATGTGCTTAGCGCGTACAGTTATACTTATGGGGAACGTAGTAATCGTTTTAGTTGGATTTTCTTGAATTTTCGATGAAGTGTAAGGCTATAGTATAATGGTATGGTAATGTATCACCGATTTTGGTCAAAGGAGGTGACGACTTTGACATTTGAATTCAGATTCACGTACTTTGGTGGAGTCAATAATTTGCCTTTTTGTTTATCTAAAGTCAGTATTTTTGTACCAATATGTCTGTATAATATAAATTAGATCTTGATCTGAAAATTTGAACACATATGTTGTTACAATTGTGGAGAAATGGTTTAAATAATATAAAGCCAATGGGTACAGTAACTGTCAACCCTTTTTTATGAAATTCTAATAATGAAATGTACATAAAGTATACAATTTGTTTAATGAATTGAGTCGGAGAATCCATTTTTGGTATTAAATTTCACAAAACAATTTTCAGACAACCTATCAACATCAGTTTTTTGATTAAAAAATTCAACATTTCACCAAAATCATCTAAAGTCAATTCTCTAGGATCGTTTTTTTGTTGTTGGCTTAAACATTTTTAGTTTTGAAAATATTGATCAAAAAGTGCCAAAAATGTGATTTTTGAGATAAAAACAAATTGTTGGCAATTTTTGGTATAAATGTACCTTTTTCAAGACGCCGAAAAAAACACCCGTTGTACGGGCAAACGGACTTCGCAGGAAGGGTCGGGCGTATTTTGGGCTGTTTTTTTTGTTGGGAGTGGGGAGAATAGGCTGCGGCCGAGACAGAAATTTGAGAGGGTGTGTGTGTGTGGGGGGGGGGGGGGGGGGGAGTCTGTAACAATTTTTTTTGGAGTGGTGGGGGTGTTCCGTCATTATAATTTTTGAGAGGGTAGTCGAGCTTGGTAACCGACAGTACGATATTATTTTATATTTTCAAGCAATGTTCATAATATTTCACAATTTTTAACAATTTCAGAAATTATATCGTCGGTCTCATCACATACTGATCTATTCGAGAGATTATGAATTTTTGAGAAAATCGGTTTTTAGTAATATTGTATCGTGCTCTTTCTATAACCCAAGTTACATACCTCAATTCTGTTGAATTAATGAGATATAAGTCCTTGAATTTAGTGTATTTGCTGTTTTTTTACATTTTAGCGTTTCACACATAGCGCTATTCCATATAGATATGTATGTGAAAATGTTATAGTTATCGCGACGATGTTTTATTCCACTTTTTTAGAATAATCACGCGATGACGTGTATGGTAGGGGAGGTCGGGGTAAGTTGAGCCATTTTTTTACATTTTGCACTATTCTGCAGCTACTAAAAGACAGACCCTCAAACTTAGTGTTGCAAGTAAAACTTTAGAGTGTTGACTTACTAAGTATTACATAATAATTGAACCAACTTCTATTGTTTATTCATGGGACATGCTTGAAAAACTGTTTTCAACATGTTACTAAATTTAAGTGCACATGTCACCCTTTTAGCACACAAAGTTGCACCAATACAATATATGCACTTCTAAGAAAGAAACCACGTAAACCATTTTTTTTTCTCCAAAAATTTACTCAGATGTGTCCAAAATCAACTTTCTAGCTCAATTTTCTTGCCATGTGTGCACACGATGCAAGGTTGTCACCAGAGAGGTTTGAGTGATGTCATCTAACAATAGAGGGCAGTGTAAAATAAGGAATGTCAATAGTTTCCATAATACAGGGGGTGGCTCAACTTACCCAGTGGCTCAACTTACCCCGTTCTCCCCTACACATTATGTGAAAACATAATTTACGCACTTTAAGACGAGTTTACTCCTCAAACAGACTGTTTTGGTTATCAATAGCCTGTATTACTCAAATTAATTACATATTTATTCTTTAAAATTGTAAAAGGAGATCCTCAAGGTACAAAAAAGAAATGTATGATAAAAAGTATGATGATTCACTATGATGTAGATGTTTAATTCAACATTTATGATGATAATTAAATAGATTTTATGGAATATTATTAGAGCCTACGAGCTGCAAGTACATACAGATGTATTCCATTAGCTATTTGAACATCGCAAATTCTACGCGTTTCACATACAGATCTATTCCATCCATGAGCTATTTGAACATCGCAAGTTCTACGCGTTTCACATAGAGATCTACAGTCAGCACGCAGGTATCGCTTTCAATGAGTGACCTTGCCGATTTCTATCCCACGCAAAGATCGATTTCAGGATGTCAATCTTGCGCTAAAACCTTACGAGAAGTTTGTGTTCCCTGAATTAATTGAGGTAGGGTTATTTGTCAGCCATAATGGCGAAGTAGGTGGATTGTTCGTAATTTTCTCTATAATATGATGCCAAATCTGACATATTTGGTCCACAAACAGCGATTTTATCTTTCGTGACTTTGCTTCTTGTAACCATTCACTTGACTTTCACCGATTTTCGGTCAGAAAATTCGGTCAGAAAACGAAACTTACGATCCCCCGTAAATCTGCAAAACGAGTTTCTCATAAAAAAAGAAGTCGGGCATCAATGTTTTTGATATGAAATTAAAGCTTACAATTCCGTTAGTACGGACATTGCTCTTAAAATGTCGTACGAATTTTAGTCCGGTAAATCTGCAAAAGTCCTTTTTTGTATCAATGTACCTTTTTTGTGTAAAGCCTCCCCCCCCCCCCACCCAAAAAAAATCCTGCTTACGGGCATGAGCCTAAGCCCTTCTAGTAGGCTAGTACATTTAGTAATTTAACTTAAAAGTATTATCTACTACTAGAAAAAGTAAGACTTTAATCTTTTCATGATGGTTTTATCATAGGCAGAGAGTCTTTTTTTTGGTGCAAAATGTACGCCTTTTTTCCTTTTAACTTTTTTCTTAAAATTTTTGTTCATTATCATGATGATGTGACATGCCTGCTTCTTATCAAAACCATCCATCTAGGCTATGACATTGTCTGTTGACAGTTGCAGCCAGTCACTGCTAGTGCAATGATATTTAGAAAAATTCAATTTCAAAGTATAGTATATTAATTATACGTTAATTTGTGACTGATGGATGATTAAATTTATTTTAATAATGAAAATAAACAAGAAGTCATGATAGTTTTAATTTGAATTGTTGCTTTGACTTGACTTGCTGTAGGCTTACAAGAAAATGTTTATGATAAAAACTTATCAGGAAATATTACTATGTTTGCATTATTCAAATAATACCACCCAGTTTGTTAATTTCGTTAATTGGGTTTAATTTCATTGATTCACTTATGCAATTCAAGCCCATATGAGACTGAGTGGTAATATTTCCAAAACAGTTATGCTAAATTTCAGGGAAAAACAACACTTTTGAACGCCATAGAAACAGTGCAGTTGATATCACTGTAAATGTAAGGATTTTGTTTGAACTCTTTGGGAATTTTGAAGAAAAAAAGTGCCCCCACTCCCACTTCAATATAATGCGCACACCACTAAAATCAATCCTGGTAGTATTTATTGTTTATTACATTTTTTTTTAATGAGCTCCCTTGCTCATAACCTTTCTCCCACCTCATGCCCGACCCCCCCCCCCCCCCCCCCCCCCCCCCCCCCCCCCACTATGAGATCGGGAAAAAGTAACATTGCCCTTTTGTAAAGTAACGACCTACGAGGGGAGGGGCTCCAAATTCCAAGTCATGACATTTGGTCTCCCCTCCCCAAGTCAGCACAACCCCACTCTATTTTGTCCCAAACACTCTTGAACATTTTGGGGGATAAAACTAGCTTAATTGGTCGGAAATGTCTAAATCAGAGCAAATTCAGGCAAGTCCCCCGATTTGTTTTCTTGCCCACAACTAAATAATACATTTTCTTTTTGATCATGACATTTTTCATCAATTTCATGCAAAGTTTAGTTGGTCTTTAGTTATGATTATTCAGAAACGTAATCTGTTGAAATTTCGTACGTTCAGGGTTTTTTAACTTGATATTATTAAAATATGAATTTAAATAATACTGTAGAAAGTTATTTAATTTAAAAAAAGAAATAAACCACAATACCAATTCTAAAACTTAACTTGAAGCAATCACGTACGACCCTGTCTGAACGCGCACCATGTGATCAGTAACAACCCATCGACGCTACGAAATAAATTGAGCTCGAGACCAGATTCGGGCAGCTATATTATAACCATTCACTTGACCGGACTAAATAATTTTATAATATTTTAAGGATGTTTCTAGTTACAAAAGACTATGAATATTATGATACCATGGATAAAATTGGTGCCTGATTCTTCAAAGTGAATAATTTACCGTGGATTTGGCTTTAGTTTCGTTAAGTTTTTCTTGAATTCGGGTCTGTGGGATGGCAATAATTTGCACCGAAAATACAGCATGTCATGAAGTTCACATATAATATTAGATATATCATTTGCATCACATGCCTTTTTATTTTACAATTTCATGGCAAATGTTTTTGAAATGTGTGATTATGATCATGAAAAGAGCTCATTTACATCGTGCTATCATGATGTCAACTCTAACTACGAAACCATATCGCTACGGGTGAGTACTTCCGGGTCGCTGTTTGTGGGTTAGAAAAACAACGGCTTTGAGCGCGGCTGCATACTGACTGTCTATTCCATGAGCTATTTGAACATCGCAAATTCTACGCGTTTCACATAGAGATCTATATGCGCTCTACACGAGAAATCATCGTAAATAAGGCCTAAAAAAAGGTTTGTTTGCCCAAACAAGAGTTGAAAAAAGTGGTTCGGTAGGTCGATTACTTTTTCTTTTTTGTCTTTTTGTCTTTTTTTTGTGGCTATAGACACATTTAGTGAAGAAAAATACTATACAATTTGATTTGAATACACTTTAATGTTCTTTAAAACCCTAACCTTCCTACACTACGATTCCCTACGGCAAAAACAATGTCCACGCGCATGCTACAGCGTTCGATTCGATGAGGTCATCTACCAAGCTGATATGTGTGTACGAAATCGCTGCCCGGGTGAGCGTTGGCAGGTCAGCTGAGTGGTTAGGGACCCGGCGCAGTGATCGGAGGGGTCGGGGTCAAATCCCAGGGTTTTCGCGGCGATTATTTGGTTAATAATTCATTATATGTCCCCCTCCCCCGGTTTCCACACCGTAAATACATAGCCTGGCTGGTTAGGGCTAATACATATATTTTGTTTTAATAGTGCAGCTGGCAGCCTGTAGTACAAGCCTTCAGACCATGCTGGATGGTCTGACATGTTCTGTATTTCACTAGATAGTTGTAGGATCTTGGATTTGCATCGCTTTGGTGTTTTAAAGGGCAGTTGTGTTGATTAGTTTGGCAAATTAAGATGAAAATATCATTCAATACATATATTTTTCAACATAAAACA
>CM069455.1:45053594-45266835 GCA_035610835.1 Ophiura sarsii
AGAAGGTGGTGAATGAGCTAAATAAAAACACCAGAGGGTTGCAATTTGTTATAAATATTGTATTCAAATTTGGTTATTTCTGTGTAAACTCACTACTATGGAAATACAATCTTACTATAAATCTGGAAACGGTGAGTGTTTTGTTTATTTGTTATCCTTATTTCTCAGTTAGCGGTGATCAAAGTGACGCCTAATTTGCACGAAAGATAGCAGAAATAACGGAAGGATGTTAAAGTTTATTTTAGTGAAATTGGTTAACAATTGGCTCCAAAAACAGCAAAAAAACTCTCAGATTTGGCTCATAAATGCCACTAGAATTAACATTGTGCGTTGCGCGTACTATCGCGTAATTATACCGTGGTAACGCGTCGCGTGCATGTTTGCGCAAGGGCTCACTGCCGCGGCACACGCACTCCTACTCATGGCACAGAAGCCACACGGGAAATGGTTATCGGCCTGATGGTTAGGGTATTTGGTGTCATGTTGGGGGGGGGGGGGGGGCGGTTTTAAAACACGGAAATGGTTTAGGATAGATCTAGGGTTATAATGGTACAAGTAGCCTTTTGCGGGGGTTAATGAAGCAACCTGATTTAAAGCCACACGGGAAATGGTTCCCCATAGGCTGTTGGTAGGGTATTTGGTGTCATGTTGGGGGGGGGGGGGGGTTAAAACCACGGGAAATGGTTTAGGATATACCTAGGGTTATAATGGTACAAGTAGCGTTTTGCGGGGTTAATGAAGCAACCTGATTTTATTTCTTTACTTTAAGTTGGCATGCCCAAACAATCTAAGGGACCGGGGGTTAATGAAGACGCCACGGGAATGGTTTAGGGAGGGTTGTGATTATAATCAACCCGGTTTGAAAGTGTGTATGGGGGGGGGGGGGGGTAAACGACGGGAAATGTTTTAGGATAGGGTTAACAGTTAATAAAGTAGCAACGGGAAATGTTAGGAGGGTTATGATTATAATCCACCTGGTTGGTGTAGTTGCAGTGTGTGGGGGGGGGCGGTTGTAGGGGGTTTATGTGGTTTTAAAAGTAGGCCTAGGGCTATATGGTACAAGTTATAGCGTTTTGCGGGGGTTAATGAAGCAACCTGATTTATTTACTTTAAGTTGGTACCAAACAATCTAAGGGACCGAGGGTTAATGAAGAAGCCACGGAAATGGTTTAGGGAGGGTTGTGATGATCACCTGGTTTGGTGTGTGTGTATGGAGGGGGGTGGGGGTGGTGGGGGGTAAACCACGGGAAATGTTTTAGGATAGGGTTAAGAGTTAATGAAGTATAGCCAAGGGAAATGGTTAGGAGGGTTATGATTATAAATCCACCTGGTTGGTGTAGTTGCAGGGGGCGGTGTAGCGGGGTTTATGTGGTTTTAAAAGTACGGAGTAAGGTTATTTGATGCGGTTTGAGAGGAAGGGGTTAATAAGTAGCCTCGGTAAATGGTTATGAGGTATATGCATGTTATAAATCAACCTAATTGGGGGGGGGGTCAGGTTTATAATGCCTTTAGGAGGTATATGGTTATAAATCAACCGGTTTGGGGGGGGGGTTGTAGGGGGGGTTATGTGGTTTCAGAGGTAGTAATGTGGCATACCATCTAGCGGGGACCCGAGCGTAGCGAGGGTACGCCGCTAGTCTAAATAAATAACAAGATACACTTTTCAAATGTTGTATATATGTGTCATGTGATAGGGGTTTTTGAAAAGTAAATAACCTCATAATATGCATTTAATATCAAACTCGACAGTTCATTAGAGAATACGAATAGGGCCTATCCAGTGAAGTGTATTTTATCATGGTAGAGGTTTATTAAATAATGGAAACCTACTACCCACTTTGAAATAAGTATGTTTACTGAAACTCATTGTTTCAGTTAGAGGAATGCTACGAATCGACAGGATTACCACAGTAACAACTTTGGAGATCGTCTACCTACTCTGATTTATAATATGTTGCAATGATGCAAAACTGCATAATTGATATAAATTCAACCGTACATTAAGGACTATGTGACAAATAGTTTGCGTAAATTGGTATAATGTCAGATGTACAGGTATGTACAAAACTATAGTGTTTACGTTTACGTTTACGTAGATACTTTCAGGACGTAGATGCCAGAGTGAGTACACGTAGCTCATGAGGCAGTGCAGTGCAGCAGGTTGCGTTGTGCGAATAAATACAAGTAGTGCGGGTATTGCATAACGCAGCTTTAATATATGTGTGCTCCAACAGCTCCCCTGAATGCCCCTATAGATGGTGATGCTAGGACATCAAAATCAGGGACTATATAACTATGGGACAAGTATCTCGAAAAAGTCAAGCCCGCCTACCTATACCTTAATTGACTGGTGAAGGTTCGTTAGGGGCGCACTATCATGTTCGTAGCAAACCAGACGACATGGGACGTGGTGGTTTTTATCGGCTCAAAACATGATTTGTGGCACAGAAATTATAGTACATCAATGGTAACAAAACGCTGATTGTGATTTAGAGTGGCACTGATTTGCTTTCAGAATTGTTTATTTGAAATTAATTTTAACGTGGAACAAAATACGAATTTGAGATTGTGGACGGCTTCGTCTGGCAGTGACAGAGGAGGGGCGTGGTGTTATTTACATCTAATGACAATTGTAATCAGATAAGTTGGCAAGGACGCCGGAGACGAGACTTGATGACATCGTGTGAGGTCATGACCGCGCCATTTGGATAGGCTCGTTTCGATTCTTCGTGTCTGCACGTCTGCTGACGATCGTTTCGAAATTTAATGTTTGTTTGTTTTTGTCCGATTGTGTTTAGAATTTAAAATGTGCTTGTCCAAGATAGCAAGCTACTAATGATTCGTGATTGTGGTATTATTTCTAAAAATATGGGTCGATTGCCGGCATGACACTGACTGGCCGAATGTGTTCGTTGCCTAGTTTCGATATGATCATGTCGAAACTAGGTGCCGAATTCGGAAGTTATGCTATCGTTTTAATGTATGACATTTTGGATTTGGGCTATGTTGATGATTATCTTTACGTTATTTGCTCATTTAGTATATTCCCTGGGGGAATTAGGGGTTGAGAGCACATTTTACTAAAACTAATTTCTCTCCAATATTAAAGGTACTGTTAATGTTAATTGGGTATGTACTTAAACCTTAAGTGTTGTAGGTTAACAAATATCGTTACTTGGTCGGTCATGTGACCCGTTGCCATAGAAACGGCGGCCATCTTGGATCATCTTTTTTACTACGAGACACCTTGCGCGCAAGATATCTCAAAAACTATTTATTGTAGAGTATTAGGACAAAGAGCAAATTAAAGCTGATTGATAAGGCTATAGAGTGAACTAGGAGCTAAGCAATTGGACACTATTAACTAGGGTTAGTATTAGATTTTGTGTTCACCAGAAAAAAAAAATTATTATTTTGTTTACGAAGATGTAAACAAATATGTTCTCATTTTAAAGCTTATCTATTAACAGTGTTCTGGCTAATGATTTGTAAGGTCCTACCCCCTTTAGGTTTCCAGATATCCTGCGCGCACGGTCGCAAAATGTTCGAAATTAGTTACGGAGATATCGTCAGTTAAAAGTCGGGTCATTAGTAAATACGAATAAGTAATACTCATTAAAGTTTATTAATCGTCATTTTGTGTATCAAATTAACTAAATTTGATTTAAAAATTAAGTTTTCTCTTATTTAAGGCATCTTAGAACACTAAATGCATTAATTATTTGAGTAATCAAATAAAATATGACATTTTTGACCAGAAATGAGATACTTAAAACAATAGAATTCATAAGAATTAAATACATGCGTTAATATACGCAATTTTCGACTTCGCGACGGACTACATGTAGGACCCCGGACTTGGACTCGCAAAAGTTATCATAACTTTGCAGAGGAATATCCGATTTTTTTCATTTTTGAAGCAAAAGAAAGCTAATTCTCTGGGCTGTGATGTAAAGCCAAACAAACAAAATCCATAGTATAAAAGCTCTCAACCCCTAATTCCCCCTTAGGGGTTATCTAGAGGAAGTTCGTGGTCACAATGCTTACAATGTATACAACATAGCATGAATTGATTAGTGGTCCCCTGGGTTAGTACGTTTTAGCAGATGGTCCAGTGGAACAGTGCAGGATTCATAATCACAATGTTGTGAGTTCAAGCCCCGCTGTGGCCAACTTGTTTGTGTCCTTGGGCAAGGTACTTAATCTCAATTGCCTCGTTAACCCTAGTGAGATTGGGAAGCTGTTGTCATCTAAGTTGCACCTAGCCGGCTGCCATGAAGATGATGTGAATGGCAGCGATAATAATTAGCCAATGTAAAGCGCTATGAAACGTTGTGTAAAGCGCTATATTACCAATCACAACCTCGATACCTCACAAAATACCAACAGATGGCGCAATTTCGGTGGGGTTTATGATACGTGTACGCGGAACTCGGGTATGTAGCGAGTCATGTGACTTTTGCCCGGGGCAAACATTTTTAAAAGCCGTTTTGATCGCGAGATAGTGCCCTGTATTTCAGAGATAAAAACGTGCCATATACTGATAATCTACGGTATACGATTAGGCCACGAAAAACCCCTGTTCTACGGGCCCGACCGACCGATTTTTAATTTTTTTTTAGGAATTTTATAAATTGTTTACAATTTGTAAAATATTTTTAGAATTGCCTGAAAATTAACTAAAAAATAAAATAAAATCTCTGTTATATTGGCGCGCGCGCCGGTTTTCGGGGGACTCCACCTATGTACATCAATTAAAATAATAGTCTGTGGTCCGTTACAGCAGAGGGCGACATACAGCTTAGGTGTTTTCAACATTCAAGGCAATGTCAATTAGGTAATTATGTCAAACTGTTGACTGGATTTTAAAAAAAATTAAAAAAATTGTAAAATAATTTGTAAAATGTGTCGAATAATGTTGGACAAAATAGCGTTGGACTTAAACAAAATTGACCTAAACAATGTTGGAAATAATAGCGTCGGACAACACTAACAAAAATGGCCTGAATAATGTTGGACAAATAGCTTTGGACAAAAACAAAACATGCCTAAATAATTGGGGACAAAATAGCGACAAAATAAAATGGCCTAAATAATGTTGGAAGAAATAACGTTGGACAACAAATTGGCTTAAATAATTGTTGACCAAAAACAAAATAGACGAAAACTACTTCAACTACTTGGACCAACGTTTATAGCAAAAAAAATATTGGACAAAGTGTATTTGGACAAAAAACTTTTGGACGAAATGTACTACACTCGGTTGGCAACTATAGGGCCTGTATTTACTACTAATTTCAATTAAATCATTATCTCCTTTTGTCAGATAAATGGGCAATCTTTCATCACAATGGGTCTACATTTACGATTCAAATAGAGACGATAACGGGCTTAAATAGGGGCGCGAAGGAAGAGGGAAGAAAGAGCTTATTTTACCTTTTGCTCCCGTCTACCGGCCGAAGCCCGTGCCGTTCTCCCCTAATCACATCTCGGCCGGATAAACAGCTCGATTGGTCTGACAAAAATACTGATGCACCGACGTACAACCAACGGACTTTGTTTCCAAATACAAAGAACTTTGTTGAAAATGATGCATGGCTTCATTAAATGGGCGAGTCGCCACTCTAGAGCAGTGGCGTAACTCGAGGGGGGCATGGGGAATACCCCCTGTCATAAGCCTCCCACACCCCTGATGCCCCCAACTGAAAAGCCAAACTCTATGTTTATATACGAAAATAGTCAATGATGCCCCCCCCCCCCCCCCCCCCCCAATTGAAGACCCCATTGAAGACCCCAGTTTTACGCCACTGACTGCTCTAGAGTATGCTCAATTGTACACTTTCACTGCACGTACGCGGTGTGCAATTATACACTTTCAATGCGCTCCGCGTATTCTAGTTTCCTGCTTTCTGATTGGTGCGTAACTACTAATAGTGTATGGATTGCCATTAACTGGATACCAACGAAATCAGGTTTCGAGTAAATATCTCAACGTAATCTAGGCATCACAGAAGACCAACATGAAGGGTATAAGTATTTATCTTCATATTAAAACAAAACATAACATTAGCATGTAAATTGTCGAGAAAATATCCCAACTTAAGGAGCATGACCACCATGTACAAAAGTAAACAGACGTCAGCGTTTTCGCAGGGCGTACGAAATCTGACAATTGTTTATTCTTATTTATTTTCATAATAAGATGTTTCGTTTTCGTATCGTTTCATTTCATTTCGTTTTGTTTTGGTTCGTTACGTTGTCTTGTCCTGTATTGCCTTGTCTTGTTTTTGTTTTTTCCTTTCCCATATCCAAAAAACGCTAAGTACAACACCAGATAATAAAAAGACACTTAAAACTTTATCTTAGAAAAATGATACTTTATTAAGAATGACAACGGGTCATATTTATACAAACTGTGTGATGGTTCCCCATTTAGAGGAGTAAATCAATCAATAAATCACACGTGTAAGTGTAAAACAACAAACAAATATTCCAACCTCAACAGTTTTTCTATTTCAACTTGTGAATACTAATGAGCGTTTTTCCATGCCTTTATCATGGTTGATGATTGTTTACAATCTAAGGCGGACGGACGTCATCACGGCATTTATGCGCATGCGGGTGGATATAATTTCTTTTACATTTGCCTCGTTAGTCAATCTGTACATATTCTCCTTTATAAATAGTTACTAGTGTTCTAAAAGTACAGGTTGTATCATAAAAAATCATCCAGTTACCCATTTACACATATTCATCATGTAGCATGCTACAATTAATAGTTGAATTGTTAATTTGAAATTCGTTAGTGAAATAAGACTTTGCCTAATTATAAAAATACAGTAAAATCATCTTGGGCAAATGTTGTATCTAAAAATTGGAAATGACATTTTACCCGAATATAACCATTTTTAAGTATTGAGCTCCATTTTAAAATATATGCCTAACGTGGCCTAAAGTGAACTGTTACTTAATGAAGCAACAACTTTGTGTGAGGTCTTAACTTAGGTGACAGGGTAAAAGACTATCTAAATCGCTTTATTATAGAACTGTATAATTTGTTATCGATACAATCTGTAACACTTTTAATATTACGTTTATACTATTGCATCGTCGATGCCTAATACACATTATTAACTTCGGTATCTTAATCGTATTGTTTTACCACACCATGCCCTTTACTTACGTGTATACTATAAATCACATTTGATGTGGTACATGTAGAGGTTTGAAAGCAATGATATGCATGATCGGGTATATATATGAATGTTTGATTTGATACTTCCATCGTTATTTACATATTATTCTCTACAACTAATAATTCTTATTTAAGTACAGGTTGTATCATATACAAATCATCCAGTCGTGCATGTACACGTACTTGACATGTTCCATGCTACAGTGCAGTTTTGCTGCAATTGGAATTCGTAGTGATATAAGATGTGTCCAATTATTCAACCACTATTAAACTTTTCTAGGACAAATGTTGTGCCTAAAAATTGAAAATTACATTTACCCGAAAAAAACCATTGTTTGAAGTGTTGAGCACACGCTCCATTCATATATCTGCCAACGTGGGCTAACTGTTCTGTTTTTCTCAATTATCCAAGCAATGTGTGTGAGGTCATTACTTAGTAAACTTGAGATCATGTTGAATACATCCAATATGTTTACTCACATTTAAGACGGGTCAACTAGATCGTTTGACTTCCTCATTAATGGCTTGATCCATTTCTATTTTACGCGATAATCGAGGGGTGGGGCATTCCTAGGATGCAAAGTTGTGATTAGTGGATTAAACATCTTGGACTAGTTCAACATAATCTCAATTTCTACAATCCAAACGAACTTATTTAAAATGTCACACATCACTTTATAGACTTTCTAAATCGCTTACTAATAGACCTGTATAATATTTTATCGATACAATCTGTAAAATCTTAAAATTGCGTTAACACTAGTGCATACACATATTAACTTCGATGTATCCTTCTTCTTGTTTTTTACCATGTATATGCCTTTAAAACTAGAGCAATGCTTGGATTTTAAGCAATTATTAATTTGTGTAGATGTTTGAAGGCACTTGTTTCATTTGAGTTGAGATCATTTGGGTCCTACGCCCCTCGATAACCCAATAAGCTTATATAGTTTATTTCCATTGGGGTCCGTAGATGTGTGAACAGATACAGACCAGGATGATCCCCTACTCTTAACGAAAGAGTCTGTAAGCTTGCCCAAGGATACAAACATGTTGGCTATAGCGGGGATAGAACTCACAACCTTTGTATCATGAACCCTGCGTGCTATCCACTACACTGTAAAAAAATGGACGCCTCAAAAGGTGTTCTGGTTAATAATTTACACCAGAAGGTGTTCTATGATTTTAAACTTTCATATTGGAAATATTTACACATATTTTCAGTTTTCTCTTATTTAAACAGTATCCTATATCCACAAATATTTGAAAAACATCAAAATAATATTATCATTACAGGATTAAGTCAGCTGAAAATTGAATGTGTTCTATTTTGAACACCATGTTAAACAAAAGAACACCTTTCTTAACACCTTTTCTGTAACAGTTTGGGAACACCAATGTGTTCTAGAACGCGTCAGGTGTTCCCAGACGTGTTCTAGAACACATGGTGTTCCCAAACTGTTACAAATAAGGTGTTAAGAAAGGTGTAAGAAAGGTGTTCCTTTGTTTAACACGGTGTTCAATATAGAACACATTCAATTTTCAGCTGACTTAATCCTGCAATGATAATATATATTTTGATGTTTTTCAAATATTTGTGGATATAGGATACTGTTTAAATAAGAGAAAACTGAAAATATGTGTAAATATTTCCAATATGAAAGTTTAAAATCATAGAACACCTTCTGGTGTTATTAACCAGAACACCTTTTGAGGCGTCCATTTTTTTTACAGACAGCTGTTGTACAAAGGTTAAACAACGTTGTTTATTAAGAAATCGTTTTTGTTAAAAATACGCTGTTTAAAATGTAAATAATATCATTAATATCCATTTAAACAAGGTTGTTTTCAACAATCAGTCTTGAACTCACTTGCATAATTTACTTGGCCCTATATAGCCAAGTAAATTATGCAAATTTGTTCATTAGCATAGTTACAATGGTACAAGATTGAGCCCGGCGCTCTCTTGTATTATTGCAATGTTGCTAATGAGCTAATTTGCAATATTTAATTTATTCATTGACACCTACTATTTTGTTTGAATGATTCGATGCATTATTAGTTAACACCATTGAATGTATATTTGTTATTTGATAGGCATTTTTGCTCACCAAACCTTTAAGACGTCACTACCTAGGGAAGTGATTGTTCACAAATTAAGTGCACATAATGTAGTAAAACTTCCACTTTATCACAAAGAAAATGGTTAGACTTAACTTGAAAACCGTTTATAGAGGTGTCCAAACTAAACAGTAAATTAACAGCAACCATTTTAAACAACCACCTTTAAAGAACCCAGATATTTTGAACATCCTAGTTTAAACAACCAAACAATAACCACCACCTTTAAACAACCCAGAAAATGTAAATAACCTTGTTGGTTGTTTGAATAATCATACAATCTGTACATTCATTATTATACCGTTTACAATATTGCATACTCGTTGCCTAATACACGTATTCATTTCTAATACACGTATTCATTTCTAATACACGTATTAATTTCTAATACACGTATTAATTTCTAATACACGTATTAATTTCTAATACACGTATTAATTTCTAATACACTTTTTAATTTCTAATACACGTATTAATTTCTAATACACGTATTAATTTCGATACCTATCTTGTTATATGATCCGTGTAATTGCCTTTAAATTACGTGTATACTATAAAAAGCATTATTTGGACTTTAAGCAATTATGATTAATGTGTCAATAAACTGATGATTCGGAAAGCATGTTGGATTGGATACTCCCATTGTTATCTGCACATATTATTCTCCTTTATATAAATTCTTATTCTTATACTTCTTCTTTTCGGTTGTATCATAACAAATCATTCAGTTATGCATGTAGAAATATAAATGTGTCATTTTTTCATGATACGGTGTTATTTCATATAACTTTAACCTTGAAATTGGAAGTGAAAAAGTTGTGTCCATCACTAGTAAAATCTTCTAGGAAAAATGTTATGTCTAAACATAATTATATATGGCATATACTCGAAGAGGACCAGTTTTTATAGTGCGCTCCATTTATAATATCTGTCTACTTAGACATGTTATCTGTTACTAATTAATGGAACAACAAATTTAGATGGAGATTTCATTTAGTTGATTGAATTGACACGGGAAAGTAATATTTATATCGTTTGAAACTGTATTATATTTGTATCGATACAAACTCTACAGCATTCACATTATAATATCTTTGATTTACTTTGTTGTACTATACCTTGCAAATCCAAGTTTGAATGTTTTCCAATTATAGTTTTGCCACGGTATGTAATGGTTTACTGTTTTGGAAACCTTACGCCGATTGTTTGCAAAATGTTATAGTTACAACCAAAAAAGTCAAGTTAGATTTTCTTGTTGTTTCGTATTGCTGTAAACAATTTTTCTTTTATGTTTTTCAGTGCTATACTCAATATTGCCAACATGTGATTACATCGTTCTTGAACTCACATTTAAAATGTATTAGATGTACAGTAATGGAACTATTTGCATAATTTGTATGTGTCTTCAGAACGTCAGTGCTGGTTTTCACAATGTACGTTTTAGATTCGAGGCCTTCATGTCACAGGTTGATATCTTAATTAACGCTGAATAACTGTGTTCTGTTTTATATTCATATTAAATTCTTTGAATTATATGAAGCACATTTTGAAATTGTGCGTATTCTTTTAAGAAAAAGAAAAAAATGCTGGAATAACCCATAATTTAACATTTTACACGTTATACGGAAAAACAATTCAACAATAAACGGATATGTACTATCCAAAAACATGTAAAATGAACATATTTCCAAAATTAGCTATAATGAAACTCACAGGGATAAATGCTGTTACCGACAATCTTCCATAATCCAAGGTTGCGATATTGTTTATGCAAATTAGGTAACCTTTGACCTTGATACCCTACATCAAATGAAATGTAATACTTTTTAAGATAGGGGTTATCATACAGGACAACATTTCGGGGTAACAGTTGAATAACAATATGCCATTGTGAACAATGAACTGTGACATATTACAAATACCTATCTACAATAATACATGACCTATTCCATGTTCCACTTGCCCTATAACGCGGGAAATCAAGTCATGGATTAAAGGCACAACATGTATGAATGTTTCATGCAATGATGGCAAACCATCTACCGAAGAGCTCATAGACGAGTTATACCGGAAATGACCACGATACCTTAAGGAAATATGTGGGATTAATAATTTTTCGATTGCCAATGAAATGGTCGAAATGGGCTTATTTTAGCATTCAACCGGTAAATTCAATGTGGCGCTGTTTCGGCGCTTGTAATCGTAGAATAAACAGTTCGCTTTAGAACTTGGTATTCAAATGTAATTTCAAAACAATGCTCTTAACCCTCGTCGTACTAAAGGGTTGGGGTTAGATATTCACCGGTTGCGCTAAAACCCAAAAGACAGTGACCTAAGGCGGCTAGGCAATCTCTTTTATATCATTTGAGCTCATAATTTCATGTATCTTATAGTATATGTTAGAAACATCTTTTTCCTCACTGAAAAGCAAACAATCTGGTAGAATTTACGATATTTTGAACTTTTTAGGCGAAAAATTCAATTTTGGGCTTTATTTCACTGTACATCGGATTCAAGAATACAACGCCATTTTGAGGTCGGCCATGTTTAGTGACGTCATTGTGACATCATGCGTTGAATGATTGTACTTGTCTTGGTATTTATGGAAAGAGGAGATAATAATTATTGCTATACCGTGGTAACAAACTAATTATGCTCTGCATCTCTGGATTTTATAGGCCCCTTTAGTAAACATAAACAGTGTGACAAAAACGTCTCAGTAGGAATAATGTTCATTTTTTAACTATAATAATAATTATAATCATGTTAAAACGTTAAGGATATTGAATTGCCGCCTGTGCTATGAGCTCTTCGATCATCATGGAAGTAGTACAATTTATACTTCCAACATTAAAAACCGTGTAAAATACGACATTCAAAATGTGGCAAAATCATTTACATATGATTAAATGTACTTTTTTTCTAAACATATATTACTAATCATATACAATATTAAATGAGCAAAGTGACAATACCTGTAGCATAATCAGACTGTCGTGAATTGTTGGCGGGGAATTTGTATTAAATGCCCATCAGAAGGTAAATAAACAGGTTAATAATTTGCGACCGAGTGCACCAAGGGTAAATTATTATCGAGAGCACAACTCGGGGTGTTATGCTAATATAGGGGATTCAAATTGTGCACAGATTGAAACAAACCATTGATCTGTGCGTTGAACCATAACATTAGAATAGCGAAAAAAGGGTTAATGTACACAATTTTGCCTATTTTCAGTTGATTCCTTTCCATTTTTAAGGTTTGCTAGACTGGATACGCTTGATATGAACAACAACAATGTAATGGTTTAATGCACATCGAGTTCAAGCTTAGGGTGGCAACATACATTCCGCGCACATTCTATTCTTTTGATATACCCTTAGATACTATATATGAGCATTTGATGAGACTAATTTGTGTGAGTATGCTAAGCGCACTCGGCTGAGTGGGTATTTAAAAATTATGGAATTGACAAATCATTTCATTATTAACATTCATTAATACAATATAGCAATTGATAATTATATATACACATTATAATAATGACTACCTACCAAAGAAAAACAATAGTTATATGTGACGCACCATTAGATTTTCAGGGGGGTAGGAAGTTTTCAGGAAAAAAATTCCCCCTCTATGCAGGCCAAAAAAAACAAAAAAACCCTGATGAGTAAAAAAACACAAACAATACCCCACCAAACTCAATATGAATGAATACATTTATTTTTAAAAAACGGCGGAAGAAGAAAAAAAATCCCCCCTTACGACGGCAAAAAAAAAAAAATCCCCCCCACGAACCCAACTAACTACCCCCCCCCCCCCCCCCCCCTAGAAAATCTAATGGTGCGTCCCTAAGTAATACAAAATGAAGGCAGTGACGACGCCATGTAGAGAGGACGAAAGCGGGAGCTATCCTCCCTGTCAGAAACCTTGCCCCGTTGCCCCCTCCTAACTAGCAGGATTGCGACCCACTTCATGATGTCCTCGACATTTAAAGGTTAAAGTTCCGCCCATTTATGCGCCCACATCATCATTATTGTTTGTGTTCCACGCGCCTGATTTCCCTGCACTCTATTCCCCTCGACTTTCACCACAAACATGATGCTAGCGCGCCGCCACTGTACAAATACAAATAGCATGCTTGTGCCGCCACTATAGGGGGCTTATACAAATAGCACGAATCACATTTTTTGTTTTTATTTTTAATTTATATGACATAGCCGCGAATGCCTATCAGAAGGTAGACAAATCAGTTATACGGCAATACGATGTAAATACAGCAAAAAAAAGTAAGGCAATGTCTTGCTAGACGTCCCGTAACTCAAGTGCGCATGCTCAAACCAATTAAAATACGTTGTAGCTATACACGGTTTATTCCGTACGGGACGTGAGGCAAGATATAACCAAAAGTAACTCGGCTGTTGTAAAAGCACCTATAATTTTAAAATTGTGACTCATATTCTAAAAATGAAAATACCAGGAGACGGAAAATTTAATTACGGTGATTTTGACACCTTGTTTGTTAAAATCGAACGAGTATTGTTGTCGCGGTATGTGCTTACAGATGTAAAGTGTCCATTTCAATTGTTGCAGTAACTCCTATTGATCTCTCTGATTCAGCATGAAGATAATAGCGGGAATTTTGAATAGCTGTTCTTGTTGTGCTGTAAACTTGATTAGTATAATCCGGGACAAATTTAATGGGGATGACAGGCGTACTTCTTTACAATTAAAAAGGATGAATTTAAAACTCCAAATGCTCAGAAGGTCCGAGAAGACTGACAGGACAGGTCATCGCCATGGGCAAACTGTCAGTAGAACAGCGATGGCTCAATTTTCCGTCTCCTGGTATTTTCATTTTTAGAATATGAGTAACAATTTTAAAATCATAGGTGTTTTTACAACAGCCGAGTTACTTTTTTTGCTGTCTTTATTA
Organism: Ophiura sarsii; assembly: GCA_035610835.1. Taxonomy (NCBI): domain Eukaryota; kingdom Metazoa; phylum Echinodermata; class Ophiuroidea; order Amphilepidida; family Ophiuridae; genus Ophiura; species Ophiura sarsii. Next base: position 45,067,845 of record CM069455.1, read on the forward strand.
TAACATTCATACATATATTCTACACAGTTCATTGGGTGAGTGACTGTCATTCGATTTTACTTAATACAGCTCCGTGTGATATTTTAGTCATCACGGTGCTGTTCCTTACATTGCGCATGCACTGGGCAGTGGGTCGAATCTTACACTCGCCGAATTTAAACAATAATTTCGTCGTCTAAAGTCACCTCAATCGTTACATACAAGCGTGCTGCTCTGTTAATTGAAATGGACTGTATTAATTCTAGAATTTATGTGTGAATTATATCAAAGTAAATCAGCTAATGTAATGAGTACAACGCTCGAAATCTGAGTGAAAGATGTACGCCATGTTTCATTCCTTTTGTCGCACCGGTTCGAAATGGGAGCATGCTACCCCTTGTATATAAAATAAATTGTCAAATTTAAGAAACAACTTATTATCTCCACACCAAAGATTATAAGCAATTTAACTATGCACAGTCTATAATACAGATTTATTTTATGTTTTCCAATTTTTATTGCACTATAAACGGCAGCAAAAATGGCACTACATGTACATATTACAAAGACACAATCAACATGATCAATGGAGTGATTAAATTGTCATGGAAAATACTTAACTATTTGACCACGACTGACTATATACATACATAAATATCAACAATAATTCATGAATATGGACAATATTTCATCATGTTCATGGTTAAGTTAGACTATCTTTTGAATAAAGTGCTAAATGCCGGAAACGGCAGAGCGTAATAACAATTCAGAAGTATAGACTTTCCGGAAAAGGAGACGTTACTCCGAGTTTCATGCCAAAGGGTAATCTGACGATTGCTTTTATCGGCGCGGCATAAAACTCAAAGTAACTACTCCTAACTATATGATATGCAAATCATTATGCTATCACTCAGTAGGCAGACAAGATAAACACCTAACAAATACGTTGCATATTGCAATAAATATGTAATGTTTTTAAAGCTGATAAATACAGTCAGTTTACAAGGCTTCGTAATCTGAGCACACACACGCGTTAATTCATGATATTAAAATATAGCGCCCTCTATATCGCTACGCTAACATAATATGCATACAAACAAACCGGGTTCTTTTGCTCAAAAACTAATGCACACAATGCAATGAGGGCGCCATTCACGGAATAAAGATAATGTATTGTTGTGTGGCATAATGCCCGTGAAGGTAAATGAAATGAAATCGGTAAACCGAGGAATTTTAGCTATTACGTTGATACATTTTTATATTATAATAATTAGGACCATGTCATGTGTTGAACCCGGTTCCGCGGTTATCGTCACTCTCGACACTGTCGAGTTCCTGTGCTAGTGTAAAAACAATGTCTTCCCCACTATCGCGAATTAGGTTAATTTTTCGGGAATTCGCAATAAAAAAAGTTCTGTACCGCAGTCAGTCAGGAGACGCAAATATGGTATATACGCGGGTATATACGCGTATGTGCATTAGAATTACTTTTCTTTCGGAATAGTTGGTTAAAATGTATTTATTATTTCGGAATAGTTGGTTAAAATGTATTTATTATTTTCATTAAATAATATTCGTGATTTATTTTAAAAAGTTGGAAAATCAAGTAAAGGTTTGTCGATGATGGCTTTTTAAAACCCCATATTGTCGTGCTTTCGCGGAAAACAGGGTATTTTGTACACTGGAACGCGGAAAGGATGTGTTTTCAGTTTATTTACATGAGGCTCGTACCCGAACGTTTAGTGACTGGAGCGGCGGTACCGGGTGCTAAGCCTTGTCAGTCGCATAATTGCTTATCCTGTCTGCGTATGCAATACAAATTGTAAGTCAAATATGCACATAACAAACATCTAACATGAATAAAAAAGTAAAGACTCGAGCCGAGCTTCTTAAGCTCGCGCGCGGAGTGCCCATCTCTCTTTCATTAGCGTTTAGGCCAGACTCCCCATGAAATGTTTGGCTGTGGGGGGTTCGCCACTCCTCCCGCACAGCGAGTCTGTTTTACTTCCCAACATGAATTAATGCCGGTACCCAATTATACACCTGGGTGAAGCGTGGCAAGTGCGGTAAAGTGTCTTGCCCAAGGACACAACACGCTGGCAGAAACGGGGCTCGAACCCACAATCTTTGCATTGTGGAGCGAGAGTGAATCCGTTGAACCACGCGTGCCCGACTAAATGAATACAACAATGTAAACAAAAATAAACCTATCATAAGAATTGTATTAGATAATTAATTACTATAACAATTTCCTTAGTATGTCAAATAGGTAACTAGGTTACTAATTCCAGTAAGACAATACTATTTTTGCCCGTCACAATAGAAACGTTGTCTAAGGCTTAGGGATGAAAAGTACTTTTAAAAACAAACTTCTCTTTATCTTATAATTATTATTTGTACACTTTACCATAATTATGTAAGTAAGTAGCTATGTGGTCGTGGGCCCTTATAATGTTGGCAAAAATAAAAATACACTATTGTGTGTTCACCATTTCGCTTGCTTCAAACATTATTAACATATTTAATCAATAAATACATTAACCATTGCGATTATTGTACCCAATATTAACATCAGCTCAATTTCTTGAACATGTATAAAACTGCTCAAACTCGGACCTACGCGACCGTACATTATTAAAGATGTTTAGATTGATGAGAGCCCTTAAGACTACGCAAGTTCCACGTTGGTTCCTCTTGAGCAATTTTAAACTGGGAAACGCATAGCTGCAAGGAATTACCAGATGAATCCACATATTTCGTGTATCATTAGAACAGAGCATATCATCGTATCATTTGATTTTAGTTGTTCAATCAAAGGCAAGTTTACTTACTGAAGAATCACCCTCATGTTGATTTCAACTCCAAATCTTCAACGTGCAATGACTCTCTATTCGTAGATCTCTGAAAATGAACGTTAGATTCAAAGGTTAAATACAATACACGAATAATCAACTGGTCTTTCCACATTATGTTATGTTTAGTCTATCTGAGTGCAAATACAAATAATAAACGGCAGTGATGTCACCTTCAATCAGAATTAATATATTATTGATTTACAACAATAATTTCAAAGTATATTGACGTACACTTAATAAAGACATCCGATTCAGCATTACACAAAGACTTTTGAGGTAATAGTGGATTCTCTCGTTGATAGTTCATAGTGAAGCAGTGTCACTGAGTGAAGCAGGTACATCGTTTATTGTTACGTTAATCCCTCATTTGGGAATGACCATAATACGAGATCCTAGCGATTTCTTAAAAGCAAGTATACATCGACGACATACGCGTGGCAACCTTGAAAATACCCTCATTGTTCGAAAGACTCTCTTTTAGAGCAAGTCAAATTGAGATCTCATGGGTTTTTTTCTTCTACAAACTACGCGCAGCTTTCTGTAAACCATGTCAGATAAACTGAGGGAGAGGAGAGGGGGACGATTAAACATTACCCAATTATTGGCATTGGTCGGCAATTCGGGTCGACAATATCAAATGCAGCAAAATCCAACGGTAGTGTTAAAACATTTGTATATAAAACAATAACATCGCCTCCAGGTGAAACCCTTATTCAGAGAAGGTGACATGGGAATCAATAAATAGGCCTATTTTTCAGATGTACACCAACATATTTCTTTGTGCCTTTCACCCAAAATATACTTTGAGGTTTATTCAAATCCACATCATTTAGCCATATATAGTTAGCATGAAATATAATCTGTGCATACATACCTCTGTGTTTGACTTGCCAGACGGTTGCACGTTGCTCGTCATTTTTAACCACTCAGCGCGCATAGACCGACGTACCTGAGAGAGGTCAAGTATATATATATGAACACATAACAGTTACCGTACACACCCTGGATTAGCGAAGCCATGAGATTCACTTTGTGTTATGTATATTTTTGTTTTTTAAAGTAACAGCATTGACTTGTGTATGGAAACCTCCTGTATTCTTTATGTAATACAACTCAACACTGGTACACTCCAGCGTGCGAATTAAGTCCGGCGGATAACCAAAAAACGTACTAGAAGTTAACACATCGATTTAAACATGTCATAGAACTGTGAATGAAACCAAATCAACCCGCTAAACAGTTTGGCTAGAGAGTAAACTTGAAAGTCATCTTTACTTAGTGTAGATGATGCTTTACATTTTGAAGAGCAATTTGTTCAATTTTGGAAAAGAACAAGATGGAAAGTAATTGTCAATGCAAAGATAAACATTCCGAGTGTTGTATTTGTTAACGATATCCCTGTTTATCGAATTATAACTCTTCTTTCTTCAAGCTAAAGACCAGATGTACTTCAATTAACACAGTCGATGGTACAGAGAGATCACTGTCTCGAGGAATCAAAAATACCACCGTATGGTTTTGAGCCAGGTTCATTTAGTGCAAATCATGGAGAACGTAATTCGGGTCAAGGGTTATCAGATACGTGATTTATGGATACATACCTCTGAGTTGAATAAACAACACACACATGCTAACCACACGCCCTGAAACGTAACGGAATAAAATATATTTCGTAATATTACAATCATGAAAAAGTAATCAGTGATAAACGAGAACTTATATTTAACATCTCCAACAACAAGCAACTTCTTTACTAATGTTTGCCATGGAATATGGTTATCATTGTTACGAAACACTTTCTGACTTTAGTAGATTAAGGCCAAAAAGCCCGTTATTTTGCCTACAGCTACCGATCCAAACATCTAAAAGAAATAGGGTATATTATTTTTAAGATTTACATATTTACCCAAATTGTCAAAATAAGACTGATTAAAATGATCAAAATATGCTTCAAGAATTGGTGTTACACTATTACCACTCCATACACATAAGTAAAATAGGCATTTACCGCATATACCAATGTTGTCGAGATATAACCCACAACAGCCACGGTCGGTTATTAATACGATATGTCAGCAAAGGAGAAGAAAAAAAAAAAGATTAACTCGACTGACCGACACGACCTCACAATTGTTAGCACTTGAGGGCATCACAACCTTTTTTTATTTCGTAATGACCCACCTGTAAGCTATTGAGGATAGTAAACAAGTAGCTGAAAGCCACGTGGTAGCTAGAAAAGAATCCAAATACCCACGTGGTTCCTAACACGGGGAACAGCATGAAAGCACTACGAACGCCGATTCTAAAATAGTAAAAAGCATACAATGTGATATCAGTTTAATTCTGAATGTTCGAGTTAGGATGGCACTAGTCATCAAGACTGTATAGTATATCCATCTTATCAAGTTATCGGTTATGGTTGCTCATAATTACTTTGTATCGGGAAAGGTGTACTTTAGGTCCCAGACACCAGTATCATGCAATACTGAAAAGTTTCCAGTATCGCTCGATACTAGTACGATTTTACTGTTCCAGTATCGGTCGATACTAAAAGACCAAATTGTGTTCCAGTATCGAGCGAAACTGGAACATTTTTATGTTCCAGTATCAAGCGATATTTATGTTCCAATTTCAAGCGATATTTATGTTCCAGTATCATGAGTATCGGGTGATACTAATACTGTAACATGCTAGTTTGATTTGTCCTAGTATTGAGCGATACATGTACATGATTGTGTACCAGTATCGTAACATTTTATATGTCCCAGTGTCGAACGAGACTGGAACACTGACCTTGTTCCAGTATTGATGTTCCATAGCGGACGATCAGTACAGTCCAGAATCTGGGACCAAAGTACACTGTTTCCTTGATATCTCTTAACATAAATCTAACAAACAAATACTGATTTGTGGGAGTACGGTCATTGAAATGTTGATAAGCTTCATCGATTTGATGACTTTCATAACACTTGCCCTTGTCTATCGACGGAATACAACAGATGTTGATGGCAATGCAGTGATTCCGGTACATATTTAAATAACTTCAATATTACGAATATATACTGCATGATTCTTAGGGCTCTTGTCCATTTACAAGTAGAGAAAAGCTCGAGGAAAATCAAGTATCCATTAAGTGAGGTGTTAATCACCGATCCTTTGTCACTCCTTGTAATAATATAGATAAAAGGATCGCGCTTTCCCCGCTCTTTCCTCGAGCTTTCCTTGTAAAAAGGCAAGAGCCCTTATTGAAATAATTGAACTCACTTGATGCTATCGATGGAGGTGTTATCTCTGACGTTAGCGGCCTTCAACGTGGTCTTCATGACTATGCACAGCACAATAGTGTTCAACTGTGTAAGGAATCAGACAGAATACAATGTTTTAATGTATCCTAGTATGATTGATTATTTTGACATAATCAATTGTTTAGATATTTAATATCATAATACGGATCCTTTAGTTAGCCAACGTCTCAAATCGTTGTAATGCTGCTGTATTCTGTATACATAATCAACAAGTATAAGTCTTTATGAGTAACAATAATAGTAAAACTGTGTATACATTATAATTCAGAATCTGCGCAATAGCAAGTAAACATTTTAAACAAAACAAATAAGAGCATGATCAACTCTGAGAATATCTAATTCTCATCCGACAATCGATTGCAAATTGTACATTATTTTCATGTTTTGGGCTCCCCAAATTCGATCGATCATAAACACATTTTACATGGTCGGTAATGTATTGCTTCGCAAGTCCCAGCATCAACACAATTATCATGGTAACTTATTGTTCTTAGTTTTTGGTCCGCAAAGTATACCATACACACATTTTGCATTGTTCGTAGCTTTAGATGCTGCACATTCGAACGAAAACACATTTTACATGGTAATTGCCGTTAGCTTTCGTGTCCCGAAACTACAAACAAAAGGCTGGTAGATAAGAAATAAAAATTGGAGGCAACCAGATGTTTTCGTATCAAAAAGGTTGCAAAAGGGGAAAATCACGTTACACAGTTTTAATTTATTGATGTCCCTTGCAGCATGCTTGCAGTGTATCAGTCGGAGAAGACCGCAGCCGGCGGTAAAAACGGTGACCTTTGCTGTAAGATGGAGCTATACTAGTTTGTCTCCTTAATATATGGTATTTGTACTAAGACAAATCTTACAGCGTATCGTGTTCTTGCCACCTTTTGGTATTAAAATTGCAATAGAAGTATTGACGATTTATCCACATGCATTGACAATTGGTTTTCTAACGACTATAGAATGAAATAATTAAGCTTTAACATAACATATTAGTAAACCAATACAAATTACACATTTGGTTAAATACATCACATTTTTGCCCTACGCTGGCGGTAAACGTAACAATTTATTCCACTTACCAACATTATTCCGAGGACTGGACCATTAAACGCCCATATCAGACCATGTTTTACCGAGAGCCAGCATCTAACCGATAATGACAGATAAAAAGTATATATTCATTAAAATAGTAGTTACCCTAAAGAAAATGCTTTTAACTTAAAGGTGTATGTTCTGATCACTTTTCTTTTGGTTATGATTTTGTTCACATCAGATATGTGGATATCAGAATAATCACCATATTGTTCTCATTATGTCTGTCAAATCTTTGGGGCAAGAAAAGTTCCATTGGGAAATTATAGGCTAAAATGTGGTGAATTACTGCCAAAGATGGTTTAAACCCGATAGTGTGTGTACTACTCAATGGGCAATTTCTTTTGTGACCTTGTGCTTCTAAAGTTAAAAATCGGGCCAGCTACATCTACCTTTTACTTAAACAATACCAAACTATCAATTAAGCTTCATTATAGCATGGTATAGAAATATTGAGGTGCCTATAAATCGCCTGTATGAACGTTACATATCGTGATGGGCGTATAATTCAGGCATGTTGGCCTACGCTACTTACATTTTGTCAATTCCGTAATACCCATGCCTGACACCAACAGATATACTCACGATAACAGCAGGTAAACCTTAAAAGGAAGAAATGAAGGAAGAGGAATGCATGTTTAAAGTGTATCTAACTAAAATAGTATGATATCGAATTTTAAACAAAATAATTATCTTATTCTTTTAATTGTGATAATTTTGATAGTGTTTCTATTTTCTTTATTTGTATTACCTACAAGAAATAAACGGACATATTAATAAACGAACCATATCCGATAGCATAGTACAGCATCTTTAGGTCCCGTTCGCTTCCATAGACGAGAATGATTAGCCGGTAAAGATGCACAGCCTCCACCAACATCCAGCAAAAGACAGATGTAAAGGCGAGGTGAAGAACAATGGCAAATGCTTTGCACAATTCCTGAAATAACATGAATAAGCATCATGATAATAATATAATGAGATGATGTATGGTATATAAGCCAAAACAATGTGCAAAGTGATGATGATTTTAGTTCAGCATTTCAGAATACAGCATATTCAAAGCCTCATGAATATACGCGGTACTTGCACCAAGTTCGATCGCGTGATGCCACGAACGCACGGCGTATTAGCACAACGCTGTAGTTACGCGACATTTTAATATTTCTACGAATCCTACTTAAAGGAAACATTAAATGCCGTCAAGTAACTTTCATAAGGAATAATTGATATCATAAGCCACGTTCGTATCAAGAAATGACGATTTAAATTAATCAGAACAAAAACCTCTGATCAGTTGTTTTGCCGGTAATTATGAAGAACCAACACATTCTACTTTGGCACCTCGGAATTTCCATCGGGGGTACACTCCTCTCGTGCAATTTATTGGTTCCAAACTGGATAACGTTTTGATTCTTCACAGTCACCTCTAAACAACTGATACGCAGTCATAATCATTTACACCGGGGATAGGATAACTAAATCAGAGGATTCAGTGAATTGATATTTTGCAGAATGTGTATGCACTATAAACATTAATACGTGTGATTACTCTGATCTACATACCCAATTTGCTGTAACTTCATCGCTGAACATAAACAGTGACATCGCCACAAACAATGATCCCATCAAATTACGATTGATCCGCACTCGATCTGCACTTATCGATTCGTGACTGAAATAATAACACAATGCATCAATCGATGAGATACATAAACAATTTGGCACAGGATCATGAATAGCAACGATGGATAGTAAAGTGTAATTACGGAGAGCTATGATTCTCAAATGTGACATTGCTGGTAGAACACTTACCGGAGTAAAGCTGTCACTAACAATGCAAAACCTAAGCATAGTATTGACGCGGTACATCCTACGTATGTTATCATTGATAGTATCTTCTCATGGCTTGCAGAATCCTGTGAATTACACGATAATTTAATACACACTTGAAAACATAAATATCTTCACATTATTATTATAATTAAATTAATCAGAGAACAATTTTGGATGTTTCTTGTAAGTTTTAGCATGTCCTTAAAATGATTTAGTTTTAGGAGTGGCCTAGCAAGCGTCCCTCGCTGGACGATTGGAGCGGTCATCAGTTATCAAGTGTCCCTAGCTAGACATAGGATTAGGGCGGTCATCGAAGGATATATCAAACCTCTCTTGCTAGACACTGCGTTGGTTCGTCAAAGATGACGCCCTACTGAGAGTAAATGAATTCTGAATATTTACCGGTGGTGGCGTCAGCTGCATTAGCACAGCGTAATTAGTTGTATGGTTGCAACTACAGGTTATAGATGAATCACCTTCAACGTTAACTACGTCACATCCATAATCAGACCATGCTCCTCCACTTTCACTTTAAAGTCAATAAAAGATGAGAATGAATTACAGAATTATCAAATCAAAACTACTACAACATTTTGTTATGTTTATAGGCCTACTAGAAACATTGGCATCGTTGATGTTTGACTTAAATGGGATATGTTTTAAAACGAATCATATCAATGCAATTGAATGTATTATCGGCTAAATATCTTGTGATTGTCTAATTGTCAATTGTCATGGAAATTATTCCTCGTACCGATGTGAAAAGAGCCATAGTCCCACTGGAGCCATAGTCCGGCCTCCATAGCCACGGAATGAAGCATGAAACTAGTGTTGCGTGTAGAGATGTACTGTGCGGAATATGTGTCCCTCTACACCGGTTTGCCTATGAATATATTTGGATATTATACTTCATGATAGAACAAGATATTAGCGTTATACTCACTTATCGGATTCATTCCAGAATACACAGCGAGGTGTCAAACTACTTCCACTTTCTAATTCAAGGGTGCGCTGTCAATGTGTAGAATATTAGAGAATAAATAATAAGAAATAGTTAAAAAAGTGTTCATAAGGATTATTGAAAAGAATCCCGTATGAAAGATCGTGATTTAAACAAATTATTGTTGTATTGATAGAAAGCTCTTAATACTACATAAGATTTTATGCCGGTATCTTTTAAGCAAGCTTCACGGAATTGTACCGGGTCACCTATCCTGGTGTTCCAACATGTTTAATACACGACATGTGATTGGTTTGTTCTCAAACTATATATAGATGCAAATTGTCAATATTTTATTATAATCCATGTCATTAAATGTATAGTTAAATAATGGATGAATCAGGATTTCTCGAAAGGATCGAAATATTTGTTTCCTTTTAGACGTAGTTTATACAATGTGGATTATACAAATGTACGTCCTTCTGGTACTACTCTAATTATCCATGACAAACGTTTTGCTTTTTCTCTAAACACCAGGTATACAGACTTTATGTCATTTAGCCATGATTAATTTTAAAGCACTACTCGCATTAGTTATATACATTAAAGCAATACAGTTCACAAATGATTACCATGCTCGAGCATTTTTTGACATTCTTGTCCGATTATTGGATGACAGCTATGTTCCCTATATTATATATAGCGGACTGTTCGGCAAAATGTTACGATACCGGTACGCATTGGTTAACCTTAACACAGCTCACCTTAATTAACGGTCTCTGATACACCGAAGGCACGCTATTCTCTTCACCACTACACATTACGGATGCAGACACTACATCAGCAGCAACATAACTGGGTAATCCCGAGAAGTTAGTTGTCTTATTTGACATTGAAGCAGCAATACCTTTGTAAGATATCCCCAGGATTGTACAGGATACGTTTTTGTCACCTACATTGAAAACATGAGATGTACACGTAGTAAGTTCATATTTATATATCAAAATGTAGGGGTCAAGTATAACAAGAAGAACTTTAGAAGCTAATTGATCTACAGCTACAATATCAAATTACCACCACTTCCCCAAAACGAACTTTCTGGGTATTTTTCCTTAGACTAAAGTAAAACACAGGATCGCCTTGCGTCAGCCTACTTAATTATCGATATGCCGCCGTAGTATCTAAAAAATGTTTAAACACCGCTCTAAAATCATATCTTTCAAGATTGATTAACATTAGGCCTATGCTAGCAAATCTGTGTACGTTAAAGATACACCGACAGTATAATAGGTCATACGTTCTTATTTAGCCTACGGGATCACAAGCGGGGACAACGACGGCAACGAATCATATATGAGTAAAACATGTCAACTTCACAAGGACTTTAGCCTTTTTACCAACGTTGGAGTCCTAGCTCCAATGAGGCCAATAACCCGGCTGTTTTATACACTTAGTGTACGAAAGTCATTCACAAAACAGACGACGAAGTTATACCGAAAGAGATCAGTATCGCGAGAGTAGAATAAACGATCTGGTAAAGTGTGTATATCAACCATCACTGAACAAGAAAGGAGGACAAAACATTCATCTATTACGAAAGTTGGACTGGACAATTAGAGTGATACCGAGCCGTCAGCCCCTACGTGGCATATTAAAGCCTTAGAATAATGTTCTGCTATACATTTAATGATTACCATATTTAATTGAATTTAGATGCACAAATATGTCATCATTACCATACCTGATATAGCAATTCTTTCGAAACCTTCAGGATTTATGGCAATATATTCATTGTGAGAAGCATTCTGTGCTCGATACTTCCATCCCTGTTTCTGCAAATCATCTGTCGATTTTCGTTCTACCTTTGCATCTGTTTTTTTAAAACAATCAATAAATGCTAGTTAGTGCTCTCACTCCTTGCTTTAGTTTTACTACACTGCACTAAATTACAATAATATTGGCAAATAATTTGATATATGTGTGGGAACTGTTTTTTGGGGTTTTTTCGGGCTGTTTTTTTTTCTTCTCACTTTTGCTGGTCCAACCGCGCTGATCGTAGCTGCCCATTCATATCTGAACACGATTTAGTTGCTGCAGTTTGTTTAAAACCCTACAGGCAACAATTACATACAAATAACGTTATAGCTTAAAGTCACCAGTGTCGCTGTTTCCTGGGCTGCGTCCAAATGCATAATACTCACCTACAATGCGTGAATGAGTGTTGTGAATTCGCAATTGACCAATATAAGGAGACGCACTCATTTGTGAATTCATCCGGTACGCGCGTCAGTGTTTACGCCCGGGTTTACGCACAACGCACACAGGGGTGGGGTGTCTGTAGCATTATGCCGCTGATTATAACAGGGTATCTGGTCAATGGCCACATTCCGGAACAAGTGTGAACTTACCCATCGCTGCTGTGCTAATTATCAGAGGTTGAGTTAATGGCAAATCAGCAGATATGGCTGTCAATGTATCAGCTAATTGCTGTAGAAGATCTTCAACGCCTACCGTTGTAGCATTTGGTTTATCCTGTATACATGGTATAGATAATGTGATTAAGGAAAAAACTCTTATCAATCTTGTCAATCCCACGTTTGAAGCGATAACAAATAACATCATATGCCCAAAAGCCCTGTGATTGTCGAAACAGCTTTATCAAATATATCAAATTATAAAACTATATCAACCTTGAAAGTTGTTAGGTTTATTAACGCATACGTACATTATAATCGAGACCTGACGCTATAGCATTACTGACTTGTTCCGCAACAATCTGGAATAAAGGATGAAGGGTATGTGTTAATATTAAGCCCATTCCTAAACATAAACATATTGAAACAATTGAAAATTAATTAATATTTTCATGCGATTATATCAAACAGTAAATCTGTAATTCGGTAAACACCGCAACGTCCACGCTCATTAGAGAGACCATAAGTTTGAATCTGATCATTTTATGATAACATAATTGATATGTTCCTATGACTAACAAACAAATATTGATATTGAAGTATAAGGTAGAGCTGGTTGAGTGTAACAAACACATATTTCACTGGAGGTGAATCGGGTATAACGGTTCAACAAATCTAAGTCATTTTGAATTATTTTGTTTTGTATGGTTTTCGGCCAACAGAGGACAGACTATTTCCATTCGTTTTTTATTTTTATTTTTTACTCCCTGGGTAAAATGATCTATAAACATTTTTGTTGTTGTTGTTGTTGTTGCCCATAATGTTTATTGAAAACTCCATTTGAGTCCCGCAGCACAGGAAATAAGGAGAGTTGTATAGCCAACATATATACAACGTGCAAGACAGTAAGTAAAGTGCATGAACTTGAAGAAAAAAAAGAAATGAATGCAAGCTCACAAAATTCCAGCTTTGTAGCATTTTTTTTTTTCTAAATGAATTAGACATTAATTTTTAGCAATAATTAAAAAATTAAAAAAATTAAAAAATCTTCAATTTTGCTTTATTGTTCACACTATCATTGTCAACTCGTTTGAACCGCTCATCCGATCAAGCTCAAATTTCAAATTATGGTGGAGCTCAGCAAGCTCTATATAATATTAAAAATTGCTAACCATAGGAACATCCTTCATATGACGCATTTACTTAAACCTCTGTAATCTAACTTTATTTCGATGGTTCTTACCGCTACAAAGTGTTCTCCTTCTTCGCCTTCTCCGACAAGATCGGGTCTGCATTCGAGGATGCGAAGGGTCTCTTCTAGAGAATCGCTGTCTGCGCTTTCCACAGAACCATACTTGATGCAGTCTAGACGAAGTTCTGTTGATAGTTATATAATCAAAACACAAATAAAACTATCGATGCATCTGTAATTCAATATAAGCCAGGGCACCAACTTCCTGTTCCACATGAACTGTTTAACAATAATAATAATGTTAATACGTAATACCCGGATCATTTTCTAAAGAAAAGAAAAGGTTTACCTTTACAGCTAATTCCGTCACCACCATAGCCATCGTTGCAATCACATGTGTAGTGACCAATAATATTACTGCACGATGCATTGATGTGGCAGTTATTGTAGCCTAGCATACATTCGTTGATGTCTATAAAACAAACGATAAAATACACGAAATAAAACTAGACATAGTATACAAATACTGAATGCAATAAAGGGCGTGGTTCAAATTATAGGCCCAAGGTTATCTCGAGAACCATGGGCATAGTTGCGTTTCGAGATCACCGTGAATGAAAGCAGTCTATAGTTGATATGTATATACATGTATATACTAAATATATAGATAGTTGTCATTGGATCGGTTAAAAGAACATTTTAATTAAATAGGCCTAGACCTATATTTACTTATATCTACCAATTGAAATGAAATAAAGTCTATTCAAAGCGGGTCGCGGGTAGCCAATCGCTTGACTTGGCAACCGCCGGTTTGTGACGACATCAAAAAAGAATGGTCGCGACTATGCCCCGGGTATAGTTGTTTTTCATGACGTCATATTGAAGCCATAGATTGATAATCCCCTCGCTTTTAACCAATCATATGACAGGCATCTTTATTATTAGGTATATAATAGTAAGTTATAGACCATGAATCATAGCCGACATGAGTTGATCTACAGAAAGGACTTGATTAACTGGCCACGGAGATAAGTAATGCAATATTGCTAGTTTGACTTTAAAACATGTGTATGACCGAGGTTGTTTATAATCTTTTTAGACCCTTCCTGGATTGTATTACACCAACATGATGAATTAAGAACCTTTAATTTCAGATAGACATTGAATACACTGGTCAACTCCATTGCAATACACCGTAAGAACCGACACGAATCTCTAAAAAGCTAAATGATGATATTGTCATGACCGTTGATGGCGCTATACACATGATGAGTATTGCTAACGTGACATGATGCTTAAGATGAAACTGTGTCAAAGGTCATGTGTCACAGAAGACGTGTCAACTTACAATGACGTCGACGCTAGGTTCATGTTAACGCTGTGTAGGTTATGATAACAAGTGTCTTGCCTTGGCATTACATGAACATAACGCTACGTTCTCTACCAGATGTTAACAAATGTTACCAACCCACCTGAGCAGTTACTTCGACCATTCCCATCATATCCTGGCTTGCAAGTACACTTGAAGAATCCAATGGTATTGTTACATGCTGCATTGGGGTGGCAGTCATCAGTGGCCGTCACACATTCGTCAATATCTAGAATATATAACACGTAATTAGTGTAATAACAATCGCGGATTGCATGAAGCCTTCAATTTACAAGATGTCGACGCTGTGTAGTTTTTTGTTAACAAGTGTCTTGCCTTGCTATTAAATGAATCTAACGTTACGATCTCTACCAGATGTTAACAAATGTTACCAACCCACCTGAGCAGTTACTTCGACCATTCCCATCATATCCTGGCTTGCAAGCACACTTGAAGAATCCAATGGTATTGTTACATGCTGCATTGGGGTGGCAGTCATCAGTGGCCGTCACACATTCGTCAATATCTAGAATATATAAAACGTAATTAGTGTAATAACAATCGCGGATTGCATGAAGCCTTCAATTTAGAAGATGTCGACGCTGTGTAGTTTTTTGTTAACAGGTGTATTGCCTTGTTATTACATGAATCTAACGTTACGATCTCTACCAGATGGTAACAAATGTTACCAACCCACCTGAGCAGTTACTTCGACCATTCCCATCATATCCTGGCTTACAAGTACACGTAAAGAATCCAATGGTATTGTTACATTCTGCATTGGTGTGGCAGTCATCCATACCTGTCGCACATTCGTCAATATCTAGAATATAAAACACGTAATTATTGTAATAACGACCCACGAAGCATTCAATCACGGGGAAATGAATTGAAACACTTGGCAGGATTTGCATTGCCTTTAAATTAGTCTCATATCTGCTAAATAGGCACTGTGGACGAATAGAGATCTTTGACAAAAAGCATGAAGCCTTTGCTTGTCCCATTCCCATACCTGACCACGTATGGAGGACTAACCACGTCGATTCCTCTCATTATAAAACCATTTACCTGCATTGACCCAATAGGAGATATAGGTGAATTTAACGACAGTTGCCTATAAAAGTATTTCCACAATGTTAGCTGGAATAGTACTATAAGGCATGCTATTAATTTGAATTCAATATTCAATAATTGATTGAACTGGACTGAATATTGAAATTTAATACATTGTTTGTGTGACTGTGAGCATGGTGAGCGGGCATGGGCCTAGCAGTATGTTCCAGATGGACGTAAAGCGTTAAGATTTCTAGTCGTTTCTACATCCTTTGTATGTTAAGCGTTCGAGAAGTGAATGGCTGCGAGTGGACATGGAATCAACTTGACGTTTTCATTGTCCTCAAATGTTCAATAGGCAATCCTCAATCTAATATTTTGTAAAGCTACCACGGATCGCATCCAAATACAAAGGCCGGCTTAGTAACGAATAGGCCTGGGATGTACCAAATGTTTGAACGTGTTAATCAGCTGTTTGTTATTGGTGATTAAATTTGTCTCTGAATTTTATATATGTGAAGCCAATGACTCCGTACCAAATCAAAACGCATTTTAGGGTGAGATGTTTTTGTTGTAAATCTGTCACCCATGCCAAATTTAAGTTTAAATAGAACATGCAAAATGAACATTAAACACTAACTGTAACAGAATGCCGATTAATGTTTAATATAACTCTCTGCAGTAAGATCAGAGCGTGTTTGATTGACAGCAAAATAAATATCGCGAATACGAATCCTGGGACTCATACATTAATGCGTTTTCCGTCAAATGGCTATGCTCCAATGTCACTGTACAAAGTTAGATAATATTAACAAACTTTTTGTAAAAACCATGGAAACGAGAACGGTTTATATAAAGCAACAACAATGACAACTGCATTATAAACACTGATAACACAATTGATGAAATCACCAGAAATACGATACATCCTAAAACTTGACTCGAGATTAAACACTGCTTCTGCGACCCAACTACATGTAGGCGTGAAAACATTAATTTACATTAGTCTAACTAGCGCACCTGTGCAGTTTTCGTGACCATCTCCATGGTATCCCAGATTGCAAGAACACAAGAATGAACCATCAGTATTGGTACATGTAGCATCAGTATGGCAGTTGTCAGCACCTGTCGCACATTCGTCAATATCTAGAATTTGAAAAATAAAATATCATTATTTGGTTAGATTTAATTTGATTTAGATTCATATATAGTAGTGTCAAACCAATCACCAAGCATGACAGTGACATGGGCGGAGTACATTAAACATTACTAATTGCTCTCCGCGTGCGCGTCAAACGGTTCGCACACCATGCGCCTCGTTTGATTCGTTGGTCATGGAGCCCGGGTTCACCGAATGTTACCGCGATTGTTAGTAAGCTTGTAACCTATTTGTACATTAATGAAGATATTAAAAGTATATACAACTTTGTATCAAGTCAATGCATGCGTATGTTTCGTTTCTCGAGAAATTAGAAGAATCAATGCACTTACGCAAATATCAGTATGCTCACAATAACACTCCATTTCATCAACGTTAGCACTCGTCCATTGATTGTTCTAATTTCTCTCGAAAGAACACCAGGGTGAGGTCAATTTGTGTAACACGAACCCACCCATCCCAAAACACATTGCATTTTCTTCTCGGTACAACTATATTGACTGACCAAGGAGGAACTTCTTGCATACTAAGTAAGGTATAAATGAATTAATCGCATACAGAAACCAATGATGGATGATTCCATGGCGTCATCGGAAGTTTAATATATATTATCAAATGATCATTGTTGTGTTGGCATTCATTTTCATTAAAAAGTGCCATTCTACCCTTGTCATCTCCGTTTCCAACCACAGAGGAGGCTACCATGAAAGTAAAAATTGTCCGTCCGGAACGGTAACGTCTTCGTGAGAAAATGTTATTTCACCCAAGTGTGTTTCTAAATTGGTAATTTGAACGCACCTGTGCAGTTTTTCCGACCAACTCCAACATATCCCGGATTACAGGTACACGCAAAGGACCCAACAGTATTGATACATGCAGCGTCGGTGTGACAGTCGTCAGTACCGTTCGCACATTCGTCAATATCTAGAGTTCAAAAAATATTTGTTTCAAATAGTTAATACACTTATGAAGCAATTCCATTACCTCCGGGCACACAACCCTACGTGAAATCCCTCCAAACAATAACGTGGCTTAGAACTTATTACTTGAACGATGTGTATCCAAATCCGGGACTCAAGGTTACTCACTATACCAGGGACGTGTTTTATTCATTCATGTGTATGAGAAATCTGATCCCCCGCACTAAGAACTTCGGACACCTTAGGTATTCAAATGTTCTTCAATGGGATCGCATATCAAAATAGATATTATAAGCTATTATAAATATTTATAATTTGTTTAATACCCGTCGTATATGCCTATTATTTTCTATGTATTTTCCCTCTACAGGGAGGACGGCACTTGATTATCACACTTGTGGCAGGAGACAGGGAAACGTGATCGCTTAGGTTTGAATTTCAGATGCTTTACCATGCGAGGTCTTGTGGCCCAATGGATAAGGCACTTGCCAAGTAAGCAAGAGGTCCTGGGTTAGATTCCCGGGCGAGATCGTTTTCCCATAATTGTCTCTTTTCTATCCACGACGGCGAACCTGTTTAAAATATTTATAATGTGTTTAATACCCGTCGTATATGCCTATTATTTTCTATATAAGCTATTCTGTTCATGGAGCAGTCATTTGAACATAGCTATCAAACAGGGACGAAGGTCTGTGTTCCAGGTTTCAGGCAATAACAAGGCAATTCTTCGCGGTAAACACTACCACAAATATACATCAGTCACTGAATATACAATCCTTATACCGGATTAATAAGTGTACCCCCATGTCCCCATATCTTGTATATTTTCCCCACATAATCATGATAATGCTTAAACAAAAACACACTAACGCACCTGTGCAGTTGGCACGACCATCTCCAGCATATCCCGGATTACAAGCACACACGAATGAACCATCAATATTGGTGCATGTTGCATCCATGTGGCAGTCGTCAGCACTTGTTGCACATTCGTCAATATCTGGAATATAACAACAGATCAATGTCGTTATTTGGTTTGATTTTAATCCATGAACTCTTTAGTAGTATCGAACTAATCACAAAGCAGTTAACCAAATCACGCAGAATGCAATGCAAATGGCTAAGTGAACTCCGTGTGCGCGCCGTATGGTTCGCGTACAACGCACTTGTCAATGGAACGCGGGTTTACCGATTTGTTTTGCTGCGGGTGTTGGCAAATTTGTTAACGAGGTTTTTATTGGTTATCAAAAATTAGAACAATTACTTCACTCGCGCAAATGTTGATATGATCATAAGAGTACTCTCTCCAAACAACGAATTTATTGACCTATACACATAACTAACGCATCCACCCCAGAACACATTGAATGTTCGTTTCGGTTCATCCCCGTAGACCAAGGAAGAATTCCTTGCACATACTATATAAGGTATAAATGAATTGGTCATAGACAGAAACCAGTAATTGATGATTCCATGACGCCATCGGAAATGTAATATGTATTGCCAAATATTCAATTGTTATTACATTGGTGGCACTTATTTTAATTAAGAAGTGCCATTCTATCCAAAGTGTTCTTTTCACATGTTTCATGTTTTAAATTGGTATCATTTGAACGCACCTGTGCAGTTAGCACGACCGTCTCCAAAATACCCTGGATTACAAGTACACACAAAGGACCCAACAGTATTGGTACATGTAGCATCTGTGTGACAGTCGTCAGCACTTTTCGCACATTCGTCAATATCTAAAATTAAAAAAACACATATTTATATTAATTAGTAAATATAGCCACGAAAATACCCTGCTGAAGCAAATCAATTGCAACACCTCCGCTCACACTCCCCTAGTGAAATCCCTTCAATCAAGAATATGACTTAGAACTATTCAACCCAAGACGATGTGTGTCCAAAGGGTTATTCGCCATACTGGGGACATTCATTATCCATTCATGTGTATGCAAAATATATCACACTTCAAACTTAAGACAGTTTAGGCCTTCAAGTTTCTTTCCATGTGGTCGTTTCTTAAACTAGATGTTACAAGCAATTATGTTAACAGGGCAATCATTGACACATAGCTAACAAACGGGGCGAAGGTGTGTGTCCTATCCTTGTTTAAATCCAATAACACGACCATGATAGTGGTACACACTACCACAGCTACATATTAAATACACAACAAATTAAATGAACACATTAATAGTATACATGGTGTAACAAATAACGCAATTTATAAATCTGACACTGGAAATATCCATATCACCTATACCTCCAACATAATACCCTTTTTTAAACTAACGCACCTGTGCAGTTGGAACGCCCATCTCCAACATATCCCAGATAGCAAGCACAGGCGAATGAACCATCAATGTTGGTGCACGTTGCATTCATATGGCAGTCGTCAGCACCTGTCGCACATTCGTTCATATCTAAAGTATGCAAAATGTTTAATATTTGTATTTGGTTAGAAAAAAACTTACTTCACGTGGGTCGGCAGCGAAAAAAAGTAGGTATTGAAACTTGTGGGACACCGTGTATCATGTCATGTGTTACTGTAACCGTGGGGTTTTATCATGTTGATGGTATTCATTTTTCAAGTGTCGCTCTACTCCTATCCACTCAATTTACAGTCAACAACGGTGGCCAAGACGTGACGATTGTCCGAAACAGTGAGTTTTTATAAACTTTCATTTTATCGAATTGTTCCTTTCCATGTATCAATACTTAATCTGAACGCACCTGTACAGTTATTATGACCATCTCCATTATATCCTTGGTTGCACATACACTCGAATGACCCAATGGTATTGTTACATGTAGCATCGGCGTGGCAGTCGTCAACATCAGTCGCACATTCGTCAATATCTGAATCATTGAATCAAATACGTAATGTACCTATAAATACTTTATAACACCGTCAGATAAACGCATTTGCGCTAAAACTTTCAAACAAGAATGTAGTTTAGAACTGTTCAACATAAAATGAAGTGTTCACATAAATTACGTTCTTATTATTTTACTAGGGGGGGGGGCTGTGGTACCGCGCCATTTTGCAATATTTTGCGAAATCGATCGTGGTTATCACGTGATACGTATCGTGGAAAAATAATGTACACTGTTTTAACGAAATGCACTGTGGGATTGTGTTACCAGCCTAAAATTATAGAAGTCGCAAACCCGGTCGCAAACTTGCTTATATTGAGCCTAGCTATAACAAGCTAAAAGTGACATCTCTGAATGTATTACAAAAGTGTGAAATTGTTGGACACACTGGTAAAATGGTTTTACAACAAGTTTTACTATCATATTATCAAACTGAACTCAAGTTAAATCACTCTATATCGAGCAATAATATAATTGTTTACGCATTTTAATTGTTTAGACAAAGTTAAATAAATCAAGGATACATTTATGATAGATAAATAAATAAAAAGAAAACTATAAACGCATGGGCGGCATTTATAATTGATAAAAATTGACATAACAATGATGTTACATTAATATACCATCAAGTTTAAAAAATAGAAAATTAATGGGAATATTCGAACCCGTGATTTCCGATTGCCAACGACATGGCCAACCTACGCACGCCACAGAGATTTACGACTGTAATTGTGATAGTTTTATTATTTCACCATGTCCATTCATTTATAACGAACGGATTTTTATTGTGCCATTTTTGCCAAATGTGTGTGTTGCTCTCGCACAAAATGTGTTTGTAATTTGATTATAATTCTTATTTTTAAAAGAACGGTAATTTTTTTTTGACATTTTCGAGAACAAAATGGCGTAACCCTGATACGGTAAACGCCAGCAGTGTGGTGTCCGCGTGGGCAAGCATACAGATGATGCTAAGCAAATCCAGCATATAAAACAAAAAGTGCTCCTATTGGGACTCGAACCCACAACCTCTTGCTCCTCAAGCGACTTTCTTTCCACTACACTAACCGTGCTAATTGAAAAAAATTAACGCAAATAATTTATTTATATCATGGGTCATGGGTTAATGCACTGTGTTAAATTCTACAATCCCGGCCGCCACTCTGTTCAAAGGCACAAAAAAGTTGACTTGTTTTATGCTTTTTTGCAATTCTGAGGTGTGCAGTTCGATTTTCTTTCTCGAATTGTTTAGAAAACCATCCATTTTAGAACATCTGACATTTAAAATGAACTGCACACCTGGGAAAGTATGATGCCAAGGGCATATTTTTTGCACGTAAATCCAATACAAGAGTTTTGAAAATCGACAAAATATGACGTCATAACCATTGCTTCGGGACAAAATGGCGCGGTACCCCACCCCCCTATTATTTTACTATATTTATACGCACTGCCCTCAATAGTCGAGAAATGGTAATAATTTTGCCGTTGATTGCCACATCCCGGTAATTCGAGTGTAACGCTATGGGAAAACATACAATTTCTTGGTGGCAATTTTATGAAAAAATGCCGGACATTTCATCCATAAAATGTATAACACTTTGAAGAGTGGGACTAAGGCTACCGGCTGGCATACTTTGGGGATAGCATACATTTTAAAAGGCTAGTCAGTAAGGTGGGGAACACCGATGTCATGCGAAATACGTGAAACTTCGTAGTTGCAGATGGCATTTCTCAAAGAGAGTAGTTTTAATCAAAGTATAAGTAATTGTAGTTGATAAAATGTGTTTCAAGCTTTCCATTGATATCAAATATGTGGTATTTATCAACCAAATAATGTGTTAAAAATGTACACCAAGGTATACCTTTAAATTTGACCTTTAGTAGGGGATGTACAGCAATGTACAGCTATGCACAGTCTCACGGTAAACTATAGGGGCATGTACATTCCTATGCACTCCATATGTATTTGTATTTGGCGCGCATATTTAGTCTGCTAAGCAGCAGGATTTAATAGCGCGTGCAAGGGTCCAATTGTCATATCGATTGGCTGATATTTACAATAGCATCTGAGGCTACAAAGAAGAAGAACAAAGTGAGTCATCATCGTAAAATGAGTCTCTACACGGACAAAATGACTCATTTTGAGCCATAGTGTGTCACTACACGGACAAAATGACTCATTTTTCGATGATGACTCACTTTTTTATTTCTGTGTATTATACCTAACTAGAGCGGTTCTCGGCTTTCGCGGTTCTCGGGTTTGGCGGTTGGTGGATTTGAATGGTAAAATGATTTTGGACAAAACCTAGCTGGGTCTTGTGGGTTTGGTGTAGTGTATAGTTGTATTAATATGTTGAAGTCAACTTATTTTGTTCTGCCTGTTGACATATTTTTTGGAAGATATATGATTATATGCGGCACTACAAGTAGGCTTCATAAATGTGAAAGAGCTATGTATAGGATTAATGTCTTTAAGTATTTGTTCTAGGCTTGACCGACAAAAGCAAAATTTGAAAAATTAGCCCAAATACCATTATTTGGTTAAATAATTCAATTTTCGTTTGGTACGTTTGAGATCGATGATGCAAAAAAATCAAGTCGCAATCAATTTGGCGACAAAAGAGTCATTCGCATAGAAATCATAATTATTTTTGTTTTAATTCTAGGCTTGACCGACAAATATCAAAATTTGAAAAATTAGCCCAAATACCATTATTTGGTTATTAAAGTAATTCAATTTGTTTGGGTACGTATGAGATCGATGATATAAAAAAGTCAAGCCGCAATCAATTTGACCACAAAAAAGTAATTCGCATAGAAATCATAACAATTTTTTTTTTAATTCTAGGCTTGACCGACAAATATCAAAATTTGAAAAATTAGCCCAAATACCATTATTTGGTTAAATAATTCAATTTTCTTTTGGTACGTATGAGATCGATGATATAAAAAAGTCAAGCCGCAATCAATTTGACCACAAAAAAGTAATTCGCATAGAAATCATAACAATTTTTTTTTTAATTCTAGGCTTGACCGACAAATATCAAAATTTGAAAAATTAGCCCCAAATACCATTATTTGGTTAAATAATTCAATTTTCTTTTGGTACGTATGAGATCGATGATATAAAATTCAAGCCGCAATCAATTTGACCACAAAAAAGTAATTCGCATAGAAATCATAACAATTTTTTTTTTAATTCTAGGCTTGACCGACAAATATCAAAATTTGAAAAATTAGCCCAAATACCATTATTTGGTTAAATAATTTAATTTTTTTGGAACGTATGAGATCAATGATGCAAAAAAGTTAAGCCGCAATCAATTTGGCGACAAAAAAGTCATTCGCATAGAAATCATAATTATTTTTGTTTAAATTCTAGGCTTGACCAACAAATATCAAAATTTGAAAAATTAGCCCAAATACCATTATTTGGTTATTATAAAGTCAATTTGTTTGGGTACATATGAGATCGATGATACAAAAAAGTCAAGCCCCAATCAATTTGACCACAAAAAAGTAATTCACATAGAAATCATAACAATTTTTTTTTAACATTCTAGGCTTGACCGACAAATATCAACATTTAAAAAATTAGCCCAAATACCATTATTTGGTTAAGTAATTCAATTTTTTGGGGTACATATGAGATCGATGATACAAAAAACTCAAGCCGCAATCAATTTGGCGACAAAAAAGTCTTTCGCATAGATTTTTAATTTTTTTATTTTAGGCTTGACCGACAATATCAAAATTTTAAAAATTAGCCCAAATACCATTATTTGGTTAAATAATTCAATTTTGTTTGGGTACATATGAGATCGATGATACAAAAAAGTCAAGTCGCAATCAATTTGACGACAAAAAAGTTGTTTGCATAGAAATCATTTTAATTCTAGGCTTGACCGACAAATATCAAAATTTGAAAAAATTGCCCAAATACCATTATTTGGTTAAATAATTCAATTTTTGTTGGTACGTATGAGATCGATGATACAAAAAAGTCAAGCCGCAATCAATTTGCCGACAAAAAAGTCATTCGCATAGAAATCATAACAATTTTTTTTTTTAATTCTCGGCTTGACCGACAAATATCAACATTTGACAAATTAGCCCAAATACCATTATTTGGTTAAATAATTCATTTTTTGGGGGTACATATGAGATCGATGATACAAAAAAGTCAAGCCGCAATCAATTTCATGACAAAAATGTCTTTATAGGCCTAATGATTTTTTTTTTAATTCTAGGCTTGACCGACAAATATCAAAATTTGAAAAAATAGCCCAAATACCATTATTTAGTTAAATAATTCATTTTTTTGGTACGTATGACATCGATGATACAAAAAAGTCAAGCCGCAATCAATTTGACAACAAAAAAGTCATTCGCATAGAAATCATAACAATTTTTTTTAAAATTCTTGGTTTGACCGACAAATATCAACATGAAAAATTAGCCCCAAATACCATTATTTGGTTAAATAATTCATTTTTTGGGGGTACATATGAGATCGATGATACAAAAAAGTCAAGCCGCAATCAATTTCATGACAAAAATATCTTTCGTGTATGAGCATTTAAAAAAAAAATTAAGTAGGCCTGAGTCTGACCGACAAATGTCAACATTTTGAATATGGACGCAAATATCATTAATATTAATGTATACATGGATAAATAATTCATTTTTTTTTAAGAACCGATTGTTTCTATGTGCGAGTCGATAATATACATATTTTTTCTATTAAAAGGTATAGCCTTTGCTAGGGATGTTCATATCATTGACTACAGAGGGCGACATTTTTTTGAAAATTAGTTGACCAAAATATGTAGAAAACTCCATGTTTACCTCTAGATGAATACAGCGATCCCGGGACAGCGATGTAGTACGATGTGGCTAGGATGTATTCACATAAAACGTCGGGCGGATTCTTGTCAAAATGAAACTATACTGAAACCATAATGAAGAAGCTGGGAAAAGGATGGCTTAGAGGAGGGAGTGGGTGGCATTTGTGTGTGTGGACAGATTGGATGTTTTTAGGTGAGATATCGGACGAAAAGTGTGTTTTGTTTTTGAACAATTGGAGCTTTTTTCACCAAAGCAAAAGTAATAAAATATTGGAATTTGGCCAGAGGAATTTGGAGGTTGTTAGTTATGAATATTTATAATGGAGCAGCGAAGGCCAACTTCCCTGAACAGAATGGAGACCCGTATTTTATTGTACTATGAATGGCATAAAAGATAACAAAATGGGAATGAAGATTACTATGAATGGTATAAAAGATAACAAAATGGGAATGAAGATCTTTGAAAATATATATTTGCGTTAGTTATAATGTGTGTCATATATTTTGCATCGTGTACAATTTCTTGTTGTGTTTTCCGAGTTATTTCTTGTACATCATAAATCATCGATCTTTTTCGTCATGCCCACACACTGCCACCAAATGGAACCATTCACCGCCGTATCGTCAAGCCCACATACTGCCACCAAATGGAACCATTCACCGCCGTATTTGCCGGGGTACCAAACACGCAATGTTTTGCATCAAACACGATGGAAATATCCGGTAAAGAATTTACATCAAACACGATGGAAATATCCGATAAAGAAACCGGTTTTCGTTCACACGAAGTACGGTAAATTTACTGAAATGTATCATCATTTTAATGCATTGTTCATGATAAGAATAACTATCGTTCAGCCAAAGACTTTTAATGCCTTGGTTCAGCTAGGCCAATATTTACATGTATTATATGCACCAGTTGCTCGTTGCTCGATTTTCTGCCTGCATTGCTAGCTACACTGTACGCACAGTACATTGTATTCCATTCACAGCCACCACAACGGGGTTCTGTATGAGCACACGATAGCACTGCTGGTCCGTTTCCGAGTAATACGTCCGTCGTAATGCCTAGTCACGTGATCAACCATTTCCTTTATATACGCTTGTACAGTATTCTCGTTATCAAACCGCAAGTTCATAACTCATAGCCCGTGTACCCATGTATAGAGCCATTGCATTCGGGCTCGATGTGCCTGTCGTATCCTGATGAAGAATGAGCAAGCTAAAACTATAACTGGTTGAGACCCAGCAAAGAGATAAGAAGCACGGTACTACAGCTATTCATCGCTGTACACAAGGTCCGATGCGGATACTGCTTAGTCAATCGCCAATCGATTATCATCATTCAGTTTAACATGTTTAATTTGTAGCACGACCTCATTATTTGAGTAAGCGCGCTATTTGAATCCAGTATTATCCAATACAATACAATACAATACAGAAAGCATTAATTGCGCCATTTCCAAAAGGCTCAGAGCGCTTACAAGATAAAACCTTAAAATTACAACTTAAACTACAAAATGTGAGTGTAACATGAGCATAGTACGTACAATATATATAGCAATTACAAAATAGATTAGAAACAAAATATAAACAGAGAAAACTGTTTAAGGGAACAAATGAGTTTTAAGAGCTTTTTTGAACACACTTGTAGATGATGATTGACTAATACAGATAGGTAGCTTATCCACACGTTCATTACACTTTTTAAATAACCTGAACGCACTTTAGCATGGGATGGCTACCGACATACAGAACGTGATAGATTTCTAAAATGAATAATCGCTTTATTTTTGGCATTTCAGAAGAGATATGACAATTAAAACCTATTGGGTACATTCTTGGGCATATACACAAGGTATTATGATAACAACGTTCATGGTAATGTGTTTATATTTAACATGAATTGAGAAACAAATGTTATACTTTAATTCATAAACAAGTTCTTCAAAACATCACTTTTTTTAGTTTAATTCATAATGAATCTAAATACAAACTATGATATTTGGTTATCAGATACATTGTTTATATGTTCAAGAATGTACCCAATAGGTTTTAATTGGCATATCTCTTCAGAAATACCATAATTTCAGCGATATAAATGCATATTATTTCAGAAATATATCAAGATCTGTGAGTCGGTCACCATCCCATACTAAAGTGCGTTCAGGAAAGGAAATTAAGAAAAGTGTAATACACGTGTGGATAACACTGGATTAAAAATAGCGCGCTACTACTCAAAGGATGAGTTCGTGATACAGATTAAACTGAATGATGATAATCGATGGGCCATCAACTATAACAATGTCGCATCGGATCATGGATCACTGCACATGGCAGTTATCAATGGGCGTTTCTTATCTCTTTAGGTATATTGTCTCAGATAGCACGTACACAATCTTACAGAATCAATACCTCCGTGAGCAACTACTTAACATAGAGGTGAACCTTTGGTGACACGGTTGCTATGTTGTTGGCAAGTAGTTATATAACCTTGGTGTCAATCCAATATGTTGGAGACTTCCAATAACTGTTTAAGGGCGATAGAGGGCAGGGGGCACAATTTATTCTTCTAATCTATGTGTGTTGTGCATCTGTGCGTATGAGAAATCTGATATCCAACATTTGAAACTGAGGAAAGGTTACGGACTCGAAATAACTTGCATGCATTCTCATTTCAAACTTGGTATCATATGCAAATCTGTTCACAGGTCAATCATTGGAATGTTTAAAATGTGATGTCAACGGAAAAACTATTTATCGCAATACTGAATCAGAGACTACTAAACATATATATGACAGAAATGTACGTGAAATCTGTCTGGAAAATAAATTTAATATTCATTTAATTCAGTTCACACCCCTGCAAGTATCTTAGTGAAAGTAACTTATATTAAATGTCATACGCACTAAAATAAAGTTTCCCAGTGCGGCTTTCACAAATAACATAATGAAACTTGATAACATCATTGACACGCAATACATTCCGTGGTACCTAATAAATGGTTTTACATGGACAATTGATTTCCAAGATATTCTCTACCAAATGAATGACCACTAAGTTATCTTAAACACCATCATGGCGGTATACATGTATATCAGGCATATAGACGCTATATGTCTTCAACGGTAAATGTACTTTCGAATAATCGAATAGTACCGAAGTAGCCCCATGGCCCTATCTAATCCCTTAAAACAAAATGTTAATCAGAACGCACCTGTGCAGTTATCACGACCATCTCCATCATATCCCGGGTTACACGTACAGGTGAATGATCTAATTGTATTGTTACACGTAGCATCGGTGTGACAGTCGTCTGCGCTTCTCGCACATTCGTCATCTAGAATATTAATACATCGGGTTTATAAACGGGCACATATCTACGTATGCATGGTTATATAGTAGGATATTATCTTAGGGTTTGCCTCGAAAATGATGCCATTATTATTAACACTTTCCACTTGGCAGGCGTCTGCAGACGACATTCCAAAATGTTTCAAAAATGTCAAAATAATACGATTTCATTACTGATTACTATATTCGAAATCACCGTGTGAAATGCGATGGAATAAGTACAAATATGCCTAGCATTGGTTCAACAATCCTAAAGGTAAGCTTTAACAGTTGGAAAAGGTTTTTAAAAGAAAACTGTTTTGTAAATTGTAAAACCAATAACCGCGTGGAAAGTGTTAATACGTTTGAATACGGTGTGGTTCTAAAAGGGTGTTTTATATTAGTCGAGAATAATTGACTACAAGCTTGTATTTGGTCGATTTCTTTCTTCTTTCGTTATTCTTTGGCAGTTGGACGAACTTAATATAGCATACTTTGAAATCTAAAAAGTCATAGTTTGCAACGTCATATTTCGAAATGTTATAATCAGTGTGCTTTCAACTAACTGAAAATAGCTAGTTATCTTGAAAGTCAAAGTGCTATCTACTGAATAGAGCAAACTATTTCGAGAGACAATGTGCGATCTACTGAAAATGGAAAACTGTCTCGAAAGTCAATGTGATATCTTCTGAAGATAGCAAATGGTAATATTAACAACCAACGTGCTATCAACTGAAGATAGCTAATTAGTCAAATGCTATGCAATCAACATTTGTTTTGGAGATCAACATGACGTACACACCATGTCTACACAAATTAAGGTCGTACCTGTTAAATTTAGAAGGTACACTTTTCACCATATGATTAATACAACCCAGTCTCCTTGAGAATTACAAGTCAGCCTATTTAGACTGAAACCACATTTATATTAAGGTGGTTTTTTTTCTAGAACGAAATAACGTAGTGCATATCAGAGTCTTTAAAAGTATCATGTGTTTTAATTTGTCTTTAATTCGAAAAAACATTTCTGCTAATATCAAAAAAATGCGCAAGCGGGGGAGGCACACGTTTCCTTAAAAACTTACAGGTAACGTGTTTCTAACTTCGAAATGAATCAGTTGAGTGTTAAAATGGGAAACTGTTGCGCCTTTCGCGCAAATTAGTGTAAATGTTGCATATTAAATGTAAGCTGAAATAAGTTCAATTTGTCACAAGATGGCGTGAGGAACGTTTTTCTGGGCCATTTCAGTTACAAAAAACGGGAAAGTGTTGTTTATACATATTTCAACAATATAATAATATTAGGGTAACAGTAACATTAACAGTAACAGTAACAGTAACTATTTGTGCTTCCGCCGGTAATGTTGATTTATATAAGGTATGCTACTATACTGACTGCATGAAGATAGCACACTATCCATGCGCTATAATCTTCTAGGGATAGCGAACTATCTAATAATCAATTTGATATCTACTGAAGGTATCAAATTATCTTAGATACTATCTGCTAAAAAATAGAGCATGATACTCCACATGGTTTAATCGAACAATCATCTATGTAAACGTGTGTTAACGAATCAACAGTGGTTGAACGCGAAATGGCAACACGCTAATAAGTGATTGGTGCGCTTGGTCATTCGGACACAACACCCACGTACTATGCGACCAATTGCGCGAACATAGTCGAAAGATTTATCTTTACAGACGGTCCTATACGGTGAATTTGATCTTCTACCAGCTGTACCTTCAAGTATATTTGCTGTTCATCCCCTATATTATCTGGTTGATTATTTTTCCCCATATCAAAATGTTACGAGTACAAAATAGGCCTACGCGCAATACATGCATTTTACGGAATAAACCTCTCCTTTTCTGCATGACTATGCCTCCCACAGGATTATATCCCAAACATTTAACAACTTATGTTTGTTGAGGATCATGTCCTCACATTCCTCTCTACAACTTATTGTTGCATATTCCTGGATGTAGATTTCAGGTTGCGTCTTATCCCCACTGTATTTTCTATAACTCTGCCAAATAGGGCTCGCGTGCCGGGCATAGCGTTGTTTTTCCAGTACCCGGCGCTCGCATATACTGCATTAATGAATCGGAGACATTTGATTGGGGCACATCTGACATACATAGGTTATGAATATAAGTCATTGACCTAAAAGGGGTAAAATTTAAAACATACTCCGAATTTGATCGGGGTAGTTTGGTCTTATTTCTTTTGATGTGGAAAAAAGAAATGTAATCATATCCTCGGGGTCTTTTAAAAAAATTACTCGAACTTTATGTGGGCCATTAGTTATGTTTAAGCATGTTGTAAAACATTATTTCCAACATGTGGCTTTAAACAGTAATGAACTAGGGTCATATGTTCATATCGCTTGCCTTAGATATGAATTTATCGTTTTGTTATTCATGGGAAATAAATGCGTATTCGTTGTTTCAAGATAAATTAAATTGCACGTCATCAAAATGGTAGTATTAAAATGTCATGCATTATTATCAACATTTTCAAAACTGAGTTGATTTTTTTCTAATTTTTTGTATAAAAAAACTGCGAGTTCATGCACGACAATTCCATCCAATATGTACGTCTTTGTTCACATGTTATACAATTTTAAACTATGACTTGAAATGAATAACGCATTGACCAATTTGCACAATCCGGTAGTACAAATTCACGGAACTATGCAAATTACGCACGCGCGAATTGCAGTGACATTACCAAAACACTCTGCTTATTTTTAAAAAGAGAATGACTATGTACTAAACTGTCTTGTAGCGATTTTTCTAAGACTGTATACACGACGGCATACACATTTTCGTAAATTCTCGCATGACTTCTGTTCAGAGCGTAACGGGAAAGACCGTCGTGTACGAGATAGTGCGTTGATAATGTCTTATATCTGATTGGTGACCCTTAAGGGGGGTGTATAAATTGTATACACATTAGCATTGAGCGTGGTTTGTAGTATACTATCAGATTTAAATGATTATTATCATTTAAATTAACGCATTATTCACGTGTATGTCATACTCACTTGGTATTATATTGAATCCTGCAGGATATGAAAAGGCGTGACTATGCATAAATCCATACACGGTAACAGAGAACGTTGCGTATGTATCGGGATGTCCTACACTATGTGTACCAGGTGTCACCTCACCGCGGGAAACACACATGTCACCCTGAGAGAGTCTGTCCCAACCAGCAACATGGATGGTGTCGTCGTACATCATGTCGGGTATATATGAACAGTTTCCTATGATGTTGATGTAATAGGTGTAATCGGGGACTTGGGTGATATCATACACAGGGAAGATGACATTGCCAGCAAACATCTCCGTGGGGGGTACGATAACCATTGATGTGTCACCTTTTCCATCACTGTGTCCTTTCATATACTGCATTACCATTACAGGGTGAGATGACTTGATCAGCGTTACTGTGTCATCATTTACAATGTTTTCGAAGAATTCACCATTATCAATATTAATCGTTCCATATTGTGATATATCTACAGTTGCGTCTTCAGATGCAATAATTCGATAAACGTACCCATTCAAGCGGCCCATAAATGGACCGAGGGTGAAACTATACCAATACAAATCCACTGAAGGCAATGCTTCTAGTAGAAGATCACCTCCTCCATCACCAGCCGGTACAGTGGATGCTTCTGATCCAGCCATTACAGCTATGGGCTTATTGGATGTTATCACACTACCGGTTAGGTCATTGGTATCGTCATGTATTTGATATGCTTCATAGGCATCCATTGTAATAGATATGCTTTGTCCTGTAATGGTGTTTATTTGGATATCAGTCTGATCTTCCACTGCTGACAAAGAAAACTCACTAGGATAAGTACTGTCATAAGGACCGTAGGTAGCCACGATATATTCCGTTCCTAACCCATGGACAGGTATTGCCAGAAATCCATCCGGTTGAACCCCTTCAGTCGTCATTCCATACACAGAAACTCCACCATTTGCACGTACAATCACCGTATTGTCCTGCACTTGAGAGTCCTGCAATAGGTATGTCGATGTCGGTAACATACACTCTGCATGCTGTTGACGATTCGTCGTGGTTTTCTCATAGAAACCAATGCCTGGTACAGTGATGTTGACGTTTACATTTGTATCATATGGAGTAGTTATCATCAGAATAGGAGCGAGTGATGGGTAAAGAGCAGTCGGGAAATTGAAAATAAACTCTTTTCCAACTGTTCCGGGGGTAGAATCTTCCATATGAGCTACGAATGAAAAGAAATGTAAAGAACACAATATAATTATAACCGTCACCTTTTTTAGTTTCAACATAATATACAAGGTGATTAAAAAAAACCACCTACTATAGTGAAAAGAAGCCATCTTGTTTCAAAACTAAGTTGAATTGGGAACTTTTCAAAGGTAAGAATAACCTGCTTATAGTGACTTTGAAATGACGAAGTCAGTCGCGTTTACAATTTAAATGTGTGTCCACGAGGCACCTAAAACATGAATAAGGAGAACATGCCCTTCATTCATTCAAAACCAGAGATTAATGTATGGTCGGCCTAATTGAAATTGTACGAACACTGTATATTTAGATGGAAGAAACATTCTAAATGTTCACCCCCACACGTCATGCTAAGTATTGTGTATAGTGTTCTAAATTTGAATAACAATATCAATGTGAAGTTTATTGAAAAGTTTATTGGCAAGATATTAAAATGTAAAAATGGAATGTGTGCAGTGTTAATTGAAATTCACTATACGTGTACCTCGTCGACAGATATGGAATTTAAGTACCACAGTAAACATTGTCCACCATAGGCAGACGCAAAGTTAACAAGCCTATAATGTTTGGTTCTTTTTGGAGGCAGGGCTATCGAGCCCGCCTCCTTTAGGGGTAGGAAATGACCAAATGGGAAAACGACATCTTACGTACAGTTTACATGTGACAATAAATCCCTTACGTTTTACCATGTCACAATACATAATAACAGATCCTCTCTGTTTTAGCGAACACCTATCAACAACGAGAGTCGCTGACCTTTTTCAATTAAAACCCGTTTAGCGAGTTTCATAAACGGGGTTTGTATCATATTCTTGGAATTGGGCTACATTTTGGCTTTGGATGAGGTGTTTTAGGCGACATTTGTGATGTGATGTGGCAACACTGCATATCTGATCAAATATAACTTATATCAGTTGTTTACACAGCTGCGACTAATTCATGACCAGCAATAATCACATCTTGACTGACTGTGGGTAAGACGAAATGCATTAAAAGATTATTAAACGGTTTTTATTGTTTTAGGAAAGTTTATATACAAAATATGAAAAGAACGTGGCTTTATTGATATAGTTTCCCGTTTGAATGGTGGAAATCGGTTGGCTAGAATTAAAGTTACCGAATTCCGATTTTAAAAGATGTTGAATTAATTAAACGGTATATTTTGCGGCGTTATTTGTTCAAGATTTTGTCCCATGGACATATTGCTGTACAAATTCACTGTGTATCAAATATTCATTGGACTGTATTCAAATATTCATTTGAATTTAAAAAGTGTATGGTTTAAAAATTTGTGAGGTTAAAATGCCATGATGTCTATATTGTCAACATAGTGTATATTAATATATTAGTGAAATATAACCTCATAAAAATGTCCAGCAAAATGTGTCACACAACAATTACATGTATTGTGGCTCAAGAATTTTATATGGTTCTTTTGAAAGTGCATGAGATTACAGTAGCTCTCATACACTCTTCATTAATATTTTTTAACATTTCTGAATATAGTTATTAGTCATACTTAAAACCGGGACTTAAAATGGTTGTAAGATATTGTGTTTAATGTTCAAGAAATACAATTATTCAAGTATTCCTCTGCTTCTGCTTATGTTTGTTCTTTAAATGCAATAAATTGAGTATGTTTTCTGCAAATCAGTCTCATCAGGTGTCCACAAGTTCCGTCTTTATTCAGCCACTTCATAGACTATACAATTGGTTTATCAAGTCGTCAGCCTGCTTCGATAATTGCCTAACTCATTTTTTCTAGTTCTTAGAAAACAACAAAAGTATGAAACCTGTTACCTTTGTACCTGTTACTCATTTTGCATTATTGATGGATGGATATTCATTATGTGGAATGATGCTTGTATTGTTGATGTGACTTGGATAAGTGCATCCATGCACGCCAATTGAGGATTACGCCAATTGAGGATTGGCGTGCATGGATGCACTAATCCAAGTCATATAGAAACGGATGAACACAGCCATACAATAATTTGATTAATTCCATGGATTTGTCAATGCAAATTCAATAATGCAAAATGAGTAACATGTTAGAGTGGTTTGGTGGCCTTTTTGTAACAAATCTCTTCATTTATCAACACTTTTGATTGGTCAATGACTTAGGTATTATAACAGCATGTGCATAATGCAATGAAGTCACGATTTATGCAAAAAACTCAATTTTGCTGAAAAGTGAGTTAGGCAATTATCGAAGCAGGCTGACGAAGTGTTAATGATATAATATTTGAATAGTGGATTTCCCAGAAGGGCCAGATTGCAATTCATAAGAACTGTAATCAGAAACACATCAGTCAATGAATAAAACAAACAAGTCAATAGACATGGAGGAAGAACATGGTAAAAAGAAACTATTTAGCCAATATACAAACACGACAATCAACAGACAGACAAAGAAACAGATGTAGCGGGAATTGGATTTAGCAAATTTTTTTTTTTATATATATTTAAAAATGTATTCATCATATGTTAACATATTACCTTTATTTTACCTTGTCCGTGAGTGGGCCATGAAATACCCTGGTCCCCACCCACGGAGCAATTGGTTAGCAATTGATTAGCAATAGGGGGTATGACCCTATTGCCTAATTGGTTAGGCGTGCGCAGTACAGCGGAAAGCCAAACGAAAGCGCCATTGAGGTTTGGTGTACACGCGGACTGAGTAAAATACGTGACGTTGTGGTGGAAAATTGCTAAAACGATAGGATATACAGGGTGACCCAAAAAAATGTTAACACTCCGGGCACATAAGATATCTTAAAAGGACAGGAACACACGGGTCTAATCATGATGTATTATGAAAGCTGAGTAAATAAGCTTTCATTTGCATTTTATTGCGTTCCAATTGGTTACTTAGAACGGGAGATATGCTTCAGCAAACATGAGGAAGCAAAATCGGCTTGGTCCAATTTGCATTAATTACAACTATTTTAACACTTTTATCGTATCGTTTCGGAAAACGACGACTTCTAATAAAAAATCGCTCTGAGTAATTCAAGATGTACTTATTGGTAATACATGTAGTAAATTTGAACACAATTGGACAAACCGTTACCGTAAAAAGGTGCGCGCAAAAAGTGCTTTTAAAATCCAAGATGGCCGCCGTTACCATGGCAACGGTGTCCGTGACGTAATTTTTTTTCGCTTAAAATGAATAGTCTTGCCCAAATACATCTTCTGACCAAAGTTCAAGTGTATAGGTTAAGTACTTTGAAAAATAGCATTTTCTTGTTCAGTCTCCCCTTAAAAGCTTTACTTTCATACTGAGAAGAATTGGACCAAGCCGATTTTGCTTCCTCATGTTTGCTGAGGCATATCTCCAGTTCTAAATAACCAATTGGAACGCAATAAAATGCAAATGAAAGCTTATTTACTCAGCTTTCATAATACATCAAGATTAGACCCGGGTGTTCCTGTCCTTTTAATGTATCTTATGTGCCCGGAGTGTTAACATTTTTTTGGGTCACCCTGTATTGCTCGTTGTAAGCGATCAGTTGGATTTATCAATAGAAGATTTTTTCCGTGGATGTTCTGTGGTAGGTAATTTATGTTAGATGATAAAATTAGGGATTTTAGAACGGTTTTTAGAATCTTGTGTGTTGTGTATACAAATGACTGCAGAGAATCTCGGGCCCTCCTTAGGGATGGCTCACAGATTCTCCCAGAAATATCATAAATCTTGTGGAAGTGACCAGACGATCGGGAGGGTAGGAAATTACATGTACATGTTTCTGTTATACTATTAAAAATACTGTGGGAACCTGATTTCTAAATTTTGGACCCTATTTGGCGATTTTAGAGACGCAAGTCACATCATATTTGGTGAAATGTGGGGGCGTCCTATGCTGTACAGTGCATTATAATAGGCATTCCGTCCTTTTTCTGAGAAGAATCATGACCGGTTTTTCCCTGATTTTTCATGTTTTTGTGGATATGGCTACAAAGCGGGGATGGTTATGGCTAGTTGAAGAAATTACTATAGGTGACATTTGATACCCTGTCGAGTTTATAAATTCAACATTTTGTACTGTTTTGGCGAAATTCCTGTGCAGAGTTACGCAGGTTCAGAAACTGTTTTAATAAAAAATGGCTCGTATTTTCTAACGTGTGAGATATGGGAGAAAACCATTTCCTATGCATCGGTGTTTCAGTATCATTTTTCTACCTCCAAAATTTCTCTTTGTGATTGACAAATGGAGTTGACAATGCCATAGTAGTGAAAATAGACCCTTCTAGCGTACGGATGGCTGGTGATTGAACGCTGATTTTGATTTTTAGAGACGATTTGCGCGATTTTTCTAATTCCATAGTTTGTGAAAGTTATCAAACTTGTATGCATAAAACGGTACCCCTGCGTAAATCAATTTGAGATGATGACGTCATGATATTCTAGAAAATTCTCGAAAGGTGCGAAGTGCATTCTGGGTGTTGCTATAGTAACTCGGCGTAAGAAAATACGATAAATTGTAGACGGTAGGCTTATTTTTGGTTGTTTTGTTCAGAAGTAGAAATCATTACAGAGTGTACCAAAAATAGTACGCTTCACCAAATTACGTTGTATTATGTGGTGATTTTGTATGGTTGCCGTATAATAATCCTGTTTATCAAATTTTGTATGTCGTGCTGTGATTTTGAAATTATTACAGTGTGTTTCCAAATTATTGTATCAAATAATACTTTGTCAGTAGAGATTGAGTACAGCTGGAAATACAGTTGCACTGTTCTGAACATTAAAATATTGTTAATGATTTTTTAGGATTGTCACATGAAGTCAGCTGTTCCTGATTTTCATGCCCTAAATTTTGGATTAGGATTTTCTTCCTGAGCTAATTGTTAGTCTGATTTTTGATTAGTTATTCAGGCTTGCATGTCAATGGTAGTGTGTATGATTATAAATTACCAGTGCACACAAAATATTTTATGAATGTAAATTGAGTCATTGTTTCATGGATAAGTGATTACTCTATACCAAAATTGTCACGCTATCATGATTCAGTGTTGGATTGTGTAAACATGTAAATTGAGACCATGGTGTGGTAGGAGCGATTAGTGAATTGTTTATTATGTATTCTTAAACAACATGGGATGGGCGTGCCGCGTATAAATTGAGCCTGTGCTTTATCTTTTTGATTATTACTGCTATCTAGTATTTGGGTAGGCTTTTTGTGACAATATCCCATCATTCCTTATCGCGTTGATATAGAAACCAAACCAACAGAGATGATTCATGATCACTGTATTGTAAATACAGGGAACTTGCATGGCAAATTATTGTATTTTATTACTTGTGTGTTGGACAGAACAGGTGACCCGGATGTTAAATTACTATGATGATGTGTGTATATATTTGTATGCTAGAGTTAAATAGGTATTCCAATATTCCTGAATACTTTCGGTGGTAATGATTTTTAATCATTCAAAATTTCTTATAATATTGAGGGTTGTCATGTACACAAAGTGTGACCCCTGATTGTGCTGCGGAATAGTCGGCATGTTTGTTCTGATTGGTTAGACCGTTTTGGAGACTTATTACATTGTGTAATGTAATCTGCTGATTTTGGGTTGTAGTTTTTTTTAGTGACCAAAACTAGTGCTTAGTCAAACACTTAGAGCATTTTTGACATTTCACATTTTTTTATGTTCAATGAAAAATTACTTAGTCGATTTTTGCTTTGTCCAACACTTAGAGCATTTTTGACATTTCACATTTTTTATGTTCAATGGAAAGTTACTTAGTCGATTTTTGCTTGTCCAACACTTAGAGCATTTTTGACATTTCACTTTTTTATGTTCAATGAAAAATTACTTAGTCGATTTTTGGAAAATATTTTCAATTTCCAAATCACTTTTTTCTGTAATCAAATTTGTGTTTTGGTGAAACACTCAGAAAGTTTTGGAGGATCAGATTTTGTGTTTTTGGTGAAACACTTATAAAATTTTGGAGGATCAAAATTTGTTCTGTAACACTTAGAAGTTTTCTGTGATCAAAATTTGTGTCTTTGGGAAAAACACTTGTAAATTTTTGAAGTGATTGAAATTTATCAATTGGTCCAAAAATACTTTGTAGATTTTTGATTTCGATATTTTTTTCCTGCTGTGTCAATACTTAGTACATTTTCGATTTCAACATTTTTTCATGCTTGGTGAAAAATACTTTAATGTTTTGACAACTAACTATCTTGTTACATGGTGACACTGTGTCACACTATACTATGTGAAGTACATTGGGGAGCATGCTTATGCATGGGTATTATTAACTGGGGTGAGGTCAACCTTGTTATTGTCCATCCACACATACAATTGTGAATGCCATGACCTTATACTGTATATAGACTAGATTAACTATTAGTGGGAATATCCTACTATCTTTTGTATTGTAGAGCGATTAACCAGTAATTGAAGAAAGCGACGGAAGCAGTAGCCAGTAGCTAGGGAAATACCGTATTGTAGAGCGATTAACTGTAAGTAATGTCACTTCATTTAAAAAGATGAACATTGGCTATAAATATTTTGCTGACTAGGTTGCATGAAAATTGATAGTCAGTTGCATGGAAACCATCAGGCTAGTGCATGCAGAGAGATATCCACATAATAATTAATTGATCGAAGAAATCTAGTCCTTGTTTGACGATGTAAATACCCTCAGTACTATGCCCAATGACGAATAGGAGGGTTATGTGATTGTAAGTAATATCCATGAATTTCGGGTTGGTTGATCAATCAATGATCGATACCTGTGATTCCATCATTCACGTTCAAAGGATCCAGAGGCAGGTGTCCAGGCCGTATCAAAATGCTGAGCAGACTGTTGTATGGTTGGGTTTGTATGGGTAGGTTTGTAGCAAAGACAATGTAAATGTATGCAACTACTTGGGTACTGATTAGTTTCACCGTCAGCTGACCCATTAGTCGTACCTGACGTTGTTGCTAGTTAGTGGTAGATCGTGGAAGTAAACAATAATGCTTACGATAATTATGTTACTAGGGATGAACTAAACTGTTTGGTACAAAATTAATTCATCATAACTTTTAGAGGTATGAAATGGGGATAGATGTTTCTTTATGAAGTCATGCTAATGTTCTGGGATGTTATATACTGTGAGTTTGGGACAATGTATTGAGGTGCTTTTGGTACTCGGACACTTCAAATGAATGTAGACGGGGTTGTATTGATTCTAATGTTAGGGGAATATGACTGTTGTAATAGCTTGAATCCTTACTTAAATATTGAAAGTGGTTGTCAATTGTTCCATTGGAATGATATGTGCGCTCCAAACCATGGCGTCGTACTGAGTAATGAAGTTCGTGCACATGTTGATTGTAGTTTAAGAAACAAGACTTGCGATATTTTGTCAAGTCATGAACGCATTTTACTTTGGTTATCATTGGTTACATACTGTATTGTTATCATAAAGTTTAGATAAGTAGTGTAGTAAGCGCACCCTAAGCGACCCATACTCGCGTAGTGTAGTTTCAGTAGTTATAACATGTGGTAAAAATTAATATGTACTTGGGTGAATTCATCATTCGAGACTTGTTTACAAATAATAGGCTTACTTGTACAAAGTCACCATCCATTCTTTGATCACCAATACTAGGCTTACTTGTGTGTATATATTGCTTTGTGTTGGAAGTACAACGACTATGTACTGCCTCAACAAAATGGCTAATGATCGTGATGAGGAAGTTTGAGCTAATTAACCGACAAATTATGATATGTGTAAATGAAGGAAAAGTATTCGTATGTGCACGTGGCGATGGCGTAGTTGCTGTTATCAACGTACTGGTTGCCGTGCGCGTTGGGGACTGACCTAGAGAAGTTGAGCGACAGAGAGGTTGAGCGACAGAGGGGTTGAGCGACATAGGAGTTGAGCGACAGAGGAATTGAGAGGAAGAGAGGTCTTACCCACGTAAAGGAGACATTGAGCTTAAGCGCGGCGATGTGTTATGGAGCCTGAGCGCAGAGTTGGACTGTAAGCTTGTGGCGCGTAAACATTTACACATATGATAGTCGGTGTGACATGGCATTAACGCAGTGTTCTTCTCTCTTGTATGTTTCAGAACGCTCCATGGTGGTACAATTTTCAAATTTCCAATTTCATTTTCTTTTTAATCCTTAATTCTAATTTTTATTTGATCGCTCCCAATAACCTCCCTTTTCACTGATTAATTTTTAATTTCTCCCCTTTTTGTCACTTTGTCACAAGTTACTTACACCCTAATTTTGTCAATATGGTAACTGTCGGGCTAAGTTGGGGAAATAACACCTAGACAATTTGTAGATGCTGTAGTTGTGGAGTGGTGTGGTTGCGAAATAAATGGTACATAGAACTATAACCTAATTGTCCGGTGCTTTGTTGTTCACGGTAGAAACGCAGGTTCTGCCCTGCAAACTAACCCACGTGGTCTTATAAACCAGGTTTCTAATTTCAACCCTGCCCAAACTTAAATAAACCCAAAAAAATTAGTGGTGTCAGATTGGCAAAAATTGCATTATGCACGCTTCGTGGTAGCTCGGTTCCCGCCACACAGAGTATCAAACGATCCCATAAAGTGTTATGAACAATACATTTATAGCCAGGTCAGTGTAATGCATTATTTTAACAGTAACAATAAGTACATTACAGTTGTTTATATAACTTTGCCTTAATTAACTTTACTGAAAAAATCATTTTTTTTTAACTTGGTTGTAGACAATCTTTAACAAAGGCACTGTATTTGATGTTCAGAGTTAAAAACCATAAAAACACACATTTTTCAAGTATAATGCTCATATATATAATTTGTCTAGAATATATTCACGCTTTTTGATCAGCAATGTAAATCGGCAAGACAATCCACTTCCTTTAAAAACAACATATGCTTATAAGATCACATACTATACCTTTAAGCAAATAAAAAGTACCTTTTAAAGGCAAGCTACCCCTTTGGGTTTCTAGCCACACCCAGTTTCTCTTGGGGAATTGACAAAGTTACAATTTCTCCATTAGACTGTCAGTCACCAAGTAACAGGTTATGACCAATTCATCTGTGGTAAAATGCCAACGTGATCAACCAGCTCTAAGATGTAACATACTTGATTCCAAAAGCCTTTAATGTTTTTACTCATCACATTGTCCTTACTTTTTATAGTATTATTAACATTAGCTAGAGATTTCCATTCATGTTATATTGATAAATAAAACTTATGACATAACCATTTTTTGTTTTACTATCACACTCTGCTGTCTGTTTCTTTAAATTTATATGACTGCCTCCTTTCCTTTTTAAAGGAATTTTTATTATCTCTACCTGTAGGAGTAACACGTTAGTGATAATTTGAACAGATCAATGGTTAAATCAGTTTATGAAAGAGACGTACCCTGTAACATTCGATATGACCATGCGCATATAAAATAATCCGGGAATTAAATTGAAATCTTAAGTAAGGGGTCACTGGGGGTCAAAATGAAAATGTTCACTCCTTTCACTCAAAATGCTACTTGTCCGAGAGTTCACATTCGTCAATACAGATGCACGTGCAGAAAGGTCCTTCATGAACACATTCTCAAGTCAGGGGTCAGTTGGAGTCATTGAGACCGGCAATGTTGCATCTTGTGCCCACCGATGAGTCAAGAAAAAAAATTAAACATTACTTCGCCGGTCAAAGGTAGGGAAATAGTCAAAATGCAAATGGTCTTTCAATTTACTCAAAATGATTTATGGCACGCCGTTTGGGTCAAAATTAACATTGTTTTTGTATACCAATTTGTGTTTTATACATTTTTTGTTTGTTTTACGTGTCAGTTGTTTTTTGTATATATCAATTTGTGTTTTATGTGTCGTTTTTGTACATTAATATGTGTTTTTACCTACTCTTTTTGTATATCAAATTGTGTTTATATGTGTTATTTTGTTGTATATCAATTTGAGCTTTTATGTATCGTTTAATTGTATATACGTGTCGTTTTTTTTGTATATTAATTTGTGTTTCTACATATCAAAATACCAATTGAACACTATCTGCAAACACGCAATGAAAATAGATGGAAAATTAGTGTAAGCAAACCGCGACATGTGTACAAAGGGTACAAACACAAAAACATATAATTATACAAACACAAACCGACTGCGCGAAATGAGCCAGAATGAAGCAGTCCTACGTGCTGTGAATATCGTCATGTTCCGTCGAGCGGTCAAACTTGATTCTGGCGAGATGAGATGACGCAGAGCTGACAGTGGCTGCACTAGGGGCAAGGGGGCATCCCCAAAAAAATATTTGTTTGCCCCCCTCCCCCTCTCCCCTCCCCCTCCCCCCTCCCCCTCCTCCCCCTCCCCCTCCCAACTCCCCCCTCCCCCCACTTTCCCCCCCAAAAAAAATCAATTTAGTTAAAATTATAAAAAAATAAACAGTGATTTTAATAGCATAGCAATGGTCCGTCCGAGGTTG
Organism: Ophiura sarsii; assembly: GCA_035610835.1. NCBI lineage: Eukaryota > Metazoa > Echinodermata > Ophiuroidea > Amphilepidida > Ophiuridae > Ophiura > Ophiura sarsii. The sequence goes on from CM069455.1 coordinate 45,111,764, forward strand.
GAGGTTGGCACAACATCCATATCCGCGTGAACAGCCGACGGACGAGCCAACGTCTGGCCGACTTTTTTCTTACTAAATTAGGTTAAATTAGACCAAATTTGGACAAACAATTATTGCCCCCCCCCCCCCCCAAATGAGGCTGGTCCCGCCACAGGCAGAGCAGACAATGAACCCAAAATGGTAATGACTGATTTGTCACATATCTTCCATGACTTGGGGATTTCAGACATAGCTCTGGAAAAGGTTGAAGAAGAGAAGGTAAAGGATCATTAATTGTTATTCTCAATCACCGGACAACTTAGTAGAAGTTGGAAGGCTACACTACTAGTACTAGTACTATAGTAGTAACCAATATAAAGACTAGGTCCCATCTCAGTCCCTGTAGGTAGACGAATTATCCAGTCCTGGCAAATTTGATCAAATTATTATGCCCGCTAAGTGGGCATATTTGCCAGTATTTACAGTCAATCCAAAAGTAGCTCTTTCAAACAAAAAGTGGCATCTTTTATCCTTTTCATTATATCGATAGCTGAACTCGATACCCAAATATTTTGTGTCTCTTCAAAACAATTCTTGGTTACGATGCCATTTCAGTCATTTTTGGCAAAAAACTATTTCTGAAATTTCATTTTCAAGCTTTCATTGAAAGTGCACTATTACATTGAAAACATTATTAATCTTCTACCCTTATTAATACTGATAGCTTTACTAATACCTAAATATTTAGTGAAACTTCTAAAAAATACTGTTGATTCTTCAAGATTTGATTGAAATGATAATTGTTGGATACTGACATAGCAAAACTCACCTTGTTTAATGATGAGGATACCAAATACCAAATACAATCTCATTCCTCACATGTAGTCACACATTTGACTGTTTGTTATATTAAAAATGGATAAGATGAAGAGTTTGATTTGTTATTCAAAAATTTAATTTGATATAAATAATTATTAATATTTAAATACTATTCAAGATGTTTAATTATAGAACCACAAACAATTGCATTTATTCAATTCAGTCCAAAACATAAGGCCAAAATAAATGGTTTGATTGTCCTCTTACGACCGACCCTAATTTTAAAACTGACAAAAAAGTTGTGTATTTTTTGCTTTTACTAGTGCAAATGAATACTGATTTTACAAACCCCAATTTTTGAAATTACAGAAAAATATTTTAACTTTTTTTCCTTCCAGAATTCTGCTTTCCGGAAATACACTAACATACTAGTATTTTGAAGCTGGCATGAAGTGATTTAAATTCAAATATCCCCATTCACATCTTAAGTGAATTAAGTGAATTAAAGAAATCGTTTTAATCTAATGTGAACAAAAAATCTGACAGACCGACCCTAACATTTGGAGGGGATCTATAATATTTTGGTTTTTTTATTGGAAAATAGATTAAATGTCAGTAATGTTTGGCCAACACACACTCCACCCAACCACACACCAAGCCCCTCTCCCACCGCTAACCCCTACCACCCCCAACCTACCACAAACCCACTCCATCTCCCCACCTTACCCCCCTCGACATCCCCTTCACACCCATACCACCACCACCCTACCCCTTCCCCTCCCCACCACAAACCCCCTCCCCACCCCAAACCCTCTCCCCACCACAACACTTCTCCCCACCACAAACACCCTCCCCACCCCACCCCACCCACCCCTACCTCCGGGGGGGGGGGGGGGGTCAGTGAACATACCAAGCGGGTACACATGCGCGTCCAAGCACCTCTGAAATGGACCCTAAATGGCGTAAACCAGAACACTATTTTGATACCCCTAAATGGCGTAACACATAGTACAAACCCTACTCTAAACGGCGTTACCAACACTCGATAATGCACCCCTAAATGGCGTAATATAGTAATGCTCAAAATAATCTTAATTCATAATCATGTGACATTCATACAGATACGGTATGCATACATCCCTACATACATTCATACATCTATACAGATATGCATGTGATATATATATATGTGAAAAGTCACACATACAACAATTAGTACCCCTTTAAAAAGTCGATACCTCGATGCTGTAATGGATACCCTAAAGTGGACGCGTACCCGCTTGGTATGTAAAATCGGCAGAAAAAACCTCATGGTCAAAATCAGAAATGTACCGCCGGAGGCTCGTGTGTACCGACGGGGATATTTCAGGGGGCCCCCTCTGGTTACGGCACTGTGTGTTTGCATATGTTCTGTCTCTATATTTGTGTTTTTATATCGATTTGTGGTTACGTTATTTTGTTTGCATGTTATTTCGATAATTATGTTAAATATAATTTTGTTTTTGTAGCCTGCGGGTTTTGAGCTTGAGTTTATATTATGTTTTCATATATAGGGCCTATTTGTCTTTGCATATATGACTTTTATTTCACGCTGGTTTGTGTTTGCTAGTTATGTTTCATTTCGTTTGCGTATAGTCAGGTCTTTATATCTTTTTCTGTTTTTATATAGTTTTGTTTGCTATAATTTTGTTTTCAGTATCGTTTTGTGTTCGTTTACGTTATTTTGATATGTAAAAACACAAATTGATATTCAAAAACAACACGTAAAACACAAATTGATATAAAAATTCCCCAGATAAAACACCAATCTATATACAAAAACAATGTTAATTTTGAAACAACACGTAAAACACAAATTAATATACAAAAACAAACATGTAAATCACAAATTGATATACAAAAAACAACATGTAAAGCACAAATTGATATATAAAAAAGGGTCATTGACCTATAAAAGGGTAAATTTAAGACATGCTCTGAATATCACCAGACTTGGAGCATCCTGTGGCCTCCTCGGGGTTAAAGGTAGTCGACTCGTATACCTTGTATAATTTCACTGTCACACAATCGAACAACACCCCCTGATACTTCCCATCCGAGAACCGACCAAATACAAGGTCTACTGGCATTGGATTTACAAAAGAACTGTGCTTGAGCACACTAGGGATTACTAGGGACGATGCTTTTTATGCGTGAAGGGGGTATTTCTGTGGCTGTGTAAGAGTCTCTAGTTATATCGTAAACAATTATCAAATTATTTGTCTCTGTTTAAACGTAAAAAGGTTTTTTATTACACGATATTGAAAGATAGGAAATAGCATGGAAATAGTCACATATGCGGAAATATAGCTATATCTATGAGGAACATATTTTGGGCGAGGACCAATGTCAAAGATAACTCCTAAAGTGTGATTTTAGATCGAAACGGCGGCTATACAGTGCCAGAAAATCGACATTTTGAATTTATCAAGTGAGCAAGATTCGTCTCTCTGCGAAGACGTATATAAATATTCATATACTTCGTATTTATCGTGTCTGCCATTGGTTAATTTTGAACCCCAAGCGAACAAATTGCTCATTACATATGCGTCCAATTTTTGGACGAGCACTAATGTAAAAGTATACGGAGGTCAACGAGGTCAATCCAATGCAAGTAGACCTTTTTTTCCCCGGGGTGAGATCAGAGGATGGGGAGCGGTCCATGGGGAGTGAGCCCTCTATCGGTACAGTGACAAAGAAAAGGAAAAAGGTATACTAAAGCAGACTAGGTTAAAGGGGGCATAGGTTGAAATCCAAGTGATCACTTCTACGGGGTCAATTTAAAAGCATACTCTGATTTCAACCAAACATGAGACAGCTTTTGTCTATTGATAAGATACTTCCATTTTCCAGGTCATAATTAACGGTCACCTGAATACAGGTTATGGTCATCAGCAGTGACATAAATGAGCTCCATTTACATAATTGTATTATCAAATAATATATGATCACAACGATAACTAGTAACCTTAGTCAAGCATCGACTAAGGTATAGACTTGTAATTTGTTGATTTCTGTACTTCTTTCAGTTTTGCGACAACACCACTGCTTGCTGTTTCTTTCTTCTTCTACTGGCAACAGACCGTTACGCATACGCCGATTTTGACCAAACATGGTCAGACGTACCCTTTAGTGAACTACGACTCGGGTTAGTAAGCACGTCAGGATAAACGTCATACATGGGTCACTAGAGGTCAAAAGGTCATATTCGTGTAAAATGCTACTAGTTACAGATGCAGCGAATGAAGATGATCAGAATCGGTCAATATATTTCTTGGGACCTTTTGTATATAGAGTGTGTTAAGCGTTTAAAATTGAAACATCATTGAGGTCATTGGGGTAAAAATGATATATTTTCATTAATTTCACTAAAACTACTTGTCTAAAAGGAAATAACTGATGATCGTCATTGGTCTACAGAAATATCAAGGTTGTTTATGTTAAATTCAAGTCATGCTCGGACTAAGCGGACCTGTTGAAAAGGGAAAATTTAAAACATGCTCCGATTTCATCTGGACTGTTTGCATCGTGTGTCATTTGATGAGTCACGAAAACAGTCTGCACCAACAGAAAATGCCTGGTTCATTTAGTGTTGATTAGCCATAACTCTTATTTGAAAACAAAGGAAATGCGGGTTGATGTCTTATAAAAGCTGACTAATTTAAATATGTAAACAAGTTGAATGCATGCAAACGTAATAAAAGCTTAAAGGCGCTATTCAGGGACACCATGTTACATATGGACCAAAGATCTGAAATCCGCAACCTTTATTTCAATATATCCCTATAGACCCTCCCCCACGCACCCCACCACATCCTCCACTAATTAATAAGCAAATCACGCGTTTAACTTTGGGTTTAGACACATGGGTTTGAAAATTAGTTTCATTTAACAAAGTCGAACTCGCCAAAACTCGTTTAAATGACTTAAGACAAGGGTATGGATGTATTAAGCATCTTCACCAAGTGTATGTCGTTATATTACGGCGCTATAACGTACGGTACGTGTTTCGTTTCTGGAACACATTGTAACTGTCAAAACTTAATTCAATTCAGCCAAATATGACTTATGGACTCAAGCTTTGAAATCCGCCACCTAGTTTTCGATAAAGCCATACAAATCCCCTACCACCAGCTAATTACAATTAGCACTTAGTATTTTACTGCAGCGCGCGCACTAGTGAACCTATAAAGTATAGACAATATACCACATTATAATAGTTGGGCGCTACCCAGCTAATTCGCAACAATTAGTTGATTAAAACAGGATATCAAAATGTCAAATATGACTAATGATTGATTGTTAATGCGTTCGATTCTATTTTATGAAATATAAGAACTAACTTATTCATAGATTTCCTGTTCACGAATTAAGACGGATCTAGTCACTTTAAAGGTGTATGTTCCGATCACTTTTGTGGGGTTATGATTTTTTTTTCACATCAAGATATTTTCATATCAGAAGACTCCCCATATTTTTCTTATTATGTCTGTAAAATCTTAGGGGCCAGAAATTATAGGCTAAAATGTGGTGAATTACTGCCAAAGGTGGTTAACCACCAACCAGTTTGTGTATGACTCAATGAGCAAATGTTTTGTGACCTTGTGCTGCTAAAAAGAGAACCGTTGGAGTTATGCATCTCAAACTTTGGAATGCGACAATTTTAAGGATGACCTTTAATATAAAATAGAAAACATCAAGTTGAAAATCGGGCCAGCAATCGGAACATCTACCTTTAATGTGATGCTTTCAAACACACTACAAACAGATCGTTTGGTTGTCATCCACTTGTTATAATTAAATGTCGATGAAATGTTTGTGTTGGCGTTTGTTACCTCGTTTACATATTTTCTTTATACAACAATGCTATACCACTTGTGTTATGGGATAATAAACTGGTAAAAAGAAGAAAAAAAAGTTCATAATAAAAATAAAATAAAATGAACTCCGCAATATCAACCATCATGTTGTCAATTCATAATAAAGCACAACCAACACATTTGTGACCCAACATATAAGGCACAATGCGGCAGTAGTTTTTGATTTGATTTAAAGGCAAAAATGTGGGATACTGTCATAATAAGTCAAATTCATCATATACAACTCGTTAAACTACATCTTTAGGTGTTTAAGTTGCATTTACTCCATTGATTTTTAAACAAATCAAAAACATTAAAGGTAGATGTTATGTTAGCTGGCCCGATTTTCAACTTGATGTTTTCTATTTTACATGAAAGGTCATCCTTAACGCTTTCCATGCGGCAGGCGGCTGCAGACGACATTCCAAATAATCACAAAATGTTTCAAAAATGTCAAAATTATTGAATTTCATTACCATATTTGGAATCACTATGAGAAATGCATTGAAATAAGTACAAACATGCCTAGTATTGGTTCAGTAATCCTTGAGGTTAGACATTGAAATTTGGGAAAGGTTTCTGACAAATCTGATTTGTGTATGGTAAAACCAGTAGCCGCGTGGAAAGTGTTAAGATTGTCACATTCCAAAGTTTGAGCTGTATAACTCCAATGGTTGTTATTTTAAAAGCACAAGGTCACAATACATTTGCCCTTTGAGTAGTAAACAAATTGGCTATAGGTTAACCACATTTGGCAGTAATTCACCACATTTTAGCCTGTGATTTCTAAATATAATGAGAAAAATATGAGCATTCTTCTGATATCAAAATATCTTGATGTAAAAAAAAAAAATCATAGCCAAAAAAAAAAAGTGATTAAAACATACACCTTTAAATGTTCATAAACTTGATACAGTTTTGAGATAATCCAACTTTGGTTAAGATTGTATTATAATATTGAATTCGTACCAAATTGTCCCTTAACTTATATTATTATCATGATAGTAATAACTCAATATTCATATTCCCTCATTGTGCCTCATTTACTCGTGTGGGGTCACATTTGTGGAATCGTATTGCTCGTTTAAATATTAAACTCATACCACACGTATCACGTTTGAAGGATTGCTCAGTCTAAAATTTGCTATCAAAATGAAGTTTCGGTTTAGTCTTTATAGGACACCAAATTCACCCATATTTTCAATAGTATACTTCATACGCCCTGCTTCACATCCTTGTATCAGGACAGCGTTGTATATTTCACGATGCATATCTATAAACACGTGATGTGTTATGTCTTGGAGCTGTGCAGGAGATAATAGTCATTGGGTTGTACTGGTCACTGGCTTAATAGCTGTCTCTAGAAGGGCGCCCTCAATAGTTGTTTAAGTTTTGCTGTTGGATATTAAGCATCTACGAAAGAATGAAAAAGGACTATACAGTAGACCATCCAAAGGCAATAAATGTGCTTTAAAAAAATGCATCACGGCATTTTTTGTTACAGCTCTACATCTAGGCTAAATTAAGTGCTTAAATAATAAGGTTTCCAATGAAGGGGGGTGTCAAAAATAGAAATCGATTTTTAGGCCATTTTCAGCAAAAAAAGACCGTTTTTGGGCAAAAATCTAGTTTTTGTGTTTTTTGGTGCAATTCATATCTTTAAACAATGTACTATCCACCAGTAATTAGTTTGACCTGATTTATTGTTTTTTTAAGGAATAATACATATTTAAAGCTGCTAAAATATAAAGAAAATAAAGGCACAAGGGAGTACAAAAGGGCACTTTTCTCAGTTTTATAGTTGTATTTGCCACTTATATTCGCTAGTTGCTTAATCTGTCAAGCGATGCTGGAATAAATCAACAAACTAGTTTAACATGGTCTATGACATTTATATATAGTTTAATATCGACAAATATGGTAAAATTCAACATTAAAGGGGTATTCAAGGGTTATTTAACACGAAGGTATAGAATCGTTATAGTGACTTAGAGGTGTATTTAATGGAGTGTCTTCCGTGCACTCCCAGGACTCCCCCAAACCTACTTTTTGAACTTCTTTTCATGGTCCTTCAACATATTTAGGGTGTTACCGAATTTAATGTTAGTATGCTAAGGGGTTATTCAAAATGGCGTCCAAAATGGCCGCCAAAAGGGTCAAATTTCATAAAAGAACATACATCAACCAACATGTATGATGACAGTATAGTTTTAACTATATGATGTATGTATTACACTCACATCCAGCACGTTCGCATTGTTAACATACTTTGAATCCAAGTTGGCCGCCAAAATGGCCGCCTAAAACATAGAAATAGCCAATAATAACAGCATATTTTGTATCATATTCATCAAATAATTTAAGGCTACCAGATGGACACCAATAACTACCAATTGGTCAGAAGAAATTAGCAAGATGGCTACCAATATGGTCAAAAATAGCTGATTGAACCTTCTAGTACATTTTCGCTAAATACCAGTATAAGCAGATAAGTTAGTGATTTCATGGAGATAATTATGGTGATAATTATGGGCTTCAAAACCCTACCTTATATTGAAATATCCAAAAGGATCATCAAGCAGTCTCATTCGCCACCAAGTATGCATAGGTAGTTGTATGAATTCATCAATGACCTTATTAATCAGATATCCTTTATATACTTAATTGATTGGGGTCATTACGGTATCACTCGCGGTCTGTAGATGATCACCTGGGGTAATTAAATTATCACTCGGGGTCATTAAACGATCCGTTTGGATCATTAAATGGTCATTTTGGGTCATAAAATGATCACCTGGGGTATGTCCGGGTCATGATATGATTGCTTGGGGTCATTACGCTATCACCTAGAGTTTTTAAATTATCAAATGGTGTAATGAAATGATCACTCAGGATCGCATTTGGTCATTAAACAATCACTTTGTGTCAATGGTCACCACGGGTTATCACATAATCACTTAATCGAGTCAATAAATGATCACTTGGGGTCATTAAATTATCTCCTGCTGTTATTAGATGACAGTTTGGGCGGCTTGAGTAATCAAATGATAGATTGGGGCCATTAAAATATCTGCTAACCACCTGCTACTCTAGCACTACTAACATTTCTGTGCAAGGTTTTCTACATGAACAATGGATAGACAATGTACTAAAAGAGATTAAACTCAAACTTGCAACAGTCAACAGTTCTATATATAATTCAGCATCAATATGCACACAACCAACAACGTCAACGCCTCAACAGCACATCTCTACATTGCCATGATTTGACCTCGATGCTTCATCAAGTATGTTTATGGACTATCCATCTACCACTCATGTTGGTATACAGACAGACAATGCCCCTGTTTGTGTCAGTGTTGGAACACAAACCAATACCACAGCACCAAAGCCAGCACCAAGACTTTCCCTTCAAGCAGTTGTACGCCTATCCCTGCCCCAAGAATTTTTTTCCCTACGCCACATCTGTTCAGCCTAAAGTCTCAACAACAACATCAACATCAACTTCTGTCACAGAACAACCTCAGCAAAGACCAACCCCCAAACCAAGAACCAGTGTCAGCCCAATTCCCAAACCAAAAACCAACGTGAGACCTACTCCGAAACCAAGGACACACCTACAGAAACAGCATTTAACAACTCCCCCTCGGACATCTTATTCAAAGCAGACTATACTTATTATTGGAGACTCTATCCCAAAATACCTCGATGGCAAAAAGATGTCCAAGCGCTGCAATGTAATCAACCAGTGTATCCCTGGCAGCAATCAAGAATCATGGACTAAGCTTGCCCCAATGTATATTAATGAGTTAATGCCTACAAGTGTGATCAATCGTATTGGAACAAATAACATTCCCGTTGGCGAATTTATTAACCGTACACACTTTTGGCCAAACACTGTATAAATGTATTACCCAGACTCTACCAAAGCACAGATTGACTTTATCTTAGTAAGGAAGAAGTGGCGCAACTCAATTCGCAATGTAGAAACATACAGCTCCTTTTCGAGTTCGACAGTTGGATCTGACCATAGAATTGTAACAGCCAGGGTACGACTGAATCTCCGAGCTCCAAAGAGAAGTGCAAATAAATTGTGCTCCCTGAACTTCAAAGCATTGAGCCAGGACAGCCAACTACAGGAAAAAATATGCCGTAGAAGTGGTAAATCGTTTCAGCCTACTACAAGATGAACTTCAGGACCTTCCTGCCCAGGAGAATTACAACCGCCTTTCAACAGCTTGTCTTGATGCAGCTAAAGCAGTACTTCCCAAGAGGCCTAAGAGGAACTTCAAGTCCATATCACAGTGTCGATCTGTAGGAGCGGCAAGAAGTAGACTTCAAAATGCAATTGACCAGGATGATGCTACTATTCAACCCCGCCACGAGCTTAAGGAAGCATATCTCTCAGAAGAGGAAAACTTGCTAAACGAGAAGATCTCACAAATTCAGCATGCATCCCATTCCAACAAACACACAGAAGCTTGGAGAGTCATCAATGAAATTACTGGGAGGAAAGTAAGAAAACCAGCAATGTTAGCAGGCCCACCAGCTGAGAGGATTACAACCTGGCTGCACCACTTTCAAAACCTTCTTGGAAAACCCCCAACTGTTCCAGACTCCGTCTTTGACATTACACCAGTAATGGAAGGCACTCTCCCAATCATTGTAAATGAATTCTCCTTAGACGAAGCCGAGTCTGCTCTCAATCAAGCTAAACCAGGAGGGGCCATTGGACTGGACAACATTCCACTTAAGCTTTGGAAGTCAAAGCATTTCCGATCTTACCTACTGGAAATCTGCAACAGAGCATTGATTCACCACGAAATCCCTAGCCAGTGGTTAGTGAGTGCCATAATTCCTATTCCCAAAAAGGGAGATCTCTCTCAACCAACCAACTACCGAGGGATTAGCCTCTCCTGTATTGAGGCTAAGGTCTACAACCGTATGTTACTGAACCGAATACGCCCATTTGTGGACCCTCTTCTTCGATGGAATCAAAATGGCTTTAGAGAGAAACGATCCACAACCTCCCAGATTCTAGCATTGAGAAGAATAATTGAAGGAATGAAAGAAAGAAACCTTCCACTGGCTGCCGTGTTCATAGACTTCTCTAAGGCTTTTGATTCAGTACACCGCGATCGCATGTTTGACATCCTCAGTGCCTATGGTATCCCTGGAACCATTGTCAAGGCAATAAAGTTAATGTATGACAACTCTTCGGCTATTGTCACATCACCCGATGGGGAGACGGAACCTTTTAAGATTTTAGCTGGCGTTCTTCAAGGTGACACTTTGGCACCCTTCATCTTCATCATAATTCTTGACTACGTTATGCGCTGTGACAGATATCCATGATGAGACAGGTATACTGCTGGAGCCTAGGAGGAGTAGACGCTATCCTGAAATTTGTCTTCACGATCTCGATTTCGCAGATGATATAGCTCTCCTAGCAACATCAATCAGTAAAGCGGAATTACTGTTACAGAGTGTTGAGGCAGCATCAAATGTAGTTGGCCTGCATTTAAATGAAGGAAAAACAAAAAGCCTCCTTATAAATATTGCCACCTCAGCCAGTGTAAAGACCACCAAAGGAGTAGAGCTGGAAAATGTCTCCAATTTCAAATACTTGGAAGCCTACGTTCTAGACACATTCCAGGAATTAAAATGCAGGAAAGCACAAGCATGGGTTGCCTGCAATAAACTGCAGAAGATCTGGAAATCTGATCTCGAAAGAACGACAAAAATCAGATTCTTCAAAGCCTGCGTAGAAAGCATTTTGTTGTACGGCTCCGAAACATGGACTATCAGCAGGAAAATTGAAGACAGAATCAATGGATGTTATACTCAACTGTTACGTAGAATATTTGACATCAGTTGGAGGGATCACATCCCAAACAGCGTGGTATATGGCGATATCCCCCCTATAACATCAATAATCAGGCAGCGCCGTTTATGTTTCGCTGGCCACTGCATGCGAACAACCAACCAGCCTATCTCCCGTCTATTTTTCTGGACCCCTCCTGGTGGGAAAGCTAACAGAGGCAGAAGACACCTTCAGTATCCTGATACCGTCAAGAATGATATGGGTTTAGATCCTCCAGAGATCCGCCAACTCATGAATGACAGGAAAGTCTTGGCCCAGTACGTTGCGATTGCTTCCTCCGTTTCGTCCACGGACGACCAATGATGATGATGATGATGTACAATGTACATGTGTTATGCGCTTTACTCCGTCAAGGTATCAAATGTTGTTTACGGTAACGAACATCGCTTCCCGTTGCTACACTGATCTTAGTATCTGCCTCTACCAATGTGTCATCGCCAGCATTCTGAGCGTAGAACCTACTATAAAAATTGCAGTGTCATCTCTCCCCACATAGAACCATGAAGAACATTTCTTTTAGATCCCAGAATTCGATGGGAGACTTCTACAAATGTGCAATAAGAACAATTGGACCTACATTAATAATGATATTATAGACTATTCCTATTTCGCGCGCGATGGCTTGCATCTTAATTGAGCTGGTGTCACCGTTCTCGCAAAGAACTATATTTGGTATATCAAAGGACTTTGGAACTCATCTCAGGATTCCAAATTGCACATTTATGAATCGATTTCTTTTTTTGCTCCCTGTGCACACTTTAATGAAAACTTTCTAATTCTTAATTCTAGGTTTACATCCCATAGTATGAGGGCCTGCCACACATGATTTTAAAGTACGGAAGGTGTTTTTTTCGGGCCCTCAGCTAGGTCTAATCCCCAGACACCGCTGAAAATACTACACGGGTCAGATTGCACAAATGCTCTCATTGTGGTGTAATGAATACCAAACTGTTCCTGAGATCATAAGGAATAAAACAAGTTAACAGTTGTAGTGCTATACGATGTTTAGTTTTCGTGGTGTAGGGGAAAATAAGTCAACGGTCAACATTTTCCTAAAATTCTCTGTACATGGGTCAAATTCTTAAAATGCTCCGATTGAATGAAAATGGTCTCAAATTGTCAGATGGATAACACAAGGTCAAATGTCAGCACACAATAGCGGTATACCTTCCTGGTATAACTTCCTGTTTGGGGCTTGAAACTGAATAGTTATATATGTGCTATGGTGGGTATTGCAATCCTAGACCAACTAATGGTAACAACTCAATTCAAATTATAATACTTGTATTGCAACTCTCGCGCGTGGGCCTCATCATATAAATAATAATAATAATGTATATTGGCTCGATTCGAGCTTGATGGGTAAATAATGTAGTAGCCCTACTTTGACGTCACGATAATATGAAACATTGACAATTACCAATTACTTTGAAAACACGCTGAACTCAACCTAGATCTAAATAATAGGCTTAAATTATTGCCGTGTCGATCGATTACATTGAATACAACATCTCATTTGATGCCATTAGAGTTATCACTCATTTCGTTGTTGTGCACAATATAAATTGGTAACCTATTGTTTTGAACATCCGCTGAACTCAACCCTGATCTAAATAATAGGCTTAAAATTGCCGCTTCGATCGATTGCATTGAATACAACACCTCGTTTAATGCCATTAAGATTATCAATCATTCCGTTATTGTACATAATGCGTGAAATTGTATACCCTTGCACCCGGGCCCTGGTAAAGTGGAGCCTGCAATTAATTGACATGGAATGAATAATTAAGGCCGTATTTTATAAAACCATTCATTCCTTGGAGATGATGGTTGGAGAAATTATTTCATATTAATTTGGTTCATACCCTACATCAATTACGGTTAACCATCTTGTATAGGGTTAAACAAAAATGCCCCCAACTAAAGTTATATCACGGTTGTTTGCATACCTCTACACACAATTGGAAATTTTGAGAGATTGAAACACTTATGAAAAGCAAACATTCTTGGCTACCCATGCAAAGATTCCCCTTTTCAATATCATTATTACTTTCCCCAAAATGATGTTTTCAGAAAAAGGGCCTTTTTCAAGATCCTATACGAGTTTGTTTGCATAACTCATCACAGAATTAGGCGTTTTTAGAGATTGAAACACTACAATAAGAGAAAACACTTGACTGTCCACACAAACTTTCTTCTTTTTGATAGCTTGTTTACTTTTCCCAAAACAGTCACATTTCACCAATATGATGTTTTCCGTAAAGTGGCACTTTTTAACGATACAGGGAGGTTATTTACGTGAATGGTGGACATTATTGGCTAGTCATGCATGAAAACATCATTTTTATTTTTCTATTTCATATAAGGGCCATCTAAAGAAAAAGGTCTTTCTTTTAATTGAAAATAGAGACAATTGAAATGAATTTTAAAAAGCATTGGAGACATCAATATTAAAAAATTGAAAACATTATAACAAACAGGTTTTTTGACCCATTTTGGGTTTCGTCAAGATAACTAAAATATATTTTGTCAAATTTTGTCGTACTAGATTTATTATAATCGTTATAAAATTCTCTAGAAGTTTTCTTTTTGGAATATCTGATTTATTTTTGAATTATTGACCAAAGAGTGCCAAAAATGTGATTTTCATGATTTTGAAGGTAAGACAATCACATTTTTGGCACTTTTTAGTCAATAATTCAAAAAAATAAATCAGATATTCGAACAAAAACAACAAAAGCTCCTAGGGAATTTTATGAGGATTATAATAGAACCATTATGACAACATTTGACAAAATATATCTTTAGTTATCTTTTCCAAACCTAAAATGGGTCAAAAAACATGTTTTTTATAATTTTCTACAAAATTGTCAATTTCATTGAACCCTTTTCTGCAAATAAATGTAGGCCCTATACTTTTATATAGATTAAATGAATAATGAAGAAGTTACGGCAGTTTTACGGAGCCCATACCTGAGATTCCACATCCCCTTAAAACGTTATTGATTTAAAGGGGCATTAAGATAACTTCACAAAAAATGAAATTAAATATTTTCACTTTGTTTAGATAGATGATATACATAGAAACACTCTCATGTAAGATTTCTTCAAAAAAATCAGTAAAAATGAAAAATCAGCATTTCGTAAGGTATTTTGGTGCTTTTCACTTTTTTCGTATTTTGGTTAAAAGTCACCACCAATTGAATCAGGAAGGTCATGACTAAGCATCGCGTAACAAGCAACGGTGGTCCTCAAGGTTATTTTGAATAAACATAAAAAAATAAATAAGTGAGAAGCCATCTATGGCCTTTTAGATGAATATGGGTAGTTTCGATGTGATCATATAGAAACTCAAAATGCTAGCAAATCCATGAATTTCACATTAAATACTGCAAATTAAGCTCTATAATTTTGGGAGAAAATGGTCCCTAGATTAGTGTCTTAATAGTATAATCAAGCAATTTTGGGCATATTTTACTCAAAAGAAATTGGTCAAAAAAGTGATTTGTTATAATTTTCTCCAAAAATCAACATTTTTGGTCAACTTTGATGCCAAAAATGGATTCTCTGACCCAAATCTTATCCAAAAATGTAGACTTTTATATGCATAATTATAGCACTCACAATTCTTTTTAAAACAAACTTCCTTGAGAACAATGAACGGAGAATATAAAATTAAATAGTCTCCGAAATAAATTGTCTTTATACTTTCATATTTGGTAGATCTTTACTTGATACTAACACATATCTTCGGTTCCATGCAACGGCCAAAAAAAGGGTGATTCTCGTTATTTTTGCTTTTTTTTTTTAGTAGTCAAATTCAAATTGTCAAGTTTTGAAACACCAGCGTTACCAATAAACAGAATGTCCATACATATTTGTTTAAAGATATAAACCGATGGATTGGATCTTTCAACGAATGCTTACAATAATTGATGGGTATCAGGGTGATGTGTCATCCCATTTATTCAAAATAGGAATGTTTTTTCAAAAAATAAATCGTAGTATGAAATAATGACCTGTCCGGTCCCACAATGCTCTTAAATAAAATGAGCTAATGCGGCATTATAGTTACTCATGTTGGGTCACATATGTATTTCACATGACTACGGTTGTTTCATGTGATTATAAATTTGCTGCAAATAGTCAGACCGGCGCTAAGATTCATGAAATTTTGACCGACAAAAGAAGTCAATTTCATACAATATATGATACATCAAACTGAATATTTTCAAAACCTATTACCGTACCTCGATTTTAATGAGAGTCGATACGAATGAATTGCTACTGAATAATTCAGTCACAGATGAGGAGCTGTAATGCGGCGTAACGATATTTCATTCATTTTGTTGATTGCTAACTGAATATAATTGATAAAGGTGCACCATACTTATGGTTAAAGTTTGACTCGTGGTTTTAAAAAGTTGAACCGTAATTGTCGATAATATTCTAGGGTTGTAATCATCCGTGTGAATCCACACTCATAAACTACACTTTACGTATACGCGGATTCTCGAAAATAGCTCGACGAATCATATTTATAGCAAAAGAATAGGTACTCAAGACAGATATTAGAGCGAAAACCCCGTATAAGTATAGTGTGTGGTTCAGTTTTGTTAGGAAATTTGTATTTAGGCCTAATATAAGCATTTTTGGCTATTATTACCATGGTGACACGTGACTATCTGTCCAAGCAACACTTCGAACGGATTCAGTTTGAAAAAGACACACTTATTCTCTGAAAATGGCGATTTTGATACCCTTAGCATAGGCTCGCGCGGGCCCGCGTTGTGGTCGAAACAAGTCTATTGTGTGTGATTCAATTTTGTTAGTACTTTTGTCTTTAGGCCAAACCATCTGTAGGCCTAATATAAGCATTTTTAGCTATTCTTACAATGATGACACGTGACTATCGGTCCAAGCAACCCTTAGAAAGAATTCAGTTTGAAGAAGACACACTAATTCTCTGAAATTGGCGATTTTTAATACCCTTAGCACAGGCTCGAGCGGGCCCGCGTTGTGGTAAAACACCCTTAATCCGTTTTAGTTTGCACGGATGATTACAAATTTATATCTGACTATATCTTTACATAAGTCAATACAGTTTAAAGTAGTATCTTCGGGGAGGGAGCCTTTGATATAATTCAGAAGTTCGGGGTTTCACATAGTGCTTACACGTGTACTAACTACCATCTGAAATCATATAACTTAAGGGGGCTGTGCACCTTCAGGTACAGCCTCCGTAAAACTGCCGTAACTTCATCATTATTCATTTAATCTATATAAAAGTATACATTTTTTGCAGAAAAGGGTTTAATGATTCCAACCATGATCATGAAATTGACCATTTTGGAGAAAATTAAAAAAACACGTTTTTGACCCAATTTAGGTTTGGAAAAGATAACTCAAAATATATTTTGTCACATTTTTTTCATACTAGTTTTATTATATTCCTCATATAATTCCCTAGGAATCGTTTTTTTTTTTTTTTTTTTTAAATCTTTATTATTTTTTGAATTATCGACCAACAAGCACGTTTTTTAGCACATTTTGGTCTATAATTCAAAAAAATAATAAAGATTTTTAAAAATAAAAAAACGATTCCTAGGGAATTGTATGAGGAATAATATAATAAAACTAGTATGAACAAATTTTACAAAATATATTTTGAGTTATCTTTTCCAAACCTAAAATGGGTCAAAAAACGTGTTTTTTATAATTTTCTCCAAAATGGTCAATTTCATGGTCATAGTTGGATTCATTGAACCCTTTCCTACAAAAAAATGTATACTTTTATCTAGATTAAATGAATAATGAAGAAGGGGGGCTTCATTCTGCATGTGCCAGGAATCAAACCCAAACATTGAGCGTGCAAGTGTGTACAGTGTTGTAGTTTATAGCAATTCGGATAGGCCCTAGGCCAATCATGGGATGTCGGTTACATAATGGGAATGTTACATGGATATCGGTGTGCGCAAACATGCGTGATTTAAATACATATATGATACGTTATAGGCATGGAATAATCAATGTCGACGCACAATTCTCAAGACTGGGCACAGATGATCATGACGATAGACCCCTCCTCTCGCTGACTCTAAAACTAAAATACCTCTGAACTAAGACCCCGATATAAAACCCTAACCCTAGGCTTAATATTAATAACACATGTACTGAATTACATGGATGCACATGGGGTAGCCTACCTGGATTTAAGGGCACATGAGGTTCCTGTATTATGGGGATTTGGAATATTAATGGCACCTGTGATAACTGCAATTTAAGATATACACATCCCATAAACACCCAACCCGAGAACCGCCCAACCCACGAACCGCGAATTCTAGTAATTGAATAATTTAGAGGACATTGTAGTCAACTACACTAGATCCCATTGGGCCTACGAACATAAATTTACCTAGTATAGTACAGAGTTAGGTTTGTTTAAATAATTTTTTATTCTATCAACAACAAAAAAGACAAACACATCAATATTCGCAATAAAAATACCAACACATTTGTTAACCTTCGTATGATAAAACGGAAACTTGTTCTTAAAAAAACATCCATACTTGATACAATCATCTCACAATGTCATCTAAATCCATGAAGAAATGGGGTAGATTTGTTATTTTGAAGATGAAATAATATGTCAAAGTGAGAATAATAAATACATTAACACTGATTATTTACTATTACTATTACTAATATAGTATGATAAAAACAAATTTGACCACGAATTTGGGATTTACTTAGCTTACTACGTGTTAAAACACATTAAACTGGCACTATGGCAAATCATTTTAAAAATTGAAATTCATTACATTACTTTTCAACATTTATGGATATGGTTTAATTTCTTACCTTGACATTCACCGGGTAAAATGAGCATCGACATGTACCAGTAGCATATGAGCAGTATGCTAATCCAACCCATGGTGTCCATAGCGAACGATTTAAGACAAAGTTTGCTTCAGCGCGTATGTGTGAATGCCAATAATTAGGAGAAGAGGTAAACTTGACTACCGCCCGCGTCAGTTTAACATCAAATGAATACACAGTGGTTGCTATAGTATTTAAATGCTAAATTACCGGAGTGATGGCATGCTCTCGGTATAGGCTTGGGTTTTTTCAGCAGTTGTATTATATGGTTTACCACGATCTGCTCCTGTTTCTAAGGAATTATTAACGCATCCTAATTATGATAATAGATATTGGTACGAGCCTTTATGGTAATTAAATTACTTTATAAAGGTGATGTGTCTCTATGTAAGGCTATTGCCGCGCGTAATGTATATTCTGGTAAAAATGGAACAATATCGTGCTGTATCCTTTAATAAAAGAAAGATCAATAAAAACAATCTTAAAATAATCCCCTCCTTTTGATGAACTTTAAGAATTACTCTTTTCTCCTTGAATTCGTCAGTAGATGACATTACCATCCATTATTTTGTTTGGTGGTTTTTCTGTTGTTCGTGCTACAATAGACCATTATTACACATTCTTAAAGTTTTCCTCATTGGTTCTTATAGAAATCGGCGACATTTCGAGACAATCGGTAGGCGATGCTTGAATTTATTAGCGTTACCACCCTCGCGCAGTGCGTGTAACTATAGTTTTGTTCCCGGTAACGCGCCCTTCTGCAGTACGTCTTACCGCATGCTCATGAGGCGCAATACGCCGACACAGCCATATATATCGTATGCACCGTGCACCAAGGCGCTAGATAGGCAACTCCCCGCGTATTTGCTGCGTTAAGTGAAGTCGAACGATTTTGTTTACATCTGACGCAGCCGTGCGTACTTGTAAAAATATTACGCACACACGCAGCCATCAACGCATCATATTTCAGGCGTGCGTATTTATTCAAGATGAAACAGCGGTATGTAAACATCAGTGTTGACGAGTCCAACAGATCGCAATGCAGGCCGTAAACTAGTAAGTCTACAATTATGTCGGCCACTGAAATAACCTAGTATTAAAATAAATGTGCTATCGGGCTTTTGAAGTAGTGATCGGTCTTTATTATGGAATTCAAGAATGCACAAACCTCTTTGAACCTATCATTTATTTGAAGCTATCTCCTACGTTCAGAATTGAAACTTTTAAATAGCTTTCTCAAAGAAAAAAAGTTCCGCGATGGTTTTAAATTGATTTGACTGACCTTCCACGTAATTTAAACACAAATTTAAACACCTAAAACAAGCTGAATGCATACATTGTGAACATACGTAATAAAAGCTTCAAGGCGCTATTCTTGGTCACTGTGTTACATATGGACCCAAGATCTGAAATCCGCAACCTTTATCAATCTATCCCTAAGACCCTAACACTAATTACTAAGAAAAATCACGCGTTTAACTTTGCTTTTAGACACATGATGGTAACTAAACGTAATTCTTTGAAATTAGTTATATTTAACAAAGTCTAACTCGCTAAAACTCGTTTAACCTTAAACAAGGTATGGAGGTATTACCTTCTGCATCAAGTGTATGTCGTTTACTTACTAACGGCGCTATTTCGTACATGCTTCGTTTCTGGAACACATTGTAACAATCTATACTAAATTCAATTCAGCCAAATATGACTTTTGGACTCAAGATCTGAAATCCGCCACCTAGTTTTCGATAAAGCCATACAAATCCCCTACCACCAGCTAATTACAATTAACGCTTAGTATTTTACTGCAGCAAACTAGTGAACCTATAAAGTATAGAAAATATACCAAATTATATTGGACGCTAGCTTGCTAATTCGCAACAATTAGTTGATTCAAACAGGCTATCGAAATTTCAAATATGACTACTGATTGATTGTTAGTGCGTTCGATTATATTTTATGATATATAAGAGCTAAATTGTTCATAGACTTCCTCTAACTAACCAGGGTCACGAATTAAGACTGATATACTTTAATGTAATGCTTTCATACACACTAAAAACAGATCATATTGTCTTGTTTTCTTGTTATGGGATAAACTGGTGAAACAAAAAATGTAAACGAAAAATAATTCAAATGCTCATTTCATAATGAAATAAAATAGAATGAACCCCGTAATATCACCTATCATGTTGTCAATTCATAATAAAGGCCAACCAACACATTTGTGACCCAACATGAGTAATACACCTATCAGTTGTAAGACGTACTATACGACCCCCGGGAATGGTGCGTCACTTTACAGAAGTGCGTCAACTTCTCATGTACCATGACGCACCCTGTGTCAAAAAATATACGCACCCTCAGTCAATGTTGATTCTGACGGACCATGACTGTCTTAAATGACGCACCCCCGTCATCAGATATCGTTGACTAAACTGGATAAAACACGATGACTACTGAAAATGAAACTACTTTTGATTCACGGAGAATCTGCCCTTATTCGATGTTGTCAACCCTGGCCCCTCGAATATCAGCATGACACGGAGTTGTTTATTACTCGTGACTATTTGAAATAATATTATTATATATATTTATATTATACTCTCTATATTTATTTCAATATCAACCCCTACGTAAGACCGTGTACATATTGTCATTGTAAGCCTTTAACATATTTCTAAAGTGTTTAATATTTTATAGTTAGGGACCGTGGAAGTTTTATTTTAGACCCCGGACTGTACCGGGACCGGGACAGAACCAAGAAGAGAACTTTTATATGCACAATATGTCTGACTGGTCTAAAATGCGTAAAATATTTCACTGATTATCATAAAAAACGGGATGAGGATTCCTGAAAATGTATGGGTCGCATTTTGCTAAAAAAAACATAATGGGGTATGATTTTGTGATGTTAAATCCCTAAAAATAAAAATAAATGCCCCACTTGTTACAGATGGTTCTATTTTCTACACAAGAAAATCCTTACAAATGGGTCTATTTTCGCAAATGGCGAAAAATGGGTATATTTTCCACACACAAAAAAAATCCTTACAAATGGGTCTATTTTCGCGAATTGCGAAAATTTGGTCTATTTTCCATCCAGATAATTTGCGAATAGGGTCTATAAATGAAGCAACATCCTTAGAAATGGTTACCGTTTTTCCACAAATCACCCTTAGAAATGGGTAGGTTTTTTTATTTGAATCTCCTGCCGAAATCCCGGACCAAACCAAATCCGAGTGCCGGGGCCTGTCCTCCTCCTTCTGCTGTTGTCAGTTTTGTTCTGCGCTTGCGTGGTATAGCGCAATGCTGATCCCCTATCTTATATGTGACACTACTCTCAAAATGAAAGGTTCTCGGTCTACTCTAGGTTCCTTGATTTTTCCGTTTGCCTAATTCTTGCACACTTGCAATGGTTGATTCATTGTTTTGTTAACAAAACCAAAACGTTAAAGGTAGACGTTCTGTTTTCAGGTCCGATTTTCAACTTGATGTTTTCTATTTTACATGAAAGGTCATCCTTAAAATTGCCACATTCCAAAGTTTGAGTTGCATAACTCCAATGGTTCTTATTTTAATAGCACAAGGTCACAAGACATTTGGCCATTGAGTAGTACACAAACTGGCGTGGTTAACCAGCTTTGGCAGTACTTCACCACATTTTAGCCTGCAATTTATAAATGGAACATTTCTGCCCCCTAAGGTTTTACAGATATAATGAGAAAAATGTGGGGATTCTTCTGATATCATAATATCTTGATGTGAAAAAAAAAATCATAGCCAAAATATGTCTATACACTTTATAATTTTTATTTGATGTTTCGAGACAAAGTAATTTTCAATTTTTTTTTTGGGGGGGTGGGGGTTAGATTTGTTTTTAGACAATTCATTTTTAATTCTTTGTGTTATCATCTTTCATGTAATTTCACCTTCAAAAACTTACATAAGTCACTTTTTTAATTTACTTTATAATGTTATGTTATTGAATTGTGCATCTTCTTTGGCCTGTTTTAATGATTTCTTGTTTTGTAGCTTTTTATGACATCACAATCATCATTCACTCGTAACTTTTTTATAGTTATCGGAGAAAAATGATCGAAATCTTATCATACAAATATCTTCAATATGACAAATTGCACCAAGTGGCGGGTTTTCACATCACATTATTATCATGGTAGCAACAACTGAATATTCATATTCCTCATTGTGCCTCATTTACTCGTGTGGGGTCACATTTGTGGAATCTTATTGCTCGTTTAAATATTTAACTTATACCACACGTTTAAAGGATTGCTCAGTCTAACATTTGTTATCAAAATTAATTTTCGGTTTGGTCTTTCTAGGACACCAAATTCACCCATATTTTCAATAGTATACTTAATACGCCCTGCTTCACATCCTTGTTACTCTATCGGACAACACCCTCTGACCTGACTCTGAACGAGGGCTTACTTTTCCATCCAATAACCAAATAAGGTCTACTGACTTTTAATCGACCGCGTAACTGCACTCTGCACATAACTAGCACACTAGGGATGATGCTTTCACGAATCACCCTCAGTGAATATAGCGTCACATTTCACGATGCATATTTATAAACACGTGATGTGTTATTACTAGGAGCTGTGTAGGAGTTAAAAGTCATTGGGTTGTACTGGTCACTGGCTTAATAGCTGTTTCTAGAAGGGCGCCCTCAATAGTTGTTTAAGTTTTGATGTTAAATATTAAGCAGTTACGAAAGAATTAATAAAGGACTATATGAGTAGACCATTATTCATTTGATATACAATGGCAGCCATACTCGACAGGCGAAAAGATCCATCACATTTTCGTGAGACAAAAGAAGTAAATTGTATATAATATAATATGATATATGCCAACTTCAAACTGAATTAATTCATCTAAAACCCATTAACCTCGATTAAAATTTGTTCCGGTACTAATTATGAGTGGTACTAAATAATTTAATGAGCTATAATGCAGTATAGCGATGTATAATTCCTTTGTACGATGATTAATTGGGAAAGGTGCGGCGTGCCAAGTGTTAATAATTTGTTACGTGTTAAAGTCGGAATCGTAAGACACCGATAATATTGTAGTATCAGATGCCAAAATCATTCAAAATAGTTTAACCCTCGTCCTTCTGAGACGTTTTTGTAAAACTGTTTATTACCACCCACGGCTGTTTGATCCCACATAATTTGTCCGTGTTATCCTTTACCACACCATAATGTAAAGTTTGGTTATGAGAATGTCGCAAAGAATACATACTCTATTTGTACGATCACATAGGTAACTAGCAAACCACACTTTAGCAGAACCTGTAACACCAAATTCCTTTTGCATAGTACGCTCAACAACTATGTGATGATCAATTGTATCGAACGCAGAGGAACGATTCAGCACAAAATAGCGGTATACAGCTTCCTGTTTTTGGCTTGATACTGAATAGTTTTATATGTGTAATGGGAAGGTATTTCAATCCCAGACCAACTAATGGTAATAACTCAATTCAAATTAAGCATACTTTTATTGCAACTCTCGTGAGACTCATATATAATATATATATATATATATATATATATATATATATATATAATATTAATTCTTATAATAATGCATATTGGCTCGATTCGACTGGGTAAATAGTTTAGTACTTTGACGTCACGATAATCTGAAATTTTGACAATTAACCAATTACGAGGGACATTCAATAAATACCTGCAACCTTTGACAATCTCGGAACCGTGACATGTGTCAATAAAATAAACTTATAAGTCTAACCCCTTTCTTACGGAAAATTTCAAACATGTGGGTCATTTTTATTATGTAGTTTCAGTACTATAAACATCATGGTCTCTGGGCACTAAAAATTGAAACAGCATTATAAATCAAGCGCCAATATTAACACTGTTAACGCACGTATCTTAATGCATGCCATAAACTTGTCTTTCAAATACCAGTGCCCTGAGATCACAGTATTCACAGTGTTGAAATGTAATGATAATAATAACCTACGTGTTCGACATTTCCTGTGAGAAAAGGGTAAGACTTACAGTTTAAGTATCATAAGTTTATTTTAGTGACACGTGTCACGGTTCAGAGATTTTCAATGGTTGCAGGTATTTATTGAATGCCCCTCGTACTTTGAAAATACGCTGAACTCAACCCAGATCTAAATGATAGGCTTACATTATTGCCGTGTAGATCAATTGCATTGAATAAAACACCTCGTTTGATGCCATTAAGAGTATCAATCATTCCGTTATTGTGCATAATGCGTGAAATTGTATACCCTTGAACCCGGGCCCAGTTTAAGTGACATGGAATGAATAATTAAGGCCGTATTTTATAAGACCAGTCACTCCTCGGAGATGAAGTTTGGGGAAATTATTTCACATTAATTTGGTCCATACATCAATAACAGTGAACCATCTTATAAAGGGTTCCAAAAAAAAGTAAGCTCCCCCCCTAAAATTAGATCACGTTTGTTTGCATACCTCTAAACCAGGGGTGGGCAACCTACGGCCCGCGGGCCGCATGCGGCCCGCCAGTGGTTTTTTTGCGGCCCGCGAGATGTATCAAGAAAAATAAAAAATAAATATATTTTACATCATCACAAAAACGAGCTAGCTGCTTAGCATTTTATCGGCACAAATGATGTTCCTCAACGTGCGTAGGTATATTTTCCCCATTAATTATCATCTGTCAGTGGCATAACTAGAGGGGGCGAGGGAGCGATCACCCCCGCCCCCCCCCCCCCCCTCCACCCCCAATATTGATGTCGTGTCGGTTGAGATTGGCAAGATGAATCATGGAATTATGACGCTCAAAAGTACACAGATGAAAAAAAATCGCGCGCTACGCGCGCATGATTATGTGTCACCAAATTGCAATATTCTGTAGTAACGTAGCTTGTTTAGAGCTAAAATATACCAAATATACCTCAATCGCGCAAAAAAAAGGTGTCAAATCGACATTTTCCCTCGCTACGCGCGCATTGCTTGACTCTGAACAATCTTGCCGGTTGACTTTCATTCTTTCCCACCCCCTCCCATATGAAGAACGCCACTGTCATCTGTACTGTACAGGCCATTGCTACAAAATTTGGTTAGGTACGGCCCAGTCAATTTTTCACTCCTTATATCTGGCCCATTCATTCAAAAAGGTTGCCCACCCCTGCTCTAAACACACCATTGGACATTTTGAGAGATTGAAACACGAGTTTAAAATTTCGACTATCGTATTAGGCCTAACATGCATTAAAGTGTACGCATCGCGGCTAACAATATTCAATTGCAATACAAATTTGCAATATAAAAAATCTAATAAAGCATTTTGTTATTGAACGCTCGTGAGCCTCATATAATATTATAATAATTCTCATAATAGCGTATTGGCTCGATTCGACGGTATGTTTCCATTATGCTGGTTAAATAAAGTTAGAACTTTGACGTCACGTGACCCTGGCATTTGGCCATAACCTATTATTTTGAAAATACGCTGAACTCAACACAGATCTAAATAATAGGCTTAAATTAATGCCGTGTCGATCGATTATATTGAATAAAACACCTCGTTTGATGCCATTAAGGTTATCAATCATTTTTAATGTCATATAGTCATTTTGTTGGTATCAATTTAAGGAATTAATGGCAATTATAGAGTGAATACATAAATTACTGACTCTAACTTTACTCTCAAATCGAGACTACAGTTTTATATTGAATTGAAACAAACAATCTTAACACCCATGCAGATTGACAGAAAGTACAAACAATGCATGACGATCAAGCATGTAACCCACAAGGAAATAGGAAGAGCGTGAAAAACCTATAGGAAACTAATGGGTGGGTGGGAGTGGATTATTTAGGAAAGCGACTAGTCTCGATGAAGCCGATAAGAATTATAATAGAAATAATAGAGAGGTATAAGCTCGGAACCTCTTCCAGTAACAAAACAAAGGGCGAAAACCGCGGGCATGAAAGCAAGGATGCTGTTTGGTCCGATAAGCGGTAACCAAGACACACAGACGCACTATGCAAAACGGGAAACCCAGAGGGCATGTGCCACGGTAAATAATTTGGTTTATGAAAGTAGGCCTGTCATAAACCTTATTATAATTAAGACCGTATTTCTTAAACCAGTCACTCCTCGGAGATGAAGGTTAGAGAAATCATTTGGTCCATTCATCAATTGCGATAAACCATCTTATATGACATATATAATAATTGCATCACAAGTCCCAGTGTTTCTATATCAAAATACCCTAAATTAGCCTATATTCAGATATAGAGATTTTTAGTTTGAAGCCTGTAAACACAAAACGAGTTGCACAAGACATGTATGGCAGTATCATCTTGAAATACCTATAGAATATAACACACGTGCATTAGATTTTGTTCAGCTCAGCTAACTTTCAATTTATTATGGGATCAAACTTTTCATGAAAATCTGCTCAAATTCCGTGTCAAAATTAAAATGTGTTTTTTTAAGTATACAAATTTAATATTACACAAATTAATGCAATCAATACATATTGCTCTTGGAAATCTAAACAAGTCACCGTTGGATCTTTATTCCTACATGTTGTTGTGGGACGGCCAAGTTACAAATGTATATCACTCTTGAAAATTTTTGAAAACATTATGCATATTTTACATAAATATGGTATTAACCATCTCCGTCATAAATGATAAACAATATTTAGATACAATTCGTGAATTCAATATCTAAATAGATAATACATCTCATCTTTATAACAATCTTCAAATCCAAGATGGCCGCCAAAATAGATGCTACAATCATCAAAATATCTAAACGCGCGTATATATTCATTAAGGGGTTGGGGCGGAAAATATGTGTTTTTGGCTAGGTAAGGAAAAATAAGATATTGCAAACATCATACGCAGTAAAATGTTAGCTTCAAAATGCTTTTATTTGACTGGAATCGGAAATTTAATTTTAATGTTGTGTTTGAACAAAGTTATATCGGTGAGGCGAAATTGTATCAAAATGGCGGTTTCCCAATAGTTTTACGGGGGCACAGCACTAAATATACCGCCCATTGGATTACGTGTAAAATATAGCTAAAAGAGTCGCGATTTTGGGTCCTTAGTAACTCTTTTTGGAATGTCTCGACTGCTTTATTCTAACAAACAAATAGATTTTACGATATGATCATTTAAACAGCCCACCCCTATTTTCAACCCGGACGCTCGCCTTCTGACCGCCTCCGAGCATGGGTATTCATCCACGTGATAAATTTTCGGTACAATCGAAAATCATTATTTTGCAATATCCTGAGCAAAGTACAAGAGATTATCTTTCATTTTAATTATAAAATGCTACCCTCACGCCAAACTTATTCCCAAAGGACCCAATTTATCACAACCTCGGTTTTTGTTTTTGCCGGAACTTACTACACAAAACGAGGAGTGAGTTAGTGCTGTGCGCCCTTATAACACGTTAAAAAAAATTCAAGCAGTGATATTTAACTAAATTTCGGATTAATATTACGTAATTGTAGTGTATTTCTTATGTTTTTTTTTTCACCCTGCTATATTTAACGATTTGCCATGGCAATGGTATAACAAATACCATATCAATTAATTTACTACATTTTATCTTATCAAAACTTGGATGCGAGGGTTACAGCGCCCTCTACGATAATGATTTCCTTTGTTTGAAATTATACTTCAAATTTGAATTACGTTGCAAAATTACCTGATTTGTCGGTTACCGGTTGCCACAGTGCCACACACAGAAAACACTATGTAAAAGAATTACACAAATTATGTAAAAAATACATAATCTGTGTAAAAATAGAACTCCATAATACTATGTAAACAGTTGTGTTAAGCTTTTGCATAGGAATTTACACAAGCTTGGGTATATATTACATGTTTTATGTAAACTCTTACATAATAATTATGGAGTTCTATATTTACATAATTTTTTACATAGTGTTTTCTGTGTGCATGGCAACGGAATAAAAGATCCTAACTCATTATTTTGTGCGGAATGTCATTTTTAACGTTCAACCTAAATACCAGTATACTACTATATAGTTAAGCGTTTTTGAGTTACACATGCAACAGTGAATAGCCAACCAGAGGCCCTGTATGGTTACCATGGCAACCAGAGCAACATTTTAAGTCAATTTTGAAAGGTTGCGATATGGGCTATATTATGGTATATAATAATTATGGGTCAAGTTTTGGGAAAGTTGTTAAAATCCAATATAGGGGCTTTTGATTCCCCCCCCCCCCCCCCCTCCCCCCCCCCCCCCCCCCCCCCCCCCCGCCCCTTAAGCGACCGATGTGTTTTAATTGAATATGCCCGAAATGCTCATTTAAGACATTCTTGATGATTGTTCTGTTTCCAAAATAGCCGCCCAAAGATCAAATTGGATATTAAATGAGGTCAACACAGCTCATGTTTGAATAGTATTTGTCTTAAGAGCAATGGAGGATTTTAAAAAATAGTTTAGGAAATATAATTTCTTTATACTTTCATATTTTGACCTTTACTTGAAACCAACACATATGGAATTCAGTTTTAAAAATAACATTCGTTACCATGGCAACGGACGCACACACACACAAAATATTTTCGCGCGATTTTCATTTTCGCAATGCGCGATTTTCGCGTCATTTCTGCATTTTTGAAGTAGTCAAATTCAAATTGATAAGTTTTGAATCAAGTGTTATCAATAAACAGAATTTTCATGAGCCGATGGATACTTGGATCTTTTAATGAATGCTTAAAATAATTGATGGGTATCAGGGTGGGTCATACCATTTATTAAAAACAGGGAGGTTTTTCAATATTTTTCGTAGTATGAAATATGATATATCCCACATTTGTGCTCTTAAATCAAATGCGCTACTGCCGCATCATTTACTTATGTTGGGTCACATAATGTACTTCACATGACTACGGTTGTTTCATGTGGTTATAAAATTGCAGCAAATATCAGACAGGAGCTAATATCCATCAAATTTTAGTCGACAAAAGAAGTCAGTTTCATATAATATATGATACATCAAACTGCATACTTTCGAAAACCCATTACCGTACCTCGATTCCAATGAGTGTCGGTGAATTAGTACTGAATAATTTAATCACAGATGAGGAGCTGTAATGCGGCATAACGATATTTCATTTATTTGTTTGATTGTTTTAAACTGAATATAATTGAAAAGGGTGCACCATGCTTAGGGTTACTTGTCACTCGAGGTATTAAAATGTTTCGCCGTGAGGCCAAACAAAAATTGTTTGCTTCCCCTCGTCCGACTAACCATTTACTACATTTTTGTTTTGCCTATAAATAAAACAAAACCATGTTTCAAGTCACGTATATGACCTTGATTGTTCCCCATGTGACCGCGTACTAGGGTGTTTTTTTGTCCATGTAATCTTTCTCTTAGTGGTACGCCTGTGATGCATTCAAATCCTATGTGTTATTATATTCACCATGCATTATACATGAAACATCTTTCATAACCAGATCACACGGATACACACTGATTAGTGTTGGGACATTACGGGTATTTGTGTACCCGGGTACCATCCCCCCCCCCACCCCCCCCCCCCCCCCCCCCACCCACACCCCAAGAAAAAAAAAAAAAAAAAAAAAAGAAAGAAAGAAAGAACCCCTAAATAACTTTGATTGATCCCATACATGACCCATCATCTTGACGTCTCAATTAATTAAGAAATATTTTAATTTATTCTAAACAACAAAGACATACATTTTGGAATGCTCTAACAGTTGAAAATGCCTAAATTCAGTAAATTATTATTTAACACAGCAATATAAAGTGTTGCCTATTACATGATATAACAATAGAATAAAAATGAAATATATTTGGAAATTTAAGTCAGACAAAATTGAAATATTATTTGGAAATTCAAGTCGAAAAAAAAAACAATTTTTAGTTCACATGCAGATGATGTGGTATGGAAAAATGGTAAACCTGTACATTAAAGCTATTGAGATGCATTCAAAACATTATGACCATCATACATACACACATCATCTGTTATTACCAAATCGCTTGCATACGAACTTAAGCATTATATTTTAAACTCAAATTTCAAAATATTTTTTAAACCAAAATAAATTATGCAAATATTTATAAAAAATTATAATGTTATATCATGTGACCACTTCATTTGTCATATTTATTTAACAAATTGTACATAATGTATTGAATTTAGATTTTGCTTTAGTAATAAACTGTATTTTACACAGAAAACGGTCCTCACAAATCCCCGGGCACAAATCATACTTTTGATGGTTACCACTAAATATTTTAGTGATAACCATCCCCAATAGTGTGGGTCAATATTGGTTATTTAGGGCCAAATATGGGTCATCTAAAGTTCTATTTTGGACTTAGAAAATGAAAAGAGTAATAATATTTTTTTTTTTTTTTCATATCGGGTAAATATCGGGTATTCAGGTAATTTGGAAAAGAAAGAAAAAATCCGACCGACCGACCCTACCTTTTGGAGAGCATCTATGGGCAACCAAACAATTTGTCCGCCTAATTGTATACAAATATTTAATGATCATGAGGGAAATGGTGCAAACTAATGGCCCCGAGGTGACTGGAGGCCGTGGGCCTACTATTTTCCCGAGACCGGAGGTCGAGGGAAAATAGTAGGCCCCCGGCCTCCAGTCACCGAGGGGCCAATAGTTTGCACCATTTCCCGAATAAAGATCATTAAATATATGTTTTATATAACCCATGAAATATTTCTGTCATTTTACACATTTTCATCAACCATATCAGTGATAGTGATACGGTACTCACCAAATTTAGCAGAGTTGAGCTCCCCATCAGTCCGAAATCATTAGTTCAATTCAAGTAATTCAAATTCATATTGATCCATTCTATCTAGAAAAGTTACACAAAACTGTATAGTGCAACCGGGACTAGCGCAGCAACAGCAGACGACGCGTTTTGTTTAGTTTCTCACCGTCTCACGAAATAGAAGGCAGGCGTGGGGCGTGGGCGAGTCGGTTAAAAAGTGGGCGACTGCCAGGTCCAAAAGCTCCCATCAAAATGTACTATTGACCGCCAGGTCCAAAAGCTCCCATCAAAATGTACTATTGACCGCTTGACCCGTTATTTGGGTGAAAAGGTGAAACTATTTTATGTCACGTGATGCAGTTTCCACCAATAAAATTACAGGAATATTTTCATGCGTTATATAATAGGTAATATTCCCGGGGTTGGGATTGGGGGCTCATGTATACAAGTTGTAATCACCCGTGTGAATCCACTCTCAAAAAGTACCCTTTACTCGAATTCTATTTATCTATTTGATTATTTTGCATAACTAATAACCCATATTTGAGAATTTATTTGAAGATAACCATAGCGTTAATATTGGCTTGTGACCTATCAAATTAGAGCTAAAAGACATACACACCAAAATGGTATTAGCACTTTTATGATTTTGTTTTCAGTTTGTAATTATATATATTTAAGCAGTGTGTATACATTATGTGCACATTCATAGCTTTAGTGTATACAATCAATGACTCAACCAGTCCCCTATGTTCTTGGTTACATCAAATACAGGTCTATGCATAACATATTGAAATAAAGGGCATTTATACTAAGTTCCACATAGTGGAAATATTAGTCAAATTGACATTTACCAATTGTGTAGTGTCATGAACCACAGTCTTATTTATTTACTTATTTAGTAATAAATGTGTCAGCAAAAGAAAAAGGGGGAAAATGGAAAACCGACTTCAAGATTTTAGGCACTTGAGGGCAACATAACAACTTTTTTTGCCTTATAGTGCCACTAAATTACCATATACTCGAATGCATGGTCACTTAAGATCCACCCGGGGAGCACCCACATATAAATTATAGACAGGTATAAGTTGGGTTTTGGGCACTTTTAAGGCAACAAATCAGCATTAATTCTAAGACCGGAATTTGAAATGCTGGCATTTTCTCACATGCCCTATGTCTACTAACTAAAATGAATGATTCCTATATATAATAGGTGTTACTATTAAATAATTGGAGTAAAATCAAAATCAAAAGTGTGCACATTCAAATTCTAACTTAAATAACATCCACACCAAGTGGGTAGGGTCTAGCTTAGGGCTCCTGGGCTTTAGGCATATTTTAAGGCAAGTGAGAAAAAAAATCAGCTTTCTGAAACAGTAATTGTGGAATTTTCTCACATCCACACCAAGTGGGTGGGGTCTAGCTTAGGGCTTCTGGGCTTTAGGCATATTTAAGGCAAGCGAACAAAATCAGCTTTCTGAAACAGTAATTCTGGAATTTTCTCATATTGCCTAAAACAATGATTCCTGCATAGATAGATAACAGGAATAAAATCGAAACTCAAAGTGTGCACCTTCAAATTCTAACTTAAATAACATCCAAACCAAGAACATGATTGTATGCCAAAATCCAAATCATTTTGCTTCAAACATTTTTCTTTCATCATGTTCATAATGTTGAAACCATGGATTATCATTTTCTTAGTTTGAGCCTAGAGTTTGGGGTTACAATCATGTTGGGCTACAGACTGCAATGCCTGTGTACAGTGTGATCAGTTCAATTTCATATCAACATAATTGGTTGTAATCATGGTAATAATTTATAGCGGTCTCGAAAATGTTCTTACAGGTGTTGGATTGTACCCTTTTTTTATAAAGTCATTGTCATTCCATTTATATTTTGTATGTGTTGTTACATCTACTTTAACGTGGTACTTCTTTTCAATTTCATGCCCGCGAGGGTCTTTATTTACAAGCTCTCATCGTAAAAAGACAATCGGCCGAGTGCACCAATGACGGGTAGCTGAAGAATAGCGCTACCTCGCTAGTAACTGAGGCGTAACCCACAATTTTGAGAGCGCCAATGCGGGGTAAGCTACTAGGCTAGTAACTGGCGGGTAATTTACGCTAAATGTTATACCTGACCGGACCCAATACAAGAGTAAGTTGGGGCATAACATTTTATGCCACAAGTCAGTCGATTCTAGCAGTAGCGTAAATGTGTTGTGAATTGGAGGGGATGATTCGCTGATGCTGAAGGACCAATTGCGCTTGCGTGACCAGGGGCAGGGGTGTCTATTTGAAGTGGAATGTGACCCCTCCTAAGCTGAAAAAGATTTTATATTTTTGAAAATCCATTCATGCAATATGTTAATTTTTTAGTCAAAATTTAGATCAACTCCTTTTGCCCAATCAAACACTAATCGCACCGACTTTGGGTCATATTTTGACCAAAATGTACTAATTGTCCAAGGATCTTAAATAATGACTAAATAAATCAAGTTATTATTGTTTTTATTAATTAAAAACTGATAAAGCCAAGTTTCACATTATTGTGAGTGGAAGGGTAGAACTAGAAGAACGAAAAAAAGCACATCGCGAAGGACAAGGTATCCACGCCACGGAAGCATTTGTGTTAAGAGATGTGTTATAATTGTATATAATTGTTTACATCGGGTGCTTGTGTTTGTCATTAAAATTGTGCTTTTTGGTGCAATGTTTGTATGTGTCCCTCGCCCAAAATATGTTTGTAATGTCATGATAGTCCTTATTTTTGAAAAAGCGGTAAACAAACTTCGAAATTTTTGGTCATAAAATGGCATCTTTTTTCCGGATCGCAGGCCGACTCCACGTGATTCTTGATTTACACTCACCTATGACCTAGCGAGTGACGACACGTTTTTAATATTACGGAGGACCATGATTCACGTCAGAATTTTACAGTAAACTAAAGGTTAACACTTAATTTTGTAAGGGGACGATGTTGATTAATGTGGATATTTACTTTTATTTAGTTGCTATTCTGGTGTTACTCGCCAGTTATGCTCTAAGAATTACATCGTTAGTAAATTACGCTACAGTTAGAGCATAACTACTAGGGAGGTAGCTTACCTCCCTATTAAGTTACCCGTCATTGGTGCACTCTGCCGAATATAATATACAATGTACATACAGTCATCATCAAAAAAAAGTAACTATACAGGTAATAAATGGGCTTCTAACTCTAAAAATATATATCCTATCTAAAAATATTAAATTATAAAGTTGTCGAAAAATTCCTCTGCTTTAATATGAAATAATGAACGCTAGGATCGGGTGATTATTAAAGAAGTGACAATCCAAAATGTAAGGTAAAGTCACAATTTCATTTTCACATTTTACATTTCAACACGGGGGAGAGCATGACAGGCAGCGTGTGTGTGGCGAATAGATCCATCGGAGCAATACGGCCGACTGTCAAACCTGCGCATGCATCTCCCAATTGCACTACCGGTACCGGTAATCGATAAGGTACCCGTAGATGGGTCCGCGTGTAGAAAATAAAAATGTGAAAATGAAAATCGGACTTCACCTTACATTTGGGAGTGTCATTTACTCAATAACCACCCGATCCCAGTGTGCAGAGTTAGAAGCCCATTTATTACCTGTATAGTTACTTTTTGATGGCTGTACATAAAACACACACACCATCAATCGGTATATTGTAATGACAAAGTTTTTAAAAATAAATAAATACAGTAATCAATAAAGAATTAAATTACACTAAAAGCCCCCATTTTTTAATATGGCTTCCCAGCTTTCCTTTACACATAGCAATTGTTTTCCAACTTTTGGCACAGAAAAGACCCATTCTTTAAAGTGTTGAAAAACCAACCTCGATTCTTGAACTCGACACTTATAAAAAAAATGTTGCCAAGATGATAATCATATAATGAAATTGGTATTGCTTACCTCATAATACCCAAGACAAACATTGATATACGATATAATAATTTAGAATTTCAAATAATTTAACCATTTGATTACTTCCTTCCAAAAGGAAGAAACCAAATCACTTTATAAAAAAATCTTTTAGTTTTTAAAGACCATGGAATGATTCAACTCTGGCCTCTACTTCAAAGTCAATTACATAATTGAATAATTTAGAAGACAAGTTAACTCCCTGAGAACTACCGGCCGATTGGTCAGAAAGATGGATACATCATTTATTGCACCAATCAGAGACATTGTTAGAATAATTGTATCCCTGATAAAGATGGGAGTGAAACATTTTACAAGCTGCATTTGAATTGGCTATTCATATGAGTACATCTTGTAATAAACCAATCAGAACCACTGTAAGATAGACAGGTAGACCCCAGGGTGTTAAGTCATCTACACTAGATCCCATTGGGCCATATGAAAGTAAATTCACCTTGTACATTATAGTGTAGAGTTAGATTTGTTTAAATAATCTTTCATTCTTTCAACAACAAAAAAGACAAACACATCAATAATTGCAAAAACAACAACAACAACACATTTGTTGATAAAACGGAATTTGTGTCTTAAAAAAACATCCATACTTGTTACAATCATCTCACAATGTCATCTAAATCCATGAAGAAATGGGGTAGATTTATTATTTTGAAGATGAAATAATATGTCAAAAAGAGAATAATACATTAACACTGACTTTTTTACAGGATGCATTACTGATAGTATGACAACAAAAAATGTTTGACCACGGATTGAGGATTTATTTAGCTTACTACGTTTTAAACACATTAAACTGGCACTATGGCAAATTATTTTAAAAATGGAAATTCATTACATTACTTTTTTTCAACATTTACGGATGGTTTTTTTTAACATAAATTGTCCAACAACTTGTTGTTTTAATCTCTTACCTTGACATTCATCGGGTGAAATGAGCATCGACATGTACCAGTAGCATATGAGCAGTATGCTAATCCAATCCATGGTGTCCACAGCGAGCGATTCAAGACAAAGTTTGCTTCAGCGCGTATGTGCGAATACCGTTAATGAAGAGAAGAGGTAAACTTGACTACTTCCCGCGTCAGTTTGACATCAAATGAATACAAAGTGGTTGCTATAGTATTTGAATGCTAAATGAATCGGAGTGATGGCATGCTCTCGTTATAAGCAGGGTCTTTTATTATATGGTTTTGCACGATCTGCTCCATTTTCTAAGGAATTATTAACGCCTCCTAATTATGATAATGGATATTGGTACGTGCCTTAATGGTAATTAAATTGCCTCATAAAGGTGACGTGTCTCTATTTTAGGCTATTGTATAATGTATGGCATATTATATGCAGCAATGGAAATACCCACATTACTTTTCACCCGGGGTAGACAGTCCCGGGATAGGGTTAGGGTTAGGGTTAGGATTAGGGTTAGGGTTAGGGTTAGGGTTAGGGTTAGGGTTAGGGTTAGGGTTACGGTTAGTGCTTATGGTGCGCAATACGCGTAAACAACCATATGCGCCGTAAGGCTCTAGATAGGCAACTCCCCGCGTAAAGTGAAGTCGAACAGTTTTGTTCACATCTGACGCAGCCGTGCGTGCTTGTGAAAATATTACGTACACACGCATCCTTTTACGCAACATATTTCAGGAGCGCGTATTTATTCAAGATGAAACAGCGGTTTGGTAAACATCGAGTCCAGAAGACGAGTCCAGAAGATCGAAATGCAGACTAAACTAGTGAGTATACAATAATGTCGGCCACTGAAATAATCAAGTATTAAACTGAATGTGCTATCGGGCTTTTAAAGATGTAGTGATCGGTCTTTATTGTAGAATTTAAGAATGCACAAACCTCTTTGAATCTATTATTTATTTAAATTACTGTCTCCTACGATCAGAATTGAAACTTTTAAATAACTTTCTCAAAGAAAATTCCGCGTTGGTTTTAAATTGATTTGACTGACCTTCCACCAAGCTACGTGGCCTCATATTGAAAGTAATATTGTTAATTGAACGAGTATCTTAAATCACAAAGAGTCGTGAGTAGAAACTATTTTGATGCAGAAACTTGCTTAAAGAATTTGAAGTTGTATTTGGAGTTAATTTATAGTCCCTGTCATAGTTCCTTGGATATAAATTCGCGTTATTTCACGAGAGCTTATTTTGTTGTTGTTTGCGGGGCGCGGTATCAAAATGCTTGACAGGTGCCAACAACTATTGATCTCGACATGCATACCCAGGTCGAAATTCCAGTTGATCCCAGTTGAACAGTTCGAGTTGAAACCAACTTTCAACTAGGTTTTTGAACTGAGTTTAAAACCCAGTTGAACTCAGTTAAGACCCAGTTGAAAACAGTTCAAACCAGTGGTTCCGTCACGGAAAATGGCTCACTTTTCAACTGGGATCAACTGGAATTATGAAAACATTTGCCCTGGGTATTCATGACCCAGTATACACAAAACGTTTTCAAAACTTTTGAATTGTGTTTAATTAGGTTTTGTTTTGTGAAACGTTTTTAAAACGTCTTAATAACGTTACAGTTTCAAAGCAAGTTTTGTATTGCTAATTGTTAAAAACGTTATAAAAACGTTAAATTAATGTTGTCAAAATATTCATAAACAAAAAAAATGATTGAAACGAAATCGAAACGTTTATAGAACGTTATATTACAACCTAACTTAAACCAAATATTATGGACCATATTGTATTTTTTGACGAAACGTTAACGTTTTGAAAACGTGGGCAATTCCACGCATGCGCACTGGGTTATATTGTTTTGGTAACACTATCGATCTGAGACTAATCATCTCAGCTATAGATAGTATATGTATTTATTTTCATAAAGTTATTCGATCTGCAACATGCATCATTTCATAATTAAATGGCAAGTAATACAAACACATGAACAATTTTGTTGGAGAATGATAATAAAAAGCCAAATTATTGAATTGTTCTTAAAATTGCCAGTCAATTATCAATTGCCAAATTTAGGTTTTCAAAACGTTCTAAATTGGGTTTAATAAGGTTTCGTTTTTGTAAAACGTTTTTTAAAACGTGTTAAACATGTTTTTTAAATGTTTTTAAACATTTTATTTTAAACATGTTTTTAAAACGTATTTGAAACATCTTGCAAGACTAAATAAACTAAACTATGTTATTTTCACGTTATATTAATGTTTTCAGAACGTACCATGAAAACGTTATTAAAACCCATAAAAAACTCCACACATATGATTTAATACGTAATATTAAAACGGTTTTTTTTTCACCAACTTGAAACGTATTTTTAACGTTAAAAATCCGTAAAATGGCCAGCTGGGGAATAGCGTGACTAAGGTCACGCGCCGTCAATCACGGCGTGTGACGATTTCGCTATTGACCAATTAGGACGCGCGATTATTTTTTTAAAGGGACCGGTACGCACTTCCGGGTTTACGCACATTCGCATTCGTACCTACGCACATACGTACGCAACTCGCACGTACGCATGATTTGATGGAATTATGTCCAAGGCATTATAACAGGGAGTATTATAATATTTGTATACTATAATAGTATACAAATATATACTGCCATGAGAGACGCTGGTTAAAACTATGGGCCCGAGGTGACTACAATCGTGCTATTTTAAATAGCACTATTGCAGTCACCGAGGGACCTTAGTTTTAATCCAGAGACTCGAATAAAGACAGCTATGTTTCAAGAGTGTAACTTTTGCGGAAACGGGAACACTTTAAAGTCTAATTATTACCAGGGTGTCCCAACTAACTATGACCACGATCGTAGACTTAAAAGCAGGTTACCACCAATTTAAAATGCACCCTGACCGTCGATATATTACTACTTTCACAACACATTTAAGATTGTACCGATACAAGCCAAAGCCACTCATGTTTGGAGTTCATGCACTAGTGTCAGAAATATTACAAAATGCAGTTGCGCAGATTTTGGCAGGACTACTCGGATGTACAAATATATTAGATGATATTAGAGTGTGTCGGAAAACACACCAAGAACATGATCACATTTGCAAGCCTTGCCTCCAGCGCCTTCGTGAATGCGATCTGCGTCTAAACAAAGACATGTGCACATTTTCACGGCGCAAGGTGACATTCTTTGGACATGTATTATCATAAAATGGTGGTGTCACCTTGTTCCCTGACCCACAGAAGGTAAAAGCCGTAGTCAGCGTAACGCCCCCTCGCCAAAGATGTTGTTTCTCTGCGTCAGTTTTATACTCACGATGATGTAACATGAAAATGGGGGGAAACGGAGCAACAGGCATTTTGATGATTTGAAGAGCGCCCTCGCTAGCTCGCATATAACTGCCTGTTTTGACCCTACTAAGAGATCAATTGTCGTTGATGATAAAAGCCCTATGGAGCTAGATGCAATGCTCTGCCAAGATGGTCACGTGATGGAGTATAACTGTATAAGCAATGATAAGGGAGCCGCGAATTAATACCAACTGAATTAACTGTTGTCTAATATTGCATGTCAGTGGTCGCAAATTCCTAATGTTCCTAATAAGGGCAGTGGGCCTATATTCTGTATTCTGTCATTCTGCAGACGACGATGGTCACGAGATTTTATTGTTCCAATATGGCAACGGGAGTGCGCCATTTTGAAATATGTGATGCGATCTGTGAAAACCCGTCGGATGTCGCAAAATGTGAACTAGGGATTATGGGGTGTTTGTTTTTTTCGATTTTGATTTCGATTTGTTTTAAGAAAATTAGTTTCCCATACTTTGTAATATCAACTTTCATGAAATTTCACCTTTAAAACTTACTTAAGTCACCTTTGTTATTAACCTTATAATTTTATTTTATTTGATTATGTATCTGTTTAGGCCTGTATTCATGATTTCTTGATTTGTAGCTTGATGACATCACAATCATCATTTCACTCATAACTTTTTTTGTAGTGATCGTAGCAAAATGATCGAAACAGTTCTGTAATCAGCACAGTTTTAGCGTTCTTTTGACATAAATATCTCTAATATAAAAAATGCCACCATGTGGCGGGTTTTCACAGATCGCATCACATATTTTAACAGTCATCGACCGGTGGCGTTCGTTAGCCAACTCCAACGGTTTTGGATTGGAAAAAAATCTTCTAATTATGATGAATTTTTCAAAATGATAAGATTAACATTCGCGATTACGTGTTATTCCAATACGAATTCAAAATGTAGGAATCGCGTGACCATCGTCGTCTGTCATTCTGTAGATAATATAATGAATTGAGTTTCGCTTGTCATAAATTCTGCTAGAATCATGCTTATAGGCCCTCATAAATGTTTAATATTTACTCATGTATTTAGGCTCTCAACCCCGGGTGAGGGGTTCTCACATTGATATGGTATACGTATATGTGCCTGTCTTTAGGGGGTGCTTTTTTCGTAAAAATTGGTAAAGCGATGGGATGTTTTTTTATCACAGACCAAAGCGCCCACTGTGCATAAATTGGGTGTATTTTGAGGATTTTTTGGTAAAAAAACAAATTGGGTGCTTTTCTAACAAAATTGGTATATTGAAGAGTGGGAAATTGGCCGGGAAATAGGTATAAAGAAAGTCAAATTTTCGAAGTCTGGCAGGCACATCCACGTACAATTTTGGCAAAAGTACCCCCCCCCCCCCCCCTCTCCCCCGGGCTCTCAACAAAGGTTTTGTATACATAAGTGCTCGTTCGTCTGGTATCCATGTAAACACAGTCCCTGTGGTCTAGTGGATTAACCAATAGCCGCGAATGCAAGAGGGACTGGGTTTGAGACAGTGTATTTTTAAGGTCTTTTTTAATTTAATTCTCGCCAGTTTGTCCGAGTCCATCTATTATTTATTCATTTCACTAGTGGATTATCCTATCGCCGCGAATTCGAGAGGGACTTGGTTCGAGACAGTGTATTTTTATGGTCTTTTAAATTTAATTCGCGCCAGTTTGTCCGAGTCTATATATTATTTATTCATTTCACTTAAGTACTCGATCGGCTGGTATCATTTGCTTGATCCACGCGTGTATTTCAGTGAGTTTATTTCGCTTGTCATAGATTCTGCTTGAATCATGCTTATAGGCCATCATAAATTGTTAATAATATAATGTTCATCAACAGAGGGCTTCCTTTAGCCCACTGGTAATATTTATGATTGCTCCATAGGGAATTGCTCCACATTAATAGTGACCGCCCCACCCCGAGTAACGAATTGACGAGAGGCTCGAAATGGCGAATGTTGGCGAGTGTGTGACGCTAACGATGACAAGTAGGGCGCCCTCACTTTGCAACTCCATAATACTGCCCATGTATGATGCTAACGGTGACAAGTAAGGGCGCCCGCCCTCGCTTTAAAAACTATAAGGCAATGCATTTGGATCAAATGAATACGCTGATAGATAAACGTGTGGTGGAATGTTGGTTCCTCCAGTCAGTAGGGAGGTCACGCTGCATGTCATATTTTGTTATACGCAAGAAAACAATGGAGTATCAGTGACTGCAATATTTGCTAGATATAGCTTCGGAAAATGGTCTATTTGGGCATCTGAAAAACTGAGAAACGTGCTAAAAATCAGGTAGAATTTTAGAGGAGGGTCAATAACATCGGCAGATCCGTAAAATGTATAATATTAAACACGTTTTGTGACCAAATTTATGTCGTAAAATGTTGGAAAATTCACATTTTGAAAATCTGTGGTCTTCGAAATTACAGGAATCCTAACTCATTCTAAACCTCACCAAATCATGAAATGAACCCTCGTCTAAAAGAAATTCCGTGTACGTATTGCTCTATCTGCTTGGAGATAGCGAAGACCACGGAAACTTCATAGCTTCATACCACGGAATGAAATCCGCCATTAGGCGCCATAGACATTACATGGCGAACATCGTACAGATTTGCACTGCAGTCCTCTGTGTAGGGAGTTTTGACAATAGCAAGGTCGTTCGACTATTGTGTTTGTGCATGTTTGTGACTACTGACCCCGTTTAACAATCTTCATAGCTTTCATATAGGGCTTGGGTGACCTAGCTATTGACTGCCTCTCTCTGAGCTTGATTCGATTCATATTTGATAAATAATCAGAAAAAAAACCGGGAGAGAGTGAAAAAGAAAAAGAAAAGACAGAAAATAAATTGGACTGCAGTGTAGTCTATAGGTACTCGCAGAGTAAGCGCGAAACACTTGGCGTAACAAGTCAGCTCCGGAACGAGAGCCCGTTTCACTTGAGGGTGCTAAAAGCTAAAAATTGACGGGCGTGGTAACATGGGCTATTCTGTATTTCCGCATTTACTTGTGTACGGTTGTGATTTTACTGTATAAACAGACCAACAGCCTTTATTGTCTATATTTTACAAGGAACATTCAAAACCTAATGCGCGTATAGAACTCTGGCTTTTAAACTCCAGCAATACAGTTTCACGCTCCTGTATCAACCTGGGAAATACAATCTGACGGATTATATATTTACACTTTCCACTAAATGTACACTCAATCCTGACCGTGACATGAATAATTCTCCCCACTCAATCCTGACCGTCAATCCTGACCGTGCGTGTCTCTGTTTTTACAGTCCGCTACATTTTTATTACTGTGCCTGTGTTATAAATCAGCTTTATTCCGTTATAGCGTCCTAAACGGAATAAACCGCAATCACACTGACAAAATAGTTTAAGAATGTAGGATATCTAATATTTACTGTTTACCTCCCCGACCACCAACCCCTGAGTGTTTTGACATACACTGTTGGTGGGTGCTGCTGTTTTGGAAGCGTTTTCCGAATAAATAAATTTATATATATATATCCACTTTCCACATGTACACCCAATCCTGATAGTCCGTTACAGTAACTACTGTAAAATACGTAACTATTCCACTACTGTTATAATCTTTCTCTGTTATAACATGTAACATTTGTTACAGTCCGCTACAGTTTTACTGTGCCTGTGTTATAAATCAGCTTTATTCCGTTATAGCGTCCTAAACGGAATCAACCGCAATCACACTGACAAAATGGTTTAAAAATGTAGGATATCCAATATTTATTGTTAACCTCCCCGAAAAACCAACCCCCCGGAGTGTTTTGACATAAATTTATTAATGAATATCGTTTCAGAGGTGTTTTTAATTAAAATTAGATAAACCGTAACACAGGCACAGTAATAACTGTAGCGGACTGTAACGCATGTTACATGTTATAACACAGACACAGTAAAACTGTAGTGGAATAGTTCCGTTTT
Source organism: Ophiura sarsii (assembly GCA_035610835.1). Lineage (NCBI taxonomy): Eukaryota > Metazoa > Echinodermata > Ophiuroidea > Amphilepidida > Ophiuridae > Ophiura > Ophiura sarsii. The sequence continues at coordinate 45,155,250 of CM069455.1, forward strand.
GTACAGTAATTACTGTAACGGACTATCAGGATTGGGTGCACATGTACTAGTGATAAGGCCTAAAAAAGGTTCGATTGGCGTAATCCGACCGACCCTATTTTTACCGCCGACCCTAAACAATTTTTTTTCTTCAATTTTTTCTTTTTTCTTTTTTTCTTCAATTTATTTATTTTATTCTTTGTGAGAAAAAGAAAAACCCCAGTGAAAATGTGTATTTGTGCCATTTTTTAATGTCTGTATGGTATATTTGTGCTGGTACATAAAATTTCATAAACGTTTTATAGATTTAAAAATATTTAAGAAATCCAACCTACCTACCCTATTTTTTTCTATGTTACGCCAATCAAACCTCTTTTTTTAGGCCTAAGTCATCACAAGCAGCTGATGAATATGTACACTATGTATGCACCAACACAGTCCCCAACGCAATGACTTTCACAGAAGCAGCAAATGAACGCGATCCATGGATGAAAGCCTTAACACTTTCCACACGGCAGGCAGCTGCAGACGACATTCCAAAATGTCACAAAATGTTTCAAAAATGTCAAAATTACTGTATTTCAATGCCATATTTGGAATCACCATGAGAAATGCATTAAAATAAGTACAAACATGCCTAGTGTTTGGTCAGTAATCTTTGAGATAGACTTTGAAAATTATGAAAGGTTTCTGAAAAATCTGTTTTGTGTATGGTAAAAATAATAGCCGCGTGGAAAGCGTTAAAGAAAGAAGTTTTCAATCTGACAAGAAGACGATTGGATCTCGCCAACCGAAAGACTATAAAGGTATGAAAGCCGAGTTAACCATACACAAAAACGGCATCATCCTTTTTTTTAAGTGGACACAGACTAATCATACCATCAGAGCTGCATGCAAGATAAAGCAGTGAATCTTGCACGTGTTGGTCATTGTAAAATAACAAAACTCTCCTGCGGGAAAAGAACTGGTTTCCTGGAATAGACAAGATCGTCACTTAATGCTACGAGACTCGGCGATCATAATTTTTTTTTTTTTTTTTTGGGTCAAATATACCGATGTAAACTGTATAATAATTGTTTTCTTATGTACGATTGTACTTTGTTATCACACTGTCAATGTTTCAATTGACATTAAATCTAAACACAAACCACGAACTTTGAATAACATAATACATTTGTTTGTATGTAAAAGTAGGTCACTAGTATACAAATATTTACTGTTCATGAGGGAAATGGTGCAAAATAGCTCCCCGAGGTGACTGGAGATCGTGGGCCTATTATTTTCCCCAGACCGTACCAGTATCGACCGAAGCTACTGGCAATTACTACATGTATATTCCAGTATTGAACGATAATGGTATACCGGAATATGGGACCTAAAGTACACTTTTTCCCAATGCTGCACCGGACGTTGCACTGTGTAATGAATAGCCGGGAGTCTTGCTGCCGATCCCTTTAGGTATATTGCGTCATGTAACTCTTGCCCAGGGCAAATACTTGAGATACGGACGCCCCTTTCTTTAAGTACTCTGGAGGCTTATCGTATCCATTCGTTAACATCGTAAGAATAATCCTCCTTCTAGTGGCATTTGAATTGACTCCCTGTAATGTCTAGCAGGGATAAAGGGATAAGAAACCAATTACTGCACGATTTAGGGACCCATGAAAGTGTAAGGAAACAGAATCCTTACATCATTACACCCGTAAGCTCTCTATTAGTACATCGAGAAAAAAAGAAGCTTGTAATGAAAATGTAAGATTTCAAAATCCTTACATGTGAAAAAAGTCGTGTAAGGAAAATGAAACTAAAAATCATTACATCGGAAAAAAAGCTTTTAGTGAAAATGTAAGATTTTGAAATCCTTACGTGTAAAAAAGTCGTGTAATGAAAATAAAATTGAAAATCCTTACATTGAAAAAAAAGCTTGTAATAAAAATGTAAGAGTTTGAAATCCTAACATGTGAAAAAGTCGTGTAATGAAAATAAAATTGAAAATCCTTACATCGGAAAAAAGTTTGTAATGATATGCAAGAGTTGGAAATCCTTACATCCTTACACCCGGAAGCCCTCTATTGGTACATCGAAGAAAAAAGTGTAATGAAAATAAAATAGAAAATCTTTATATCGAAAAAAAAAGTTTGTAATGAAAATGTAAGATTTTGAAATCCTTACATGTGAAAAAAAAATGTGTAATGAAAATTAAATAGAAAATCCTTACATCGAAAAAAAAGTTTGTAATAAAAATGTAAGAGTTTGAAATCCTATCATGTGAAACAAGTTGTGTAAGGAAAATGAAATTAAAAACCATAACATCGAGGAAAAAAAGCTTGTAGTAAAAATGTAAGATTTTGAAATCCTTACATGTGAAAAAAAGTTGTGTAAGGAAAATAAAATTGAAAATCCTTAAATCGAAAAGAAAAAAAGTTAACAAAAAGGTAAGAGTTTCGAATCCTTACATCCTTACACCCGGAAGCCCTCTATTGGTACATCAAGAGAAAAAAGTGTGTAATGAAAATGTAAGAGTTTGAAATCCTTACATGTGAAACAAGTTGTGTAAGGAAAATGAAATTAAAAACCATTACATCGAAAAAAGCTTGTAATGAAAATGTAAGATTTTGAAATCCTTACATGTGAAAAAATGTTGTAAGGAAAATGAAATTGAAAATCCTTACATCGAAAAAAAAGTTTGTAATGAAAATGTAACAGTTTCAAATCCTTACATCCTTACACCCGGAAGCCCTCTATTGGTACATCGAGAAAAAAATGCGTGTAATGAAAATAAAATAGAAATTCCTTATACATCAGAAAAAAAGCTTGTTATGAAAATGTAAGATTTCAAAATCCTTACATGTGAAAAAGTCGTGTAAGGAAAATTAAATTAAAAATCATTACATCGAAAAAATCCTTACATGTGAAAAAAAGTCGTGTAGGGACAAAAAGATTGTAATGAAAATGTAAGAGTTTGCTATCCTTACATCCTTACACCCGGAAGCCCTCTATTGTTACATCGAAATTAAAGCTTGTAATATAATTTAAGAGTTTAAAATCCTTACAGTTGAAAAAGACGTGTAAGAAAAATAAAATTAAAATCATTACATCGAGAAAAAAGTGTGTAATGAAAATGTAAGAGTTTGAAATCCTTACATGTGAAAAAAGTCGTGTAATGAAAATAAAATAGAAATTCCTTACATCGAAAAAAAAGTTTGTAATGAAAATGCAGGAGTTTCGAATCCTTACATCCTTACACCCGGAAGCCCTCTATTGGTACATCGAGAAAAAAAGTGTAATGAAAATAAAATTGAAAATCCTTACATCGAATAAAAAAAAGGTTTGTAATGAAAATGAAAGAGTTTCGAATCCTTACATCTTTACACCCGGAAGCCCTCTATTGGTACATCGAGAAAAAAGTGAAATGAAAATAAAATTGAAAATCCTTACATCGAAAAAAAAATTGTAATGAAAATGTAAGAGTTTGAAATCCTTAAAAAGTCGTGTAAGGAAAATGAAATTGAAAATCCTGACATCGAAAAAAAGTTTGTAATGAAAATGTAAGAGTTTCGAATCCTAACATCCTTACACCCGGAAGCCCTCTATTGGTACATCGAGAAAAAAAGTATGTAATGAAAATGTAAGAGTTTGAAATCCTTACATGTGAAAAAAGTCGTGTAATGAAAACAAAATAGAAATTCCTTACATCGAAAAAAAAGTTTGTAATGAAAATGCAGGAGTTTCGAATCCTTACATCCTTACACCCGGAAGCCCTCTATTGGTACATCGAGAAAAAAAAGTGTAATGAAAATAAAATTGAAAATCCTTACATCGAAAAAAAAAAAAATTGAAAATGAAAGAGTTTCAAATCCTTACATCCTTACACCCGGAAGCCTTCTATTGGTACATCGAGAAAAGAGTTGAATGAAAATAAAATTGAAAATCCTTTTTACATCGAAAAAAAGTTTGTAATGAAAATGTAAGATTTTGAAATCCTTACAAGTGAAAAAAGTTGTGTAATGAAAATAAAATTGAAAATCCTTACATTGAAAAAAAAGTTTGTAATGAAAATGTAAGAGCTTCGAATACTTACATCCTTACACCGGAAGCCCTCTATTGGTACATCGAGAAAAAATGCGTGTAATGAAAATATAGTTCAAAATCCTTACATCGAAGAAAAAGCTTGTAATGAAAATGTAAATGTAAGGTTTTGAAATCCTTACATGAAAAAAGGTTGTGTAATGAAAAAGAATTTGAAAAACCTTACATCGAAAAAAAGCTTGTAATGAAAATGAAAGATTTTGAAATCCTTACATGTGAAAAAGTCGTGTAATGAAAATGAATTTGAAAATCCTTACATCGAAAAAAGCTTGTAATGAAAATGTAAGATTTTGAAATCCTTACATGTGAAAAAAGTCGTGTAATGAAAATGAATTTGAAAATCCTTACATTGAAAAAAAACTTGTAATGAAAATGGAAAAGTTTGAAATCCTTACATGTGGAAAAAGTCGTGTAATGAAAATGAATTTGAAAATCCTTACATCGAAAAAAAAGCTTGTAATGGAAATGCAAGATTGTAAAATCCTTACATGTGAAAAAAGTCGTGTAATGGAAATGAATTTGAAAATCCTTACATCGAATAAAAAAGAGCTTGTAATGGAAATGTAAGATTTTGAAATCCTTACGTGTGAAAAAGTCGTGTAATGAAAATGAATTTGAAAATCCTTACATCGAGAAAAAAAAGCTTGTAATGCAAATGTAAGATTGTTAGATCCTTACATGTGAAAAGAAAATTGTGTAAGGAAAAATGAAATTGAAAATCCTTACATCGAAAAAAACCTTGTAATGAAAATGTAAGACTTTGAAATCCTTACATGTGAAAAAGGTCGTGTAATGAAAATGAATTTTGAAAATCCTTACATCGGAAGAAGAAAAAAAGCTTGTGATGATAATGTGAGATTTTGAAATCCTTACATGTGAAAAAGTCGTGTAATGAAAATGAACTTGAAAATCCTTACATCGACAAAAAAGCTTGTAATGGAAATGTAAGATTTTGAAATCCTTACATGTGAAAAAAGTCGTGTAATGAAAATTAAATTGAAAATCATTACACCGAAAAAAAAGCTTGTAATGAAAATGTAAGATTTGGAAATCCTTACATGTGAAAAAAGTCGTGCAATGAAAATGAATTTGAAAATCCTTACATCGAAAAAAGTGTGTAATAAAAATGTAAGATTTTGAAATCCTTACATGTAAAAAAGTTGTGTAATGAAAATGAATTTGAAAATCCTTACATCGAAAAAAAGGCTAGTAATGAAAATGTAAGATGTTGAAATTATTACATGAAAAAAGTCGTGTAATGAAAATGAATTTGAAAATCCTTACATCGAAACAAAAGCTTGTAATAAAAACGTAAGAATTTGAAATCCTTACTTATGGAAAAGCCGTCTAATGAAAATAAAATTGAAAATCACTACCTCGAAAATATCCACTGGTAATGAAAATGTAAGACTTTGAAATCCTTACATATAAAAAAAGTCGTGTAAGGAAATTGAAATTAATAAATCAATACATCGAGAGATAAAAAGCTTGTGAAAAAAGTCGTTTAAGGAACCGGGGTAAGGAATTTGAAATTAAAATTCGGGGAAAATAAGCTTATAATGAAATTGTAAGAGTGTTAACTTGTTATAAAAACTATGTAATAATAAATAATGTCATAAAATATATTTTTAATTGGAAGGCCATATCGTGTTTTCAATTTTAAGCTGAATTGCAAAAAATGTTTGTGGGTGTTTTAAATTCTACACATGTAAGGATGTAATTACGGATTTTTAAAACATCTCCCGATTTTTTTGGTCCCTAAATCGTGCAGTATCTATAAGAAACTCCCAAGACAAAACCCCGATTCTCTTGACCTTAATAGTTTGTCGCAACTGGTATAGGTGGCGCGCTATCATTTCCAAATAGTTGGGGGGCTAAGGGAAGATTTGGTTCACATTCTTCTAAAAGCACCAAATTGGATCCATATTTTGCTCATACCATACTCTTTTGATTTTTGATGGATGCCAAAATTGGGGCCTTCTGGGAGGGACGGTCATATTGGCCAATTCCAATATGGCCGCCATACCGGGAATCAAAAATTCAAATTGCTTCAATTAAGCTGACAAGCATACCAAATTGTTTGTCTGATGTGTGGTTACTGAGATATTGAGCAAAACGTGAATAGGTCGTTGACCTTTGCTTTTGGGGGTCAAAATTTGAACATGCTCCGATTTTGTCAAATTGTTCGTCAGATCACAATGGTTCAAGAAATGGTAATTGTTACCACCTGGAATCGTTTTTGTGCCTTATACAGGGCCGAAAGGTCACAATCCATATCATACGCCTATATGGTCAAATCCAACGAAAAGTGTCCACGGCTAGATTTTTAGGGTCCAGTTTCAAAATGCTTCGATCTCTTATTCCTTTTCCCCACTCAAAGTCAACATATCAAGCTTGTATGGGAAAAAAGTGCCATCACTAATCTCTTCATTTGACCACGTGGCGGAATGATGAAGTTGAAGGTACACTTCTCAATGTTACCTACAAATACAAGTACCATATTTTGATTAAGTGATGATTATTCCACCTATTTACATATTTCATTCACATTTGTGATTGTATTGTATTCAGAAGATGCTAATGCTGATAGAAAGTGATCATATTTTGTCCAGGTACTCATTTTGTTTTACATTTTAGATTCACGCAGTTAGGTAGCATTTTCAGGCTCTCAATACTTTGAAACATGAGGTTGAGTCACTTTGTGTACTTTCACCAAGATGATTTTAATGAACATCTGTTTTCATGTACCTCAAAGAGGGGGAATGACCCTTTTTGTAAAATCAAGAATTTTGAGCATGCGCCCAAAACCTAAGTACATAGAGGAATGTGGACATTTGGTATTCGAAGGTAACAGTTAATGTATACGTAGGTAAGAGAAGTAAAACTGTAATAAATTAATGTTCTACTTAATCTATGTTACATTTTGGGGTGAAAGAATCATGCAGGAGGGTTGTTAACAATATTTAAAAAAACAAAAAACATGTTAAAACATGTTTAAATACTAATATTATGAACATATCCAGGAGTTTACTTTAAATAGATACTAGCATATTAATTTAATGTTGAAAAAATATACAATATCTAACTGTCAGTTGTAATTTTGAATAGGTTTATTAAGAACAATATATCAGGCAACATTTTTAAGCATTCCTATAAGAGAAAAACATGTTAAGACTTAAAACACGGTAGCTTACATTGCAATAATCAAAGTATTCGTAGGTAACAAATTTGTTCTCAACTTCAACTTCGTTGACTAAGAACAGTTGTATTCGTTGATTTAACATAGGTTTAAGGGCAAATGTGTACTCGACGGTAGTGTTTTTATGCCCTGAATCGCGTGTGAGGGAATGTCGTATCAAAATGGTGTCTTACTTGACTTTATAAGTATATTTAAGAATGTGCGCTCAGCGCTGCTTTTACAAAACAATCAGAATTGCGTAATATTCAACATTTGAATAGAACAGCAAGATTAACCAAATAAACATTAAAATAATATAAAACCATGTTCCTTTTTCTAAGATATAAAAGAAAACACCCTAAGCATCAATAACCTCACTAGTGATAGATATATACTGTTATTATTCTTGATCCCCTAATTTGGTTAATGCATATTGAATAGAATTAACCTTTTACACATGATGATTATGGCAGAAAAATGTTTTATTATGCTAACTATCATCCAATTTTGTTAGTGTCTTTCTTGCTTGACTTTCAAGTATTAAGAATGTGCGTTTAACTTCTACAAAACAGTCAGAAGTGTGTAAGTATATTTAATATCTGATTTAAGGCAAGACGATGACAACATACATATCGTACCGGGTTAAAATTTCGTAAGTAAAGGTATACATGTAGTTAAACATTTAATTAACTCGCTAGTAATAATAATATTATTACTGATCTAATTTGGTAAAAAGCATGTTCATCATTAAAACTAAACATGATAAAAGTTAAGCACATACATGTAGACACATTTTAATTAAGAAATATCTTATCATTCAGCCTTTTAATCTCTACTTAACAAGTTTAGTGGTTCTTGTTGTATTCTGTGTGTAGTTAGTTCTTCAAGTCTCTCATGTCGCGAGGATGAATTATATCTAATTGAACATACATGTAATTACTCTTTGTTTATTATATAGGACATTCTAGAATGTTAAGAATGAACGTTTCAGTTTCCGTGTGAATCCAAAGTATTGGATCGAATCAACTATTGAATAGTTCCATCTTTAATTAGAAATCGAGCGGTTTCCTTTGAGCAAATAGTTTAATTTGCCTGTAACTCATAGTCTTGAATGTCAGGTTATCTGTTTTAAGCAAATAACAACCGGTTGCCTTCCTCAATTTGTTCTAAATAAAGGAGGCAAGTGGAAGTTATCATTTCGAATAGCTGTTTTAAACACGAAAGCCGGATCGCTTTTTGATTCATTTATATATACTTTGAAATAATTTCATATCAGACCTTATACCGTATAATATATAAGTTTAATATGAGCCGAACATGTTCAAAGTCTATAGAACATTCAAATGTGTTGCCTTTCAGTCCACAACGGAATAAAACACATGTATACAACTTTCATCAAGTCATTCAGTTGTCAGATTAGAATTAAGATATAATTCCCTAGTTTGGAATTTGTATCATTCTAAATGTCGTACATAGTCAGTTTTTATCGAGTTTCAAATGGAGGCAGATTCCGTTTGACATAGAATCACCAATATGATATATTTTGTCAGATGTAGACAAAATAAGAATTTTATGTTTTGAAATTCAATGTTGTTTGATTTAACAACACTAATCTAATCTAACAGTTTTGCCACGACAGAGATATTGTCGGGCGTGTGCCTTTCATTATGATTTTCTTTTAAAATCAACCACTGCTTAGTTCAATTTCACTAAGTAATAAATGTCGGAAGCATTATTCATGAGCAACTTTTGATTTGAGACTGAAATCAGTTAGGCCTACCCTTGATTCCCTCCCACCTTTAAAAATAAAGGAAAAGGTATCACTAAAGTTCTTGTTCACTTAAAATACCTTTCGGTGACATTACACAACCTGCCAGAGCAAAAATGAAGCAAGGTATTTGATATTTGTTACATATGAATTCCATTTTTAAATACAACTACAATAATGGCCAATATTATGTACCTCAGTAGTCACTGCTCTGCAATTCCAAGGGAAATTGGTTAACTTACGCATACATCATATAGACAAGCTGGTTTAAAACAATATTACGCACCGAACCATATTATTCCCGTCTTATACATTCCTACTTAATATTTACATAATATTAGGTGCGAATGAAAGCGACAAACAATACAGGAATTGTACCATGCTCATTAACTAATATATAAGTTACCTACGAATACAAAATGGAATATGAAAATATTGATTATGAATCCGAAATTTCATGGATGTTATGACTAAATGCACCCATTTCAAAACGATCAACGTGTAATCTATGGATATAAATATCATTCATTCACTCTAACACCAACAAAAAATATGTTCTCGGCAAAAACAGTGTGATTACACCATGCATTTTATTTAAATCAACACCTCCCATTTTCGTTTAATAAGGAAATATTATTGTTTCCCCTCCAAATATAAATATAATAATATATCCAGTCAGATTGTATGATTGCGCACTGCTTTTATGTAAAATAAGATAGTTTAGGCCCAATATGCACCGTGTATATTTTTTGAATGTTGCCTACATATACATGTTACCTCCGAATACAACATGAAGTCATGCACGAGATGCTGTTACTGAATATTTATATAAACATTAATCACCCCTATTGCGATTTAAATCAACTGTCAGAGGATGTCTTTGAATGAATAGCATACAAAACTACACTAACAGGAGTAATAAGATTGAGACAGAGGGAGGCTATATACAATCAACATTTAAGACAATAACATATTATTAATGCATTTGTACAAAAACGACAGAATTTTGTTTATAGTTACTTACAAAAGCTGAAAGATTGATGCAAAATTTCTACGTTGCTTGCCGAAAGCAGCGCATACTTCTACTTTATTCCAGTCGATACAAGTATGTAACAACAGAGGGAAGTACCACGGTATCGTTATTTGTATTTGAAGGTAAAAGTTCATATTTCAAATTTGCCTACGAATACAGCCTTTTATTGCTGATATTTCAAAAAATGTTGCCTTCAAAATGATAAAACTTGGCACACATGTACATTGTATCACACTTCGCTTATTCTATAGATATCATTCACTAATCTGTGTTTATATTAAAATGGCAGTGTTTTAAATAGGTATTCGGAGGTAATGCATTTTTTTTACCAAACCGATCGTTTCCGCTTTTAACATTTCTAACAGCTTTATCAAAAAACAGACTTGAATGGGGACAATGCATTTAAGTATTTAATATATTTAGGCTTCCTTACAGCACAAATTACTCTACCTCATGCGAATTCTTCCCCGAAAGTGAGATTTAACAAAACATGTATTTGTAGGTAACGTCAAAACTTACCACAGCGAAAAAAATCACAACAATTCAGGGGATTTATCGAAAGTACCAAAAATTAAAAGAGGCATTCTTGAGATATCCACCAACCAAACAAGCAACATTATTTCCACTTAAGCTCGTTTTCATCTAAACGGTTATATGTCCAACAAAAAACATTAACAACTATTTTGTAAAAAGGGTAAAAAATAGCAGGTTTATTGCTCGTATAGGCCAAATTGTGCATTAAAGTTAGTCATGTTATATTTGGCGCGAACCGTCTCATCGAGGCGGATACATATAACACAAAATTAAAATTTCCAAGATATAGATTATTTTATTATAGGCCTGAACATCACGTGTACACTTTTCGTTGGATTCGACCATATACGCCCAAAGGCAAAGGTCAACGACCTTTTCAAGTTTTGCTCAATATCTCAGTAACCACACATCGGAGTGGTCCTGGTGCTCAGACAAACAATTTTCAGCTAAATTGAAGCAATTTGAATTTTTGATTCCCCAGTACGGCGGCCATATTGGAATTGGCCAATATGGCCGTCCCAGAAGGCTCCAATTTTGGTATCCATCAAAAATCAAAAGAGTATGGTATGAGCAACATATGGGCCAAATTTGGTACTTTTAGACGAATTTGAACTAAACCTCCTCTGTAATGCCCTAACAGCCCCAACTATGATTGCTTAATCGCGTGTCGCAACTGTTATAGAGTGCGCTATGTTATGGGCCAAATCTAAACAATGCACAGATTGTGAGATTCAATCGCCTGTGTCTAGCCGCTATCGACCTCCATACTCGAGCGGTTTTGATGTCACTTGTTTATCTGTCCATACAGGTCTGGCACGTATTCAACGATCGACTTTACAGAAAGGAATCCACCACGCGTCATTCACCGGAATCATTTAGATTATTCTTTGAATTGACGCGGGATTTTTGAAAGTGATTTATACTCACATGATTGAAATTTGATTTTTAACTATGTTGGTGAACACAGTTCAGTAGGCCGCCACTATTCTACTAAAAATACATCACGCTAAACGAAATTTCAGAAAAGTAACATTATTTGATTCAATATTTATACCTTTTCCGGTCAATTTCGGCCACGGTAATTCCTTCATCTGAAGCGGTACGATAAGTTTAGTTCGAACCACGTCTGAATTATAGGAAATTGTAGTAAATACCCTAAAATTACTAGGTAGTCGAACATATTTAAAACAAATTCACAGTTTCGGGATCAAATTTCCCTAACATAATTACGTATTCAATAATTTGTAACTTTCTAAATAAAACGGCCGATTTTGATATAATTTTTTGTTGAAATTTCGTTTCCCTGAAACTTCTCTTTCGGTGGTGTAAAATTGTATCACGCATGCGCATGAGGGACCCAAACATCCATTTTCTTAGCTAAACACTTTTAGTGTGATACGTACACGGGAAGTCAACACCACTCGAGTACGGAGGTTGATCACGGCTGTGTCTTGAACGACCACTTAAAGGAGGATTATTCTTACAATATTAGGGGGATATTTGATCATGAGAGAGACGGGTATATGATTAGAAATGGGGCTTATCTGCGATTCAGCTCCTCCGCTACTACTGGTCACAGGTCACTAATAGGTATATCAAATAAGGTGGGATCGTTTCAAAAAATCCTTAAAATCGTGATACGTGTCTCTATTTTAAATAGAAGTTGTCAAAAAAACATAACATTTTTGGTATCATATTAAAGACAATTTATCCAGCTACCGAATAAAAAAAGAATTAAAGCCACATGTTTAGCAACAGTGAAGTTATCAATCTAAACGTCGAGTGAGTCAAGGGTGGGAGCGGTGGATGAGGAGCCGGTGGATGAGGCGCCCATAGGTTTGTACACAAAATAGCGGAAAACTAGAACTTTTGAAATTGATGCCATTTTAAAAGTATACATAGGAAAGTTTTCAAACTTCTCATATGTGTTAATAACATGTGCCTGCTACTATGAATACTAATATTGAATTGTTATCTAGACATTCTCTACTAGAATATGATGTTCAATTCAGGGAGTGTTTTAATGTAAAAAATACACAGTTTTATTCATTTTATTGATTAAACAATGGCCAAATCGCAGTCTCTCTATTTCATTTGTGTGACTCTTCGGTCCTTTTCTACCCTGGGTAGTAAAACATTTAACTAAAAAAGCCAGAAGTGTTTCTTCACAGAAGAATTGTTCATAGATTTATGAAAAAATTGCTATTTAGACCTATTTTGGACCACCCTGTATTCAAAATAAAAGGAACTTTAACGATATTCATGTAGTTCATTTTGATAACCATTTTCTTTTAAATTAAATGGTCCATGCTAACTAAATTTCATAGAATATTATATACAAACATTCATTTTATGCATTATTTCATCATAATTTTAGACACCCTGTACTTTTCCTGTGTACATTTTAGGTAAATGATTCTTAGCAAATTTGGTAGCACCTTCTGCGGTTGTTCTGATTTTGGTGCCTATTTTCAGCTAAACCCTAATTGTACAAACTATCAAACTATTTTGTGAGTAGCAAAAACGATCAAATTGTTTATGTTCCACCCTGTAAAAATTGTACACACCCTGTATAATTTGATTCTTTTTTGCAAAAATAAAAAACCTTGAATCTTAAGCTTTCCAACAATATATAGTTTGTGGGTCATTAAGTGTGTAAAACTTAAGTTTTGTCCCGTTTAATCAGAATTGGTGCATTTCTCAACATTATTAGAAGTGAAACTTTTTTTTGGACCAGTTTGTGACTTCTGACCACCTGCCTTGATAAAACAGCGTGTTTCTACTGGGGCACTGCAAAGTTAATGCTAAGTTTTACCGCTAAGTTTTACCGCTAACTTTGTAATCCCCCCACCCCCCCCCCCCAACCGTTTCTACCCGCGAAAAGTTACCGCTAAGTGTATCGATCCTAATCGATGGGCCACGACATTTGACCTTTGTTATACCAAACAATGCTGCCTCACCTGAAAAGACTGCCTCACAATGCGTAGAATCCAGCGTGTACGTGTATGTCCGGGTCACAGGGTTTACGTGTGGCTGTTTCTACTGGGAAAGTTAGCGTTAATTACCGTTAATAACAAACCTGGTTTGTGAAGGTTTTTTGCGGTTGCAAAACTTAGCGTTGATTACCGTTATCTGGCTGTTTCTACTGGGCAACTTAACGGTAGGCCTACCGTTAAGTTCCCCAGTAGAGACACGCTCTTATATTAAATGTCAAAGTATGTGACAAAACACCGAACATATTTGGCAAATTTACCTTGACAGTTATATTTATATACTATTGATTTTTTAATAACGTGCTTTTGTTTTAATTTAACACTTTCCACGCGGCAGGCAGCTGCAGACGACATTCTAAAATTTCACAAAATGTTTCAAAAATGTCAAAATTACTGTATTTCATTACCATATTTGGAATCACCATGAGAAATGCATTGAAATAAGTACAAACATGCCTAGTGTTTGGTCAGTAATCTTTGAGATAGACTTTGAAGATTATGAAAGGTTTCTGAAAAATCTGTTTTGTGTATGGTAAAAATAATAGCCGCGTGGAAAGCGCTAAGAGTTGTACCATATCCAAAAATCAACAGGGAATGGTCCTTTACCAATGTATTTTGAAATCCGTCAATTGTCAATCTGCATGCACGAAATTGGGCGCGTAAAATCATGATCAAATTAGACAATGTCATTCACTTCAGATTCATATATTTGATATCAACCAGATATGGCCTTCCAAATTTTGATATTGAAATCCTGCCTTTCCGAAACATTAATGAATTTTATGTTTTGAGTGGAATTATATCTAAAATTAAGTATTTAATTATTAAACGTTGAAAAAAAATCGATATACACCATCGTGATTATTGCATATTTCCCTGGATACATATATTAAAGTCAATAGCAACAGCGAATTTTAAACATAACTGACGATGAGGGGGTAAAGTCAAGTGGAAATAAAATCAGACGACGAGGGTCACGCGATTTCATCGTTCCAATATGGCAACGGGAGTGCGCCATTTTGAATTATTACACCTCATAAATATTCATGAGATCGTCGTCGTCGTTCTATGGATCATGGCTGATTCTTTGTGACCCTATTGATGATGGAGCGCCACCGTTGTCTATTTTGTGACATGCGATGCGCAGAGATAAGAGATAGACCAGTTGCTTCTTTAATGCCATCAGTCCAACGAAGCTTTGGTCTGCCACGTTAACGTCTTCCTTCGATAGCTCCTTGTATTATCACCTTTTCTAGATTGTCACCCTCTCGTCTAGCAATATGTCCAAAGTATTGTAGCTTGTTGCGCATGAACTTTGTATACAGAGAAGTTTGGTTCCCAATCTGGCTTCTGACAAATTAATTTGTCTTATGCTCTTTCCATGATATTCCTAGCATCTTGCGCCAACACCACATTTCAAAAGCTGATATTTTCTTTGAATCTGCTATTCCGACTGACCATGTTTCAGCTCCATATGTTGCGACCGGAAAGATTAGTGCCTTCATAATACGTATTTTTGTGGCCTTTGGGATTCCTCTATCTTTCCAAATGGTTGATAGGGCATTTGCTGATGTTTTAGCCATTGCCAGACGTCTTTTAATTTCTCCGGAGCTTCCACCATCTTTAAGAATTAGTGATCCAAGAAAATTGAAGTTATCTACACAATCTACTGTGTCATTATCGACCTTCACTTGTTGGTTGCTGTTTCCTCCACAAATCATGACTTTAGTCTTCTTAACATTTAGGAAGAGTCCAAACTTTTCACTGGCTGCTTTCACTTTGTATATTAGAACTTGAAGTTCAGCTCCAGTTCTAGCTATCAGGGTGGTACACTCTTAGAAAAAATGGTTCGTTTAAGAACCCTTTTTTGTCCCGCGGGGAGCACCTTTTGGCCTAAAAGGTTCTAAAAAGAACCTTAGAATGGTTCTTTGAAGAACTTTCAAATTTTAAATAAGACCTAAAGGTATATTTACTTTTTTGTTTTTATGTAATATGCAAATTCAAGAGAAATGTAAACAAATTTAATCCTTTTCAACTGTTAAAAATCATTTCTTCTTGGCTAAAAACATTTTTTACCGTTTTACCAAGAACCATTGAGGGTTCTCCATAATTTTTTCCCAAAAGGTTCTTGAAGCTTGAGGAACCATTTTCTTGGCTAAAGAACCCTTTTAGAACCTTTTTTGGTTCTAAAAGGAACCCTATAGAAATTTCATTGGGTTCCTTTTAGAACCAAAAAAGGTTCTAAAAGGGTTCTTTAGCCAAGAAAATGGTTCCTCAAGCTTCAAGAACCTTTTGGGGAAAAATTATGGAGAACCCTCAATGGTTCTTGGTAAAACGGTAAAAAATGTTTTTAGCCAAGAAGAAATGATTTTTAACAGTTGAAAAGGACTAAATTTGTTTACATTTCTCTTGAATTTGCATATTACATAAAAACAAAAAAGTAAATATACCTTTATGTCTTATTTAAAATTTGAAAGTTCTTCAAAGAACCATTCTAAGGTTCTTTTTAGAACCTTTTAGGCCAAAAGGTGCTCCCCGCGGGACAAAAAAGGGTTCTTAAACGAACCATTTTTTCTAAGAGTGTATCGTCAGCATATCGGAGATTGGTTATTGTGCGACCTCCTACTGACTGGCTGGCTTACTTTGGCGATTAATTCTTCTTAGCTTCAACCTCATGCATGATACTAGAAGTTGGTGGTCAGATCCGCAATCCGCCCCTGGATAGGTCTTTGCGTACATAAAGCTAGATTTCCATCGTTTCTTCACAAGAATGTAATCAATCTGATTTCTGATCTTCTGATTTGGTGACGACCAGGTATAAAGTCTCCTTGGGTGTTGCTTGAATAGGGTATTCATGATCACAAATCCATTTTCGTCACAGAATTCAATGAGACGTTCTCCTCTTTCGTTTTGCTCACCTAGACCGTTGTTTCCCATCACATTGCTATTGGTACTTTTATCTCCAACTTTGGCATTTAAATCGCCTGTTATAACAAGGATGTCTCTTTTAGGGATGTTTTCTATAGTCTGTTGCAAATCTTCATAGAAGTTTTCGATGTCATCTTCATCTGCTCCAGAGGTAGGAGCGTACACTTGTATCACCGAAATGTTTGCTGGTTTGCCTTGAATGCGAAGTGTTATAATCCTCTCACTTACAGGATTATACCCAAGCACACATTTGGCAATTCGAGAGTTAGCAACAAATGCGACTCCATGTTCTCTTCTGCTCTCTTTACCTGAATAGTAAACAACATGTTTGCTATCTGTGGTAAAATGTCCTTTCCCTGTCCATCTCATTTCCGAAATCCCAGTAAGATCAAGTTTGGTTCTATCTAATTCTTCTGTTACAATGTCAAGGTTTCCATGATTCATTGTTCTAACATTCCATGTGCCAATCTTAAACGTGGATTTCCAGAGGTCACGTCTAACGTCGCGATCCTTGGGAGTGTCAGCCCCCACACGTCCTAATGGCTTTAGTGTGACGGCGTCATTGATGCCCAGGATGGAGTTATCAGTCCTCTCTTCCCCAGTAACTTTTGAGACACCTTCAGGCTTGAGGGACTCACTATCCGGTGTCATATCTCTATTTACATAGTTGTACTCATCATCATAGGTTTTCTTGGCAGGTAGTCGGTAGTGGGTTGCCGTTGCCTTCTACCATTGCGCAGTTAAGAAGAAACCATTCACCAACTGTTGGTTACTAGCTTTCTCCTCCAAAGAAATCAAGCCAATCTGCCCTTACATTAGGCATTCATTTTCATTAACGACCTACCCAACATGTTATCCAGCCTCGTTAGAATTTTTGCAGATGACACAAAGATTTTCACACAAGTTCACAGTGAAGATGATTGTAATCAGCTTCAGGATGACCTGGATAAACTAGCAGTGGCGTGCGCAAAGGGGGGGCCGGGGGGGGGGGGGGGGGGGGCCGCAGTGGCATCATGGAATTATGATAGTCAAAAACACAGATGAAAAATTGTCGCGCGCTACGATTGAAACTCCCATTGAAATGCTATATTCCAATAAAAAGAGAGCTGCCATTGATAAATACGGTCCGGGATTACCCCCAGAGTGTGGGGTAATGCCGGACGACGCCATTTTTTTTATTGCGTCGTAGCTTCGAATTTCAAAATGATGAGTTGATAAAAACTTGATAAAAGGTAGAACCTTCACAGTGCTTTGTGTTTACATGATTTGTATTGTTATATGACGTATTATATGTGTGTTATACCTCTCTAACAAAATGTGTCCGCCATTACCCCACCTTCCCCTACCCAGATGTCCCTCATCTTCAAGATGTCTACGGTATACTATCAACGGCTGGAGACGGAGTAATCCAAGAGTTATGAGGAGAGAAGACAACTTCAAGATCGTAGTGTGAAGAGAGGTGTTGTGGTCACAGCAGGAGGGAATTTGCCATATCGGAAGATCCTGCATGTAATGGTTGATACTAGGCTTTCAAAGTTAAAGGATGCCATTGGAGTAGCACTACGCATGGCAGACAAGGCAGGGCTGAGGTCTCTTGCCATACCAACCATCAAAGTTGATGTAGACGCAGATGCTCTGCGTATGGCTATAATCGAACAGTGTCTCGAGTTTGAAATTCCAATCAAACCAGTGTCTTTACATTTTGTTTTATTACACACCAATTACATGCCTCGTCACAAATCGTATGGCTGTGAGACAATTGCAATGCCCAGGGGGGAGGGTGCCCTATATCGTAATATGTTTGCATGGAGCAAAAAGACTAAGAGTGGTGTGTTTGGAAGATAATTTAAATTTCACCCGTGGACGTCGCCCAGCCATTCTTTGATTAGAGAATAATGACTGCGTAACAACTGTTTTTGTGAATTTGTTCAGAAATCAGAGGTTGGTGTTCTGGTCTGAGGAATTGTCCCAAAGGGGCGCAGCCCCTGAGGGACAATTCCGAACGAATGACCAGACCCAAATTCACTAAAACAGTTGTTAAGCAGTCATTATTCTCATTCATTACTGAAAAAGATGCATATTTATCCAAATCCTTGATTTGTGCCGATATAATCGCGCTAATAATTTTAATTAAAATTAGTTTTCTGTTTATTTTGTCCACTCCCTTCTTAGTTATTGAAACAGTCCAAGTCGGGTCATCCCCTCATTAACATTTGTATCGTTCACCCAATCAGAAATAACCTTTAATCGTGTTTCCTTTAATATCGCGATTATTCATGAAGTAATGAATGATGATTCATTACTTCATGAATAATCGCGATAGCTGCGTACCAAGTGCGTTCCAATCAAATTAATCGTTAGATGAGAACGCGCACGCCGAGCGCGGGTTACTAATAATTGCCCGAAAGTACTGCGCCAAAGTGTTCCATTGTTTTGCTCACTGACCGACCAATCAAATTAACGCCTCACGCCCCTAAACTGAATATTCAATGAGTTATGAGGAAACACGATTAAAGCTTATTTCTAATTGGTTGAATGATACAAATGTTAATGAGGGGATGACCCGACTTGGACTGTTTCAATAACCGTAACAAGGGGTGGACAAAATAAACAGAAAACTAATTAATTATTTGCAAGATTATATCAGTACAAATCAACGATTTGGATAAAATATGCATCTTTTTCAGTAATGAATGAGAATAATGACTGCTTAACAACTGTTTTCGTGAATTTGTTTTGAAATCCTCGGGTTTTGTTCTGGTCATTCGGAATTGTCCCTCGGGGGCTGCGCCCCTCGGGACAATTCCTCAGACCAGAACAAAAACCTCTGATTTTAAAACAAATTCACGAAAACAGTTGTTACGCAGTAATTATTCTCTAAGCCAAGACCTCCAAAATGTACTTGTACGCGCATCAATGACCTGGGGGCGGGGCGTTTTGTGTGACGTTGTGCATGGTAACAAGAGGCAGATGTTTGCGAGTGGGGCCCTGGACATGGATACACGCGACACGACTAATCGCGGCTGTACTTTCAACAATACAAATAAAAATACTACATTGAAAACACAACAAAACACCATTTTTATATCGTTGTAAAATGTCAATGATGAACGGCAAATTTGGTCTGCATGATTTGAATAACTGGCGTGTGTTTGTACCACCAGCGCGGCGGCTAGCCTGCCCTACAGATACTAACTGGTGGTAACTGGACAGCAGCGAGCGCAGACTCGGTGAAATTTTGTAAGCTTCATCATGGACCCCAAATGACACAAGTGACGAGCGAGAACGTACAATGTATGTCATAGCGATTGTAAGCTAAACATCGCTCTGACGTTGCGTGTCTGTCTCAGTCTCACCGGCAAACACGGCCGTATCAAGCATCAGTGAAATAAATCTTGATTACAGGGCTAACAAACTAGTATAAAATTTGACTGGGGACGCAAAAAAAAACCCCATGATAAACAGCCTAGTACAGAACAGGAATCTGTCGCATCAAAGGTGACTTTATAAATGTTTCAATTCAAGAAACGTATTCAAAATCGAAGTCAGGCGTCATCCATTTTTGTTGTAAAACCGAAACTGACAAGATTACAAATGTTAGGCTAAATTAACTAGGCCTACGTACGAGCCTACTCCTAGCTAGGCCTATGATAGCTCCGTGACGGTCTACGACACATGACAACCCATTTAATTTTTGTCAAAGCTTGACAACACTGACACTGCAACTATTAATAATAATTAGGGCAAGACAACATACTTTTGTTTGTCAAAAAGACTCACGATGTAGGTCTAGGCCATCAATCATTACTCACCGAATAACGTCGTCTCTAAACAAGCAGACAAAGAATGGAATCGTACAACACGATTTAGCTGCGATTTTGATTATATTTCCCCATCAATTGACCATAAACAAAGAAGGTTGTTGAAGTGATTCGACTTTGATCCATGGATCCATGATTATGATGAGACTATCATGATCCAGATCATGATAATTTGCATTGACTTTTTCAATGATGAATAAGCTTACAAAAATAGCTTCAAAAACTTATTCGTACGGTAGATCTGAGACGAAATATTCATCCAGGGTATGAAGTCATATTTCATATAATATTATTTCCAATCGGCAAAGTTGATCTTTCCTGCTTCTGAATTCTTTACAGGATCGGCGAATGAAGAAACTTCTGTTGTTTGTTTATTTATTTTCCGTGCTTGTTTGCAAATCAAAAACTAAATTAATGTGTGGCCCTGAACATGCATAATATTTGCCGAACTGTGATTGGTCTATCTCATAATCGTTCTTTATAACAGCTTCTCCGCTATTGGTCAATCCAGAGAAAACAATGACGTAGTGGGGAATCCCCTAGATTGCCCTAGATTGCTCCATTATTCAATGGGGTGGTGTTTATATTTACCTCAGGGGGAAATGACACAAAAATACGAACTCCAAGTTCAAAATATAAACCTTTAGCATGTTTAGAATAACTTAATATTACAATTTGGATGCTAATCAACATTAAATGACAGTTATGAATAAGATTGGTGACTTTTACGGACTATTCTAAGGTTCTTGTTTGAAATCGCTGACTTTGTTTTGGTACCTCGGGATTGCCCCTCGGGGGCGTGCCCGGTGCCGCCCCCTCGGGGCAATCCCTTGGTACCAAAACAAAGTCAGCGATTTCAAACAAGAACCTTAGAATAGTCCGTACGCAGTCACCAACCTTAAATTAATCGTTAGATGAGAACGCGCACGCCGAGCGCGGGTTACTAATAATTGCCCGAAAGTACTGCGCCAAAGTGTTCCATTGTTTTGCTCACTGACCGACCAATCAAATAAACGCCTCACGCCCATAAACTGAATATTCAATGAGTTATGAGGAAACACGATTAAAGCTTATTTCTGATTGGTTGAATGATAAAAAT
This sequence comes from Ophiura sarsii, assembly GCA_035610835.1. NCBI lineage: Eukaryota > Metazoa > Echinodermata > Ophiuroidea > Amphilepidida > Ophiuridae > Ophiura > Ophiura sarsii. The sequence continues at coordinate 45,176,672 of CM069455.1, forward strand.
GTTAATGAGGGGATGACCCGACTTGGACTGTTTCAATAACTATGAAGGGGTGGACAAAATAAACAGAAAACTAATTAATTATTAGCGACGATTTGTACCTTTATTAAAATAGGCATAACTCCTATTAGCAATGATCAATTTGTGGGATTCTTTTTTCCTAAAAAGCAGGAGAGAATGCTTGTTAAATATGTGCTTTACTGAACTCTCGAGTGTCATTTGTTTGTTTTTTAAAACATCACCAATCCGGGTAAACTTCTTTTTGACTCGCCCTTTATCTCCGACATACCAGTGTTTTTGGCGTATCTGCTTCTGTGAACTTTCCTGCTTTTGTTTGCATCTATTGACTATTGCACTTCAATTGTGTTTTGCTTAATACTCGATCATGTTGTATATAGTATATGTGTTACTTTGTTTTGATAATTAAGGTTGTAACGTATGACTGTTTTCTTAATTTTGTAAATTATGGTTTTTGTAATTGCTGTTTTATCTTTGTGTGGCGCATTCCCGGGCGCATTGTGTTTCCTTGCGGTTTTGATATGCGTCTTTTAAATGCCTGTTTATATTAGTATTAGTAGTAGCATTTTCAAAACAAGACTCCCATGTTTGGTCCATAAAGAATAAAAAAAAGAACTAAATATGACTCTGGTCAAAGACCAGGTTTATCTTGTTTTTTTCCTGTTTTTGATCCTGTAGGTCATAATTGATCATTATCTCATCAAATGGGGTAATACAACAAGTCCGATCAAAAACAGAGCATGTATTAAATTTTAACTCTGTTCAGGTCAATGATCCCTAGTGTCCCCGACCCGATCAGACATGTCAATTTCAATCGCTGAAGACCCTATAATGTCCATGGACCCAAGGAATCTTTTGACCAATTCTGATGGTCCGCAGTGATTTGAACTGCAATAATAAGAAACATAGTGAGTGGATTGAAAATTCACATTTTGACCTCTAGTGACCCCTTCTTGACCTGTTATGACGATTAACTTTTTTGTTTTCTCATCAAACCAAACACAAAGAAACAAGTCTGGTAAAAGTTGAAGTCGCCTTAACACCCATTCCATGAACACAAATAGTTAATACTTACAGAAAATGTGTTTCAACCAGATGATCATGTACGATCTTGGCCATATTTCATAAAAGTTAACATTTTTCTGAAGTGAACTTTAAGACAATAGTTATTCTTGAACTGCTCTTGAGACTTGTTAAGAAGAATATTAAAGAATTCTTCAGATGTTAGCTTTGTAAAATATACCCAAGGTCCAAAGTTTGACTTCTGGAAAAAACATAGTATATGTCCACAAAATAAGGGTGGAGCTCCAAAATCACTATGCTGTTCTCTGAAGTGACATTTGCTCTAAAACTTTTTTTAATAAATACGCCACATTTACATCTTGTTAATATTCCTGCCCCTTCAGCATGTACATGTATGAAGTAACACTTCCTATACATAACCTGTGGGCTGTCTACCATAAACATGTTCAAGTGCCAACAACAGATCTTTCAAAACCTTGTACATGCTCTTGTCCCTGAATATGTATAAAGCAACAATTCATTTGCCTAACCGTTGGGCAGTTTTACTTTATACATGCTGAGGGGCCAGAAAAACATGAGGTTTTGACAGAACAGAGACGACAAATTAAAAGAAACTTTTCCTCTGCAGCCAATCAGCATATAGATTTTACATCCCCCTTTAAATAAATAAAAGTGCATTAATTTGAAGATTTGGAGGATCAATTTAATGCTTGTTTATAAGAACTAATTTATGTTTCTTCTCTCACACAATCTTACAAACTATAAACCATAACTTAAATTTGGTCCATTTGGTAAAATAATGCATACCAACTTTTCTACATAATTGATAATTTAACACTGAAGAATGACAAATTAGTGTAGGCTGTTATGTAGGATTTTAAACTAGTGCATTTTTTTTTGCTAAGGATGCTTTTTTTGGTGTCATTGGATAGAGTATACCCTCAGCTATCAGAAATCCATTGATCACATTTTTTTCCATCCACGGAATGGCCGCCATCTTGGATTTCAAAATGGCCGCCATTTCCAATGGAATTTGTCATATAACTTTTGTTATGAGCAACCTATGAAGTCAAAATTGGTGGCAAACCACATGTTTTTAATACAAGGGAGTTCACAAGTGCTCTAGCTATGTTCCTATGTCTAACATACATGCATGGCCGCCATCTTGGATTTCAAAATGGCCGCCATTTACAAAAAATATATTTTGCCATATAACTTTTGTTCTAAGCAACATATAAAGTTGATTTTGGTGGCAAAATCCATGTTTTTAAGAGTTGTTTACAAGACAAGAGAGTGTATAATAGCTGATCTGTTGTTATATATTAATTGGCTGATAGTAGTAATTATTAGGGTAATTATTAGGGTGGTTTAAAACGGGCTGTAAGTAGCGCAACTCCAACCTTCTGCTCTACCACAAATTCTTCCTTTCCTCTATCTCCCATCTTGCTCCTTACTCTGCATGCATCTCCAATGCACCTTTTTCCATGCTTTGCTTTACTATAGGTTGTAGATACAGGAGGCAATTCCATCAGCCCTCCTTTCCTTAATCGCTTCTCTTGCAGTTACCCATCTCCACGTCCTCGAAGACTAAGATGCATTGCAATGTAGTGCATGTTAGTCGCGTGCCACCTGGATGGCCAAACCTTGCGGTTAGTGCTAACTGACGGAGCTCTGGGGGTGGGGGGCATGTTTTCAATACTGTATCTATGTTCTGATGTCTTACATACATGCATGGCCGCCATCTTGGGTTTCAAAATGGCCGTCATTTACAACAAAAAAAGATTTTACCCTATAACTTTTGTTCTGAGCAACATATGAAGTTGAGTTTTGTGGCAAAACTCATGTTTTCGAGAGTTATTTACTGACAATTAAGTGTACAGTTCTATCTGTTATCCAATAATTTGACATGAATGGTTGCTATATATAAATTAAGCTGTAAATTCAATACAAATTTCAATTGTTAGCAGTAACATATACTTAGTATTTATTGTCCGGTAGTACCCCACTGGTGATACATTAGGTTGATCACATTGCATTGGACTTATTACAAGAAGACATACCAGGAGCAATCAATGTATGCTTTTGTATCCACAGCAGCTACCCCCTCTATATTGTAGAGGGGTATTATTGTATTATAATAGGGGGTAGGCCTAATTGCTGTTTTGTTCAATTGCATGTATCAAAGGCAAAACCAAACAAACAAACAAAACGAAACAAAAACTAGGAAAGGAAAGAAAAATGGTTAATAATATTAGAGGCCTATTTGGCCTATAAATTAGCATATGTGCATAATTACTTGACTTACTTACTTTGACTTATGGCGGGTGATATTCCCGAACCACAATGCCTCTCCAAATCTTCCTATCCAACATAGCTGTCTTGATTTCTTCTACCTACAATCCTGTGTTACGCTTTAGTAAGTCAATGTAGGTTAGGGCTGGTTACCATGCTTTCTAACTCCATGCTTTGGTACCCAATGTATGACTTTGGAGACCAGCTCATTGGACCCTCTGAAGCAATGTCCTGCAAATCTTGATCTACGCTCCCTGATCTTGTCCGAGACTTTGGGCATATCCGCGTACAGGTCCTTATTTGTCACATGCTGTCTCCAGTTGATGTTGAACATAGTTCTAAGCATTCTAGTGTAACATCCGTCCAGCTGTTTACTAAGCTTTGGGGTGACTGTCCATGACTCACATCCATAGAGGAGGACTGATTCTACAGTAGCTATGAACAGTCTTTCTTTGAGCTTTCTGGATAGTGATTTTGCCTTCCATAACTGACTGCGTTTGCCACAAGCTCTCCATGCAGCTGCTTTGCGTGTTTTGATGTCCTTTTCAGTACTGTTCATCCAGGCTCCAAGGTACTTGAAGTCCTCCACTTTATCAAGGGACATACCTTCGTTTGTGGTGATTACAGGTACTTGCTTCTGGTTGAAGGACATGTACTTTGTCTTTACAGCGTTCATTTTGAGCCCAACTTTACCCACCGAAGTCTCCACTCTGGTAAGTAAGTTATTGCGCTTGAGACACGTCTTCAGACAACAGTGCAATGTCGTCAGCAAAGTCAAGGTCAGTAACTGTGGTTGGTCCTATTCGTCTGTTGCTTCTTTTTGTTAAGCGGAATCATAGCTCCTCTTCTTTGCCATCTATGGCCTCTCTTAGGGTGTAGTCGAGAACAATGACAAAGAGATATGGAGCCAAGATGTCACCTTGTAGTACTCCAGCCAGTATTTCAAATTCCTCAGTTTCCCCATCAGGTGATATAACCTTTGCCTTGGTGTCCTTGCATATTTCTGCAATCGCATTTGTAAGCTGCTCAGGTATACCATAGGCCTTCGGAATTTGCAGCATTCGTCCCCCGTGTATTGTGTCAAACGCCTTCTTGAAGTCTATAAAGGTTATGATGGCTGGCAGGTTGTTTGATCTAATTCCCTCAACAATTCTTCGGAGGGCAAGAATGTGGCCAACTGTGGTACGTCCAACTCGAAAGCCATTTTGATTAGCTCTCAAGTGGATGTCAAGCTCCGGTCTGATTCTGTTAAGTATCATCTTGTTGTATAGCTCGGCAACAATTGAGCTTAGACTTATTCCACGGTAGTTGCCTCCCAAACTGAGATCACCTGATTTTGGTATTGGTATTATGTTGAGAATAGACAAATTGGTCTGGCTTTTTCCCGTTCATCAAGGCATCGTTGCAGAAGTCCAGTATTATATTATCCAAATCACATCTTTTGAGCATTTAAGGTGTGATTACCATCTTCCCCACTGCTTTCCCCCTCTACAAGTGCCTTCTTAGCCCTTATATATTCCTCCAAGTCAAAGGGTCCTTCTTTTATGCTGAGATATGATAGTACTTGGGTAATTTCCTCATCTTCATTACTTACGTGCGGTGGGCTCCCAAGTAGATTTTTGAAATGAGTATACCAATTATCTAGTCTCTCCTTTTTGCGTGGATCCTTTGATTTGTCCTTTTCTTGTAGTCAATCTTCCTGATATTTTGTTGATCAGTTTCCAACTCTTACCATGCTTGCAGTTTATGTGGGCATTTTCTACCTCTCTAAGCTTATTGGTAAAGTCTTCCTCTTTCACATGATCATAAGCCTCCCCTAGGCTCTTCTTAGCCTCCTTATAATTTCTCCATTTGTCCTCGTCATTATTATCTAGTCGATATTTTGCATACGCTTCTTCAATTTGTGATCTCGCCCTTGATACCTGGGCGTCATTTGAGAAGTAGGTTATTTTCTCTTTTTTTCCTCACAGGAATCACTTCCTCTGCAGCATCTTGAGTGGCTTTAATGAATCTGGAATATTTCTCAGATGCAGTTTCTACTTCATCCTGGAGGGGTTGAAACCTATTAAAAGTATTATGCACCTCTATGCTATATTTGGCTTGTAGATCATTATCAGTTGTAAGTAGCTTCCGGATACGAGCAGAGACGATTCTATGGTCAGATCCCACACTAGCAAAGGTGTTATGCTTCAGAATTTAGAACACTGTTTTGCCATTTCCGCCTGAAAAGGATGTAGTCCAGCTGTAGTTTGTTGCCGCTTGGGCTGACATATGTCCACAACTTGCCTTTTTTCTTGCGGAAGTAAGTATTTGCGATTATAAGATCTTTCTCTTTAGCCAAGTCTGCGAGGTACTCTCCATTTCTATTTGTGTCATCATGGTAAGTGAATTTGGCGTCATCCTTTCCAAGCCTAGCATTGAAGTCGCCAACAACAAGCAAGATGTTGTGTGCTGGAATGGAGTATATTGCCCCCTTTAGACTGTTGTAATGATCTCCTACGATGTCTTCATCCGCCACATTTGTAGGGCAGTAGGTCACCACTACAGTTGTTGCTGGGTTACCATGGAAGTTGACTATGAGTGTACGATTAGAATGTGGCTTGATACTTGCTAATGATCTGAGTGCTCTGTTATTGAGTAGTATCCCGACTCCACCTACAGCTGCACCTGCTTTATTTCTTGTTGCTGAGGTATTGATCAGAGTTCCACCTATAATGCTCTCATACTTCACTGGGTCATCATGGACAATGCGGTGTTCATGTCAATTTTACATTTAATTAGATTGGTTACCAGCTCCTCCCTGCATCGACTCTCTCTGATAGTTCTCACATTCATGGTAGATATAGTAATATTGGTCTTGTAAGTTGCAAGTGGTCTCCTATTGCGCGCTCTGCCGTCAAGCTTACTCCTCCCTCGGGTTTGGGGGCATGCCGTCATCAGTTGATTTAGAAAAATCAGAGTTTGCTCCAGGAGACGTTATTTTAGGGACTTTAACCCTAGTATTGATTTGGTTTGCCATCATGGTTTTGCTGTAATCACTGCGGTCGCAACTCCAGCAGCATGGTTTGTTGTCCTTCTAGAATACTTGCCAGCCAAGGCTAATGAGTATATTCTACCCAGGTCTCAGTGATTTAAAGTGAAAGCAATGATCAATAGTTCTCCAGACTACTCCAATAGTCCTAGAACTACCAACCATTGCCCCCCCCCCCCCCCCCCCCCCCCACCCCCCCCCCCCCCAGAACTCCGTCAGTTAGCACTAACCGCAAGGTTTGGCCATCCAGGTGGCACGCAACTAATATGCACTACATTGCAATGCATCTTAGTCTTCGAGGACGTGGATGGGTAACTGCAAGAGAAGCGATTAGGGAAAGGAGGGCTGATGGAATTACCTCCTGTTTCTACAACCTATAGTAAAGCAAAGCATGGAAAAAGGTGCATTGGAGATGCATGCAGAGTAAGGAGCAAGATGGGAGATAGAGGAAAGGAAGAATTTGTGGTAGAGCAGAAGGTTGGAGTTGCGCTACTTACAGCCCCTTTTAAACCACCCTAATAATTACCCTAATAATTACTACTATCAGCCAATTAATATATAACAACAGATCAGCTATTATACACTCTCTTGTCTTGTAAACAACTCTTGAAAACATGGATTTTGCCACCAAAATCAACTTTATATGTTGCTTAGAACAAAAGTTATATGGAAAAATATATTTTTTGTAAATGGCGGCCATTTTGAAATCCAAGATGGCGGCCATGCATGTATGTTAGACATAGGAACATAGCTAGAGCACTTGTGAACTCCCTTGTATTAAAAACATGTGGTTTGCCACCAAGTTTGACTTCATATGTTGCTCAGAACAAAAGTTATAGGGTAAATTATATTGGAAATGGCGGCCATTTTGAAATCCAAGATGGCGGCCAATCGGCAGATGGAAAAAAATGTGATCAATGGATTTCTGATACCTGAGGGTCTACTTTAGCCAATAAAACCAAAAAAACCATCCTTAGCAAAAAAAAAAGCAAAATTACATAACATCCTACACTAAATGGGGTGGGCTATCTTATAACTACTATATACCGGGTGGTTCAAAAAAAAGTTGACCCAAGTTCTAGGTAACTTTTCAACTACATTTTATAGTTTCAGAGAATTTGTGTTTACTTAGTCTTGATCAGCAGTAAGTTTTGAAATTATCCTGAATAAATGGTAAATTTAGCTTGGCTGGTTCTTCAGATATGGTTCATTACAGAGAGCATGCACAAAACTGCCTTGTCCACGGAAGCATCCTTTAGTAGAGATAGAATGCACAAAGTGGACTTACACACGATTGGTCACAAATTGTGAAAAAAGGAGAAGAAGAAAAAAACGAGACATCTGGAACATCTGCCTGGTGCATGACATACCTACCTACGTACCTACGTTTCTTTGTTGAATGTGAATGACAAATAAGCACAGAGATTGGGATACTTTGTAAGGGTGGATTTTTCAATTCTGAATCTAGAGCATGCTGTTTTGTTGAAGATAAAAACTTAATGACGCTCCCGTGGACAAGTCAGTTTTGTGCATGCTTTCTGTAATGAACCATATATCTGAAGAACCAAACAAGCTAAACGCGCCATTTGTTCAGGATAATTTCAAAATGTACTGCTGATCAAGACTAAGTAAACAAAAATTCTCTGAAACTATAAATGTGGTTGAAAAAATACTTTGAACTTGGGTCAACTTTTTTTTGAACCACCCGGTAGTTCAATCAGTTCCAAATTGGCAATAGTAATCTAAGCGTACATGCGCTAATTTGGCATTCGCACGCGTCACATATCACGGCTGTTTGATCCCACATAATTTGTCCGTTTTATTCTGAGAACACTGTAACTGGCTGGCCCGGTTCTGGTTTTAACTTATTCAAGTACCTGAATACACTGGCCATCTTTTGTAGAAATTTCAGAACACTTGTTGGTGCCATTTCTGAGAAATAGAGCTTTGAATATTATTATTTACTATAATAGCGCCCTCATCGGCCACATTTCCCATAGAGTTACATGTAAAATGTGTGTAAAGTAGAAAATGCCAATAATTTAAAAATGGCTCCTACAATTTTCGCGAAATTTTCACCGTATACTCGTATTCATTAGCGCTACTTTAATCAGGTCAGACCATAACTGGGCCACTATAAAATCTTTTTTTATTCCATAATTATTGTAAATCGGACAATCAAACAGCCGTGATATGTGTCCCAGTGTACCATGCAAGCTTTGTTGCACACCCGCACAAGCTTTGTAACATCCATGCACTTCTGTATTAATTCCCTGCTGTGAATGAGAGCATGTTGGCCAATTTGGAACTGACTAAACTATAGTATTATTATATGTGACCCAACACGAGAACATGAGGCACAATGAGGGAAATATGACTATTGACGTTTTGTTATCATGATTATGTTAAGGGACATTTTGGTACCAAAGTCAATGTCATATCACATTCCAAACCAAAGTTACAGATGATTGAAAATCACTTTGTCTCAAAACATCAAATACAAATTGTCAAGTTATGGGCAATTAAAATTTGGGTTTTCTTATCAAATCAATGGAGTAACTGAAAATTAAATACCTCAAAATTTAGTTGAACTCTTTATTTTCATGAATTTGAGTCTTTGGTTAGATACAAGATGTATGAAAGATCACAAATAAGACTTGTTCTGAATTTGACTTATTTTGACCGTGTCCCACATTTTTGCTTTCGAATCAAATTAGCTACTGCCCCATTTTGCCTCATTTACTCATGTTGGGTCATATATGAGATCTAAAATAGTGTCATGACAACAGCATACTCCTATAGCCATCTTCAATTTAGTTGCCCCACCACCGTAAAGTCGGAGGCAATACAGTCATCCCACACCTACAATCATGGACAAAAAAAGTTGGCACACTTGATGCAACTTATTACAACCATCCCTGTGCTCGCAATTGAGAGATCAGACTTGGGACATAGCACTGTTTAATCAAAAGCAGTTCCCTTTCTTATATCCTTCACCCCCACCCCCCACGAATCACTGTTCAGGGACTGCTAATGCTTCTAAAAACATGGATCAACATATTTCCTCTAATTCAGACAAAGTGTGCCAACCTTTTTTTCCATGATTGTAGCTTTGGGGCATAGTTAGTGACCCATGCTCATCCCACTTACCATAACTAGTGTTTAGGTGAACATTTAAAAAAAGAACATTTAAAAAAAGAAAATGATAAAAAGTGTACATCATCAGGTCCCAGGCCAATGAAGATTTCAAAGGCACCACCACAATGCATTGGGTTTTTGAAAAATGCTCTTGATCTGGTCTTCAATTCATCTCTGTTCCATGCATAGACATATGCACAAAATCATGGCATTATAGTGCTTTCATCGTTGGAGCTCTTAGATTCTAGTTTACATACTCTGGTTTACATCAATTAATAATTAGATCTCAATGTTCCTTTTTCTTATTTCTGAACTTTAAGAGCTCCACAAATGCATCATGTGAAAAAAGCCTCAGTTGGTTGGTGCTCCCGCAATGCATTGTGGGATATGCTTAAAATCTTCTTTGGTCCCAGGCATGCACCTACTACACGGTAGAATAAAGCGCCTTATCTTAACACTCGCCACACGGCTATTAGTTTTACCATATACCAAACAGATTTGTCAGAAACTGGTCCCAATTTTCAAAGTCTATCTCAAGGATTACCGGACCAAAACTAGGCATGTTGGTACTTACTTCAATGCATTTCTCATGGGGATTACAAATATGGTAATGCCGTTCAATAATCTTGACGATTTTGAAACATTTTGGAATGTCGTCTGCGTGGAAAGTATTGGTGATTCTGCAGTGATATTGCTCCCTGTCTGTGACCAAAAGTCTGACTGAATTTTACACATACATTTATAGAAAAAGTGGTTATTTTGAAGAGCATAATGTCTCAGGTGCTACCAAGTTAGTTTAAAGAACAATAATTTAGAGATTTGCATCCTCTACATATAGACCTTGTATACTATAATAGGAAACATATTCCAACGTTTGTATTTCTGTACAAGTATATACAGTATACGGCTGTAGCACACAAATAATGAAGTGCAAAAATGTCCACATTTACTCGTACTTCAAACAACGATTAACTATCCTAGTGCTATATTTTTAAAAAAAGAGTCAGAATGTGGCATATCCTTAGCGTAAGACCGCCATATACATCAGATAAGATCCTGTTACAGCTATAAGCTGTTAAAGATTGCCCTAGAAAGATTCAACGACTTTGGGCCCAGGAAATGTTGCTCACGCTTCTTCTAATTCTATACCGTCCGCGGAGGTGTACAGTGATGATGATGCATGGTGAATTCCACATAGTTTTACTCTAAAAAAACCGACAAACCAGAATTACTCGGTTTTCTGCAAGACAGCGAGCCGTTCTAGTAGAGGCGGGTGGGAGTAATGCACAGTGGAATAGAGCCAGTCGGCCACCGGGAACCCGAGGTTGTCCTTGTGCAGCTTGACCAGCGCAGACCTGAGCTTGTCGGCGCGGTGCAGAGACTTGGCGAAGGAATCCGCTTGGAACTCAAAGCGCCGGGTTAGCACCGTCATGCAGAATGAAAGCAACTGTAAAGAGGGAACGAGATGCAAGGTTAGGAAATATGTCACGGGTGTTATGTCAAAACCTTGTATGTTTTTTCGGGCACTTCAGCATGTATCAAGTTAAACTTCACAATGGTTATGCATAGGAAGTATTGCATTAAACATGTGCAGGGGCAAGACCACTTACAATGTTTTGATAGATGTGCTTTTTACCCTTGAACATGTTTAGAGCAGACTGTCCAAAAGTTACGCATATAATGTATTACTTTATACATGTTGACTGCCAGAACAACTGACAAAACAGCGATGATTATATGTACTTTAACTAACAGAGAAGGTGACGGGATAAAACACCCAGTTCTATGGGCAAACGGAACTCTCAGGTAGGGTTGATCAGGCGTTCTTTGTTGTTTTTGTTTTTTAATTTTGTTAATGTCAAATGTTTGTACTGGTTTATTTATGAATATTCAAGCATCAACACTGGACAATCCACCGGTTGATTTTATGTCCTTATGTCTCAACTGGTCCAATTTACACTTAATCAATCTGTTGATTAATATCATAGCCAACCCTTAAAAGATTCAGCCCCAATTGATTTACTTGGATATGAACAGATTAACGCGGCCAACCCCATTAAAAATCAATGACTGGTCAATTGTACTGGTTGTCAGTAATTGCTTGAGAGCCCTAAGTTACTTCAAGATGTTATTGATGTGCGATCGGGCACTAATACCATCCGGGCTGTGTTAACCATGGAGTTACTACTGTAAAACCACTGAATTTTGCGAGGGATGTGGATTCACAAAATGTAATACCCGCGAAACTGACAATTTTGCATTGAAAGTAGTCTTTGTCAAAGACGCCTGTCAAAGACGCCTCGCGAGGTTGTCTTTGCGCAAATAGCTATATATTCTACCGTGTAAGCAGTATGTGTCAATCAAACACCGTAGTCATCGTAACACACGATAGCTCCACCTAATTCTATTGACGACCATATATAAAGGTAGCACTTGGTACCGATGACGTCTCCCGATATAGCACGACATCATTATCAACCAATCAGCAAGCGCAATTTTTCCGGCTAAAATTGTCCGTAAAACAATACTAAACATAACACAGAGAATATTTGCTGAAAAGCTTTGTATTCCACAAATTTTATAGAGGGCGCTCACACTGTTTTACTGCAACAAAGCCTTGATGAAAGGCTACATGTCACGATTCGCAAAATAATGTATCCGTAAAATTTTAGTGTTTTACACTTTTACAGTATTAACCTCATTATCTGTGTATATAACAGCGGACTCCGCCATTCCCTGTGAACCGTGTTGAAGCAGACAGAACCGGAGGGTGACCGTGGGTCTAGTTTTGAAGTCTTCCCTAATTAACAAGTAGATACACCTGTCTGTAATGTTATGACTGTACTTACCTCATTGTAAGGTGAGAAGACAAACTGGAATATAATAACCAGACCTAGCAATGTTGGCTGGCTATCATAGAATCCAAAGGCCTCGTATAGCACCACTTTCTCGATGAGCAAAGCGAACAGAAAGAAACACAGAAATAGGTTGACCTGTAATATAAGATAATACATGGTTTATAATTGCTTACATGGTTTAGGCCAAACAAAGAAGAAAGTCTGTCTCAGAAACATTTTGCAAATAAGCTAAATGCTGTGCGATTTTTTTATTTTTAGAAAATAGGCTATGAGGTATGCGATGTTGTTTTTTTTGTTGCTATTTTTGTTGTTGTTGCTATAATCAAGCTTACAGAGAACAAAAAAAATCCAAAAAAAATGAAGAGTTTTTTAGCCCGCATCGCATAGACCTACGCGCCGTAGCTCATTTCACATACCAATGCGGGCAGGCTTCTGAGACAGACCTTCTTCTTTGTTTGGCCTTATTTCTTACTGAATAATATGAATACTGGGGAGTCACACACAAAATGTATGATTGGATTCTCACCTCTGAATGACCCTCTATTTTGAACAAAATGTGGGATTCTCACAGCGGATTCTTACTATAGCTAAGCCCTGGAGGATCCCGCGATCGCGGTTTTCTCGCCAAGATTCTCGGGTTTTACCATTTGCCTCGGTTTTCTAAAAGTATGCCGAGATTTCGCGGAATTGTTGGTTTTTTCCTCAACAAAACAAAATTTCGAATTTCTACACAAAAATCGACCGTAATTAGTCCAAGAAAATCTTAAAATGTCATGTTAAATTTCGATCTATCGTACCAATCATACCAATGCAAACTTGGTTGGGAAAATCCCCCGGAAAATACCTTTTATATGTAAACAATGTCTGGTTCCCGTATGTTATTTTCCCCATGTTTCGCCGCGCCGTAAAATTGGTATCATCAATTTGAGATCGCACGTGTTCTGACGTAATGCATAATGATTAATGATGCCGCCTAGGTTGCTGGAAACGGGTTTCATAAAGAATTGACTAAGACTCTGCCGCCCTCTACATTTTGTTATCAATTTAATGTACGGTAATTTTTAGGATCAACTGGAAGCCACTGGGGGATGTACTCAAGATGGTGGCCCGTGTTCAAAACAAATATTTCTTCAGTATAAAAAATGTCAAAACGGAGGACATTAATTGGAATATTACGCAAATTATGAAACCCCTCTGCCAGGGATAAATTTGGAAATCAAGATATTTTCTCGCAGAGAAGAAAAATGGACTATAAAGTAAGCTTATTTACTTTTTAAAGAGGTGATATTTGGGGATGAATTTTTGGTCGCGGTTTCTCGCATTTGGTTTATTTTCGCGGCATTTCTCGGTTTTGGTTGCAAATCCTGTGAATCGCGGTTTTAGTAAACTCGCCTCTCGGTTTTTGCCTTAAAAAATCGCGGGATCCTCAGGGGCCTAACTATAGCCACCATTTGGAGGGCTCCTTCTGAATACTCCCTTTTGGTGTGTAAAACTTGTTGCCAAATGATCCCTACTTACAGTCCCATCAGGCCTAACAAAAATAAATGTTTATTTCCGGTAACATGCTGACAAAAAAGAGGGTCGGTCGGTCGGGAAAAAAAATTATTTTACAAAAAAATATTATTTTAGATTCACCATGTAAATAATTGCAAAGCTTCCGAATTTTGACCGTCATCGCAATCTGAACGCCCGGTCTGAACAGTGAACGCCAACTTCCGAGGCAAATTTCATTCATTATTTTATTATAATTCATTAAATGTAAATACACTGCATTTTCTCATTAAAAAATTAATGTTTTTCCTTCGATCGTACTTTGATAAACTTGGGGAATTACTTTATCGATGTAAACAAGCATTAACCTTTTAGCAATCTGCTTTGAACAACGTGATAATTCGCTTTACTTCTCAACACGTGCGCGAGAGACTTTTGCATGCCCGAACTGAGGTTAATAATATGATATTTCTTTTCTGTTCCACACGGTTCCCAGTGTGTTATTTTTACCATGTTACGCTACGTCATTCCATGTGGTTGGTTGGTTTGTTGGTGGTACCTAAAAAAACGTAATTATTGCGATAACCGCAAATACTGCGCTGTGTTGTTGATGAATGGAAATAAACTTTTAGGCGTACGGACGAACGGAAAGTATGAAACTTCAGAATTGTTGCAGAATTCATGGAAATGGGTACATTCAAATTGGACCTTCCGCAAAATGGGAATGTAAAACTAAATGGGAATGTAAATTTTTTATTCTCTCAATACATTTCCGTAAATTTGGACTGAAAAAATACGAACGGTAGGTAGAAAATAAATTTTATTTTTTCAAAATGTTGATAAAATTTGTACGGTCGGCAGGTTTTAAGAGGGTCGGTCGGGTTACCGGAAACAAACATTTATTTTTGTTAGGCCTCATCCATCACTTGATTGTATACCATCTGCCCCACTGCAAGTTTCGTTGATCCAGAATATCAGTGGTTTACCTTCTTACAATGAATGATTGATTTCCAGTCCAATAAGGGGAAATGGATTTTAACCCTCACACATCATCTCATACACCTCAAAAAGTTAAATATGTATTTGCCTAAAGCTTTCACAATTTTACCTCATACTCTTTGTGACACTTAAATATAAAGAATTGGTTTGCTCTATTTAAAAAGTTATATCATCCCTCCCGTATTTAGCTAATATTTTTTCGACCCTGCTGTATATTTCTTGTTTCGTATTTGCTCAAAGAGCCACAAAAAATGTCACACAAACCTGACTAATGACGATATTTTTCAGATTGTGGTTAAGTTTCCAGTGTCCCAGTTCGTGCGCCAACACGGCCAAGACCTCCTCGTTACTGCAACCTTTCTTCTTCTTCTTCTTATCCTTCTCATCTTTTATCTCTTCTTTCTCTCCTGTCATCTGTTCTTTGGTTTCGTCAGGTTGCGCTTCCTCAGGTTTTGTTTCCTCAGCAGGCGTGTCCTCTTCCTTCAACGCTTCTTTGGTATCCTATGTACAATATCAAATGCACCAAATTAGATCGACAAAGAGTGGACAAATGAAGTTTGCTAAAACCTGGTTACCCCTAAATACATCTATTTAATGAGTTTCACCAACCTAAGGGTTCAGGAATAAGTGTAATTTGCTTTGATTGCCCCTCTTATAAAACCTTTCTCAAACTCTGGGCAGCACCTGTTTAATCGTTCTTATTCAACTGCCTGACACCTCCATAAAAGCCGCCAAAAGAGGGTCTACTGACTTTCGATCAGCAAATTACGCACTCGTGAGATGACTACAATGTTTCATTTTAGTGCTTAATCCATTATGACTGTGCCCCAGACATGCCAACCTCTGGGATCAGAAAACTGTATTCTGAAACCCCCAAATCTGTATTTTTCATTGAAAACCTGTATTTTTCTAAAACATGCATAAACGACTTTACTTCAGTCCTTTCTCTCCGCTATAATGCTCCAATCACGCACGAGCTTACAAATCAAGTGGCGAAACAAGCCTCATGTTATCATGTTTCATGTTTATACCACAGGGCTTGTGGCTATAATAGTCTTTCCTTGCAGTCGTTTTTGAAAGGGATTCTTTGCCTTGCAGTCGTTTATGAAAGGATTTTTTTTGTTGAGGTCAATAATGGTTAAAAACATATTTTTTTGGAAAATCCAGCACGCCCGTATTTTTAACGAAATCCCGTACGAAATACGGATAAAACATACTAGTTGGCATGTATGTGTACACGCATGCTGACAAAAACTGTATGGCACTGATTAAACTAGAGTGAAATATTCCTAAAACACTGAACGGTACATTTTCAGTTTTGTTGGTGGCCTATCCCATCCAAAATAATTCTCATTCAATTGCTAACCTGTTCTTTCTTCTCATCAACCGGCGTGTAGTCCTCAAGTAACGTGTCAAACAATACGATGCGCTTGTTCTTGTAGAAACCGTAGAAATAGGCGTTGCTGTGCGAAGAACGCTTGGAACCTGCAACAAATAAACATGACAATAAGGCCAAATAAAGAAGAAAGTCTGTCTCAGAAACATTGTGCAAAAAAACTAAGTGCTGTGGGATTTTTTTAAATTTTAAATTTTTAGAAAATAGGCTATGAGGTATTTGTTTTTGGTTTTTTTCCCCGTTTTTTGTTGTTGCTTATCCAAGCTTACAGAGAATTTTTTTAAACTTTTTTTTAAAAATCTAAAATAATCCACACAAAAAAGAAAGAAAAAAAATCCAAAACAAAAAACAAAACAAATTTGTCGTTATTTAACCAAGTTCAAGATCTAATAACATCGCGCATACAACTTATTAAGCTTCTAGTCTTAACATTTGCAACTTGAAGGCTGAAATCATGTATATTATAAAATTATCGCCAATTTTGCGCATGATGGTCAAATTATTAGTATCGCAATTGAAAACAAAATAAATGTTTTGTTAACATTAAAAGAGTATGGTCATATCGCTCTCCTTACAATGAGTTGTATTGTTTTTGGTTTTCTGGGTGTTATGATCGATTATTCACTATTCTTAGATCACAAATTGTCATTTTTTATCATAGTATTAAACAGTGCTGGCTAATTGAACATTAGTGAGTAAGTAACCAGCCGTGCAAGTGAACATCTGTCAAAATATGCAAACTTGGATGGAAGTGTTCCGTGACTACTCTTACGTAATCACAGATATCTCCAAAATTACTTGACAAAATTAAACGCTGTTTTCTTCCAATTGTAGAAAACTAATTTGGCCTCATTTTACAGTTTGAATTGTAAAATTCAGATACTTAATGAGGAAGTTATGATCGCCTAATGGTGCGTTGTAATTTTTTTTGAGACACCCTGTACTCTTGGCCAATCTCTGATCATTGTTCACAGTATTGTCAAATTCAAAAGGTCAACCAGAAAATCTATAATCAAAGTTTTTCTTTCTAAACTCCTCAAAAAAAAAGTTTGAAAATTGTTTTCAATCCCCCATCTTTCTAATATTTTGTGATATATTCATTATGTGCTTGATATCAATGGAAAGCCGATGTCACATTTGTATCAATCACTTGTTTCAGTGCTCAGCCACTTGCTTGAGAATATGGGGAGGTCCCAATCAAAATGTGCCACATTCACCACTATTTTGAGCTCAAAAGAACAACTATGTCCCTGGAACTAAGTACTTATGCGACCTTATTTCCATCAAGGAACCCACACGCACTCTTAGGTCAAATGCATCTTACAACGGAGGAAAACTAACACTGTCACCTACGGCCAAAGATCATTCTCTCATGCATCTCCTGAACTTTGGAACCGGCTCCCATCTCATGTTAGAAATGCCACATCACTGCAGCAATTCAAGAGCTCGCTCAAGACTCACCTCTTTCAGCAAATGACTTTATAATGTTTTGTATCTTTGTTCATATTTTGTACTTTTATGTTCAGCGCACTGGGGTCTTGCGACGGAGTGCGCTTAATAAGCATGGTTTATTATTATTATTAATTATATAACTATGGGACAAGTAACTTGTAAAGGTCAAGCCCGCCTACCTATACCTTAATTGACATGTGATGGTTCGTGAGAGGGCGCACTATCATGTTCGTAGCAAACCAGACGATATTAGACGTGGTGGTTTTTATCGGCTCAAAACATGATTTGTGACACAGAAATAGTACATCAATGGTAAAAAAGCTGATTGTGATTTAGAGTGGCACTGATATGCTTTGATGATGACAGTATTTAGTTCTTATACGACACGAAACATTCAGATTTGTTTATTTGAAATTAATTTTAACGTGGAACTAAATACGAATTTGAAATTGTGGATGGCCTCGTCTGGCAGTGACTAATGAATATTGTAATCAGATAAGCAACGTTCTTTTTACGACGGCCTGGAACACGCCGTTTATTATGATGACGCTTGTGACACGATGACCCGAACTAATGAATAGTCATATTATCTGAATATTGATTCACAACGAATGCGGGAACGAATGATTGACAGTTTACGGTTCACTGCTTGCCCTAATCGCATGTGACGCCTCGTATCGAGTGCGCTATACATGGTGTGACCGGTGACGTCATGTATTTACAAATGGGACACCCTCTGTTGATTCCCTCCAGGCAGAATATACAGTAAAGTTAATGAAGACAACATGACATTTCTTTCTAATGAATTGTAAAACTCATTTATTTTTATTTTTTTGTGAAATGCGATAGCTTATAGCATTCCTAAGCAAGTTTAAAGACAGTTTTGATAACAATTTGCTGTGACACCACAATCTAGTTAGAAAACCTGATCTGGCCTATGTAAACTATAGGAACTCTTGCCCGGTGTGTTTTGTCTCAAATCAACAGAGGGCGTCCTAAATGTAAACAACGGTCACCTCATCTATACTGCACCAAATCTGAACAATAGGCAGATGCTTGTCTCATAGGCCTGTCTGTCCTCTGATCACCAAAGCGTTACTTTAAAAATGTCAGTGTAGAGTGGATGCTTTATTGACTTTTGAGCACAGAATAGTGATGATTTTTACACATTTAGATACTGACCTTCCCATATTGTCAAGCAAGTTGCTGACCACTGAAATATGTGATCGGTACAAAAAATAAATAAAACACAAACATATATATAACAAGAACACTAAATATAGCCAACCGAAAAAAGATTCCCAAGGTTTGTTGAGGGTTTTATCTCTTACCTTCAACGACATAGAGCTTATACAGAGGGAAGTCTATACTCTTGGCCAGCTTTTCTATCTCTTACCTTCAACTACATAGAGTTTATACAGAGGGAAGTCTATACTCTTGGACAACTTTTCTATCTCTTACCTTCAACTACATAGAGTTTATACAGAGGGAAGTCTATACTCTTGGCCAGCTTTTCTATCTCGGTCCTTAGGTCACCTTCTGGTAGCGGGACATACTTGTCAAAGAGTGGTGCGATATAATCGGCATACACCGTGATGAGAATCTGTAATGAATGGGAACAGTATTAGGTAACAACCAAAACCTTCTTCTATAGGGTCATTCCATGTCAAATCACCCAATGGATTTAACCCTACCCTCTTCAAATTTGCTCAAATTTGGTTTATAGGGTAACTTTGGCTCAACAAGCTCAAATTTCAAAATTAAAAATTCATCCGACTTATGGTTTTCGCGATACGGCGCGTGCATTGTCGACGATTTCGGTCAAAATGAGCGAAACCCTCAACTTTCAAACAACCATAAATCAGTAACCCCGGGGTCAAATTGGCTGAAATTTGTGTTTTTGGAAAGGGAATTGCATAAGGAACCCAAATCTGCCATTATTTCTCAAGCATGAGCATGTTAAGTTTTCATGACCTCTTGACCTTTACTTTGACCTTGAATTTGACCTTGTGGATCACGTGATTTGGAGATGACGTTTGGTGACATTATACCCCCACATGTTTTCTACATAATATCAAAGAATTAGAGATATAATATTTTTTGTTTTCTTTCCAGGGCTTCTCAAAGTTGGATACTTGGGCAACAAATTTGCTTTTTCCTATACAATTACATGTAATGTCTATATTCATATTCATTTCCATAGGAATTTCACGTTGTTGCACAACTATCAAACTTTGAGATTAGCTGATATGTAAACAAATAATACTATAGCTTTGATTTTATGACATCATATAGAAAACATGCAGGGGTATAATTATCACTGCAGTTCATCTCCAGATCATGTGATCCACAAGGTCAAATTCAAGGTCAATGCAAAGGTCAAGAGGTCATCATACTTCAAATTGTTCCTACATGAAAAATAATGGCAGATTTGGAATGTTGGTGCAATTACCTTTCCAAAGACACCAATATCAACTGATTTGACCAATTGGTTACCTAGGTATGGTCATTTCAAAAGTTGCCCGTTTTCCTATGCAATATACATGTTAAAGCTATTCATTGCATAAAAATGTCACATTTTTGCTCAACTATCCAACTTTGAGAAGAACTGGAAAGAAAACAAAAAATATTATATCTCTAATTCTTTGATATTGTGTAGAAAACATGTGGGGGTATAATTTCACTAAACGTCAACTCCAAATCACGTGATCCACGAGGTCAAATTCAAGGTCAAAGTAAAGGTCAAGAGGTCATGAAAACTTAACATGCTCATGCTTGAGAAATAATGGCAGATTTGGATTTCTTATGCAATTCCCTTTACAAAAACACCAATTTCAGCCAATTTGACCCAGGGGTTACTGATTTATGGTCATTTGAAAGTTGACGGTTGCGCTCATTTTGATCGAAATCGTCGAAAAAGCGTGTGCCGTATCGCGAAAACCGTAAGTCGGATGAATTTTAATTTTGAAATTTGAGCTTGTTGAGTCAAAGTTACCCTATAAACCAAATTTGAGCAAATTTGAAGAAGGTAGGGTTAAAAATTCCACTTTATTTGGGTGATTTGACATGGAATGACCCTATAGGCAAACAGGTCTCTCTGTTGGGTTGGTTGGTTGGGTGTTTTTTGTTTTTGTTTGTTTGTTGTTGCATTTTTCAAAGATTTTTTGAAGAAGTTTCAACATTTGTTAAAAAATTCAAAAATTTCCAAAGATTTTCAAATTTGTTTTCCAAATTTGTTTCCAAATTTGTTTGAAAACAAAATGGTTGCTAGGGCCTGTACAACAGGATGTGGTTTTTTTGTGTAGCCTTTATCTGACAATTGGGTTATATTACTTTCTCTGTGCGGGTTCAAAGTGTTAAAGAGATAATCTTAACATTGATGGCCACACCAGGACAAACCTCATTCTTTTGTATGGCCTAATGAATACCAATACTTATGTGCTCTTAGTTGGATATCTAAAATACTAAAGTGTGATTGTTATAAGTACATGTACAACATCATATCTTCTGATACTACACACACACAAAATTACATTTGTCATTTGCAAATGACTGAAAATAATGTTTCCTAAAAAATAAATAAAAATGCTTTTAAATAATGCCCTCAACTCAAAGTTGTTGTCAAAAGCACAGTCACATTTTTGGTGTTAAGGATTCTTTTCACTATAAGTATTGGTATTCATTAGTTCAAACTAAAGAATGTGGTTTGTCCTGGTGTGACCATAATGTGAACTACACAATGGGATGCTGAGGGGTGGCTATGGCCGGTCACTGGATTTGAGGTGGACAAATTAAAATCAGATTAATTATCATAATTTTGACAGCAAGGTTTCTCAGCCAGTATTGGTCCATGTACCACAGGTAGGTATAAATTAGGCTCGGCTCCTCTATTCAGAAGTTGTTTTGAGGTTAAGTTTCTGCTACACAGAACAGACTTCTTGCAGGCCACATCTTATCAAGATCGCAGCAGCCAAAATCTGTCCAGGCTTGCTGTACATACACTAGGAACAGCCAAATTCCACAAAGTATCCACTTTAGTAGTGTCTGCTACTAATTGGTTCAAACTATTGTTATATCTGTATGTGGACTGGATGGCGGAGTGTTGTAGACTGATTGTAGATTGTTGTTGACCCTTGTAGACTGATGTGAATTTTGTAAGAGCCATGAATCCACTATGTGGACCGATTTTCATGTTTTGTGGATGGTCGATCAAGTGTGGACCGACTTGGTCTGATGTGGACCGAAAGGGGTACTTTGTGGATTTTGGCTGTTCCTAGTGATAGGCTTAATCACACAATTCATAAAGTATTGCACTGATAAAATACTTACCAGTGATATAACAAATGTAAACAGCCAAGTGTATATGAAGAAGTACTGACCACCCATCTTAATGATGTACAGTAGAGCTGCGGTGATTGGCATGGCAATCCCCTGGGTGATGAAGAATTTCTTGATTTGGTCCTTGATGAAGAATCCTGGAGTCTGGGTAAATATAAAAATAGTTTAACAATAAATCCTTTTTTAATTACCCATAGAAGGTAGTAAACTTAATAAAGTATTTATTAAGGAATACAGAAAACACCTCGTCATACTTTAAATTTTGTGAGATGTACCTGATGATTTGTAAGCATGTTTCCAACCATTTGTCTCCAATTTTGACTGGAAACCATTTATCCGACTGCATCAAGGTAATCTTTTACTTAACCCTTGAGAACTACCAGCCGATTAGTCAGAAAGATGGATACATCATTTGTTGCACCAATCACTGAACCAGAGACATTGTTTTAAAATAATTGTATTCCAGGGAAGATTAAGAGTGAAATATTTTAGAAGAAGTATTTCAATTGGTTAAATTCACCAATAATCAGATTTTGAGGGAGCCTGTGTGAGCAAATTCATTTTACCACCCGACCTACAGTCCCAGTGGTAGTTTGTTTTGTTCCTTTGTTTGCCTCTCGTGTATGTGCTGGCCATGTCTACTCTATTCAGAGACGCATGTCATTATCCCTCCATCATCGAAGGGCCAGTTTTGGTAGTGGATTTACCATCATAATTTCTGTGCACCCTGACCGAAGGTTGTTTGCTTGGTTGCTTGGTTGCTTACAAGAATTTTAAATTCATATGCCATTTCTATGTGGCTCTTAAAAGCAAATTTGAAATACATGCAACCTTTCGAGTCTTCCTTTTATATAGTCTATTTGGCCATCACGAGACTATTAGTTATTAGGTGAGGTTGGGTCGGATACGGATTATATCTAGTTGAGGAGATATAATCCGTATCCGACCCAACCTCACCTAATAACGATTTTATCCTACTAAAACACTATTAAAACAAAACAAGCTTAGGATTTACCTCTCAGGGACTGGCTTTGGCGCTGACAGAAACGCCATTGTTGATAAACAATCTGACGATCGTCACGTCGGCGTAGCAACCCTACTACAACGCATGCGCAGTTCCTTACTGACCGGATACGGGATACGCGGGGGTCGGATACGGAATATATCTAGTCACTAAATTCAGGCGCTTATCCAATAGGAACACGAGAATCGTCTCGATGGTAGGATAAAGAGACGTACGTAACTGCGTATTCTACTTATTGCAGTTCATAACGCGCGCGCCAACTTGAAGAGCTGGCATATTCACACAAGCTTTGAAAGCTGGAAGATATTACGAGTGTGTAAAAGCTGCGTCTGTTAATATATGATCGACAGTCCCAGTTTTACAGTAATTTTGATTTCGCATAACACTCGCCTTTAAAGTCACTGTCCAGAGGAAGCCAAATAGAGTATAGTGTCAGTTGGCAATAAACACGGTTGGATGGATAGGTAGTTAGCACTCAGGGGGTTACGTTGATGCTGATTGACACATATCGTCATAAACAGCTCAATTCCAATGCAGTATTGTAGAGCATGTGTGGTCCAGTGGATTAGCACAGGTTTCACAATACAAAGGTTGTGAGTTCTAGCCCCGCTACGGCCAACGTGTTTGTATCCTTGGGCAAGGTACTTAGTCTCAATTGTCTCGTCGACCCAAGCGAGATCGGGAAGCTGTTAGGGGATATTACAATCTATTAGCGATGTGATTGTGACGATTTCTTAATGGCAGCAAAAAATACCGTGGTTGGGAAGTCACGTAGAAATGGTGGTCCCGTGCATCGGAATAGCAATACCCGAGCACATTAAAAAGGTTACAGACTCTTTCGTAAAAAATAGGAAAAATAGGGGATCATCCCGGTCTGTATCTGTTCACACATCTTTCGGATGAGCGCTACGATTTCGAGGTAGCAGCGCTATATAGATGCTTTCATGTATGTATGTATGTATGTTTTTATTAATTACCTGATTATTGAACCCATGTTTGTCTTCTAACACAAATGTGCTGTACACAGTCCATGGCATGCCGGTGACAATGCTGAAGACGGAGGCCAAGAGTAGAAACACCAAAGACTGGGTAATCTGGAATAATAAAAACACAACTATATCAATAATGCAGTAATGGAAATACCCACATGACTGTTAACTCAGGGTGGACGATCATGTGTGTCGCAGCTCTATCCATAATATTGTGTGCGCTGATCATAATAGTAGTATTGCTTTATTACACAATGTTTAGATTAAAATCATGTCCTGACCAGTGTGCTGTACATAGTCCTTGTTAGTCTAGTGATTGTGAGACATGCCTTGATTGAAATGCAGAGGTACATGGTTTGATTCCCACTATCTCTTTTTCAACTGATCTATTTCCTTTTTTTGCTGTAAAAATTACAGTTGGACATATTCTAAGTCCACAAAGTGTGTATATAGTTCCTACCTAGACAACCCTGGGTAGACAATCATGTGGGTATTTCCATTGCTGCATATATCGATATTTGGAGAAATTTATGTAGAAATTTCAAAAAGCTGTTGATTAGGTACAAATTCAGCAGCTTCAGATGGTGAAGTCATATCCTACAGGGTATGTCAGAAAAAAAAAGCAGTTTTTGTTTGTTTGTTGGTCCACGGCCCCGGAAAGTAAACCCAGGTCACCGGACTGGCAGCTAATTGCGGCATGGGATAGATCTTGCATGCAAACAGATACTGCTGGTTGAATGATTTTGTATGACATCACATAGTGATGTTAGGAATGGTTTTTGCCATTTTTTGCTGGCAAAAACTAGGAAAATCCCATAAATAGCTAGGAACATGACAATACATCAGAAAACACATACACAATATGTAGTGAATCATTTCAGCCAACATTTGGTTTCACCAAGTTCCTAAAATTGAAAACAAATACATGAAAATTATATAAAAAATGTGAGTCAAATGTACTGGTACCATTGGAAAGGAAGAGCTTGCCATAGCAACTGCCAGTAAACTTAATGTATTAATGTTTTACATATCTTATAAAGTTATAATACACTCAGAAAAAATATTTATAATTTTCATTGACTTTTGAGATGAATGCACCATTTTTTTGCATTTTGCCACTACATTTTTTTAGTTTTTGCAATTTTTGCCGGACGGTTAAAACCATGGTTTAAACCGCCTGCGGCAAAAAACCTACAAACCCTGTTAAAATTAATAGTTTGCAGTAAATTTCTCACCTCATATTCCGGTCCATATTCAAAGTGAGCAGTAACACGTCCTGCCACGCCCCATAGTAATGGAATCCCACCATAAATGAGAATCACCTGGAAGAACAGAAAGAAAAAAAGTAAAATGAACATCCTAAATCTCAATGAAGGTTTATAGTCCATGTTATCTTTTTATCTGTACACATACATACAAAACATACATACAAAAAGGCATTTATAACCCACTATTTCTGAAAGACCACAGCAGGGGGTGTGATCATGCAAAGCAAAAAATATATACAGCAACCAAAAACTTAAATTACAGGTACATCAGAAGTACAATGCATAGGAGAAAAACATATGAAAACGAGATCATTGAGTGAACGGGTAAGTTGTGAGCCCTTCCTTGAAAATCTGTGGTGAAGATGCTGAGCGAAGAGTCATTGGGAGAGAGTTCCAGTGACGCAGTGCCACAAACGAAAATAATCTGCCAGCTGCAGAAACAATCATACAATCATACATAAGCACTAATTTTCCCCCAGAACTGCAGCAGATTGGAACAAACTCGACGAAGCAACAGTGATGGCAGAAACCAGCGAGAACTTCAACCAGAATCTCCATAGACAACATTAATGAAAGGGGTACGCAGAGGCTGCGCCCTCAAATTTGAGGATACAAAATAAAGTTGAAGAGTTGACATAACCTGTCAGTAAAGAAGCAAGATAATACCTTGAAACACTCAAGTCCATTATTTGACATCTTTTACACTTTTGAGTCAGTAGCTTGAGATAGCCCAAAAAACAAATGGGTGTTGCCATGACAACAAAGTTCTTTAAATTTTGAAAATGCATTTCAATATGTTATACCGTAAGACCTTCCACCATACCAAATACAAGGAAAATCCATATGTTGATCATGCACATGACCTGGTGGTATTTAGGTGTTATCTGTCTTTAAACATTTTAATTCGGTTTTACCTAATTAAGTATGCAAACGGAAATTAGCCCAACAACTAAGTATTTTGAAGCTACAATGTAGTTTGCATATTTTATGCATGTATACATAATTAGACATTTAATTAGGAAATTACCTGGCTACTGGAAACAAATTGAAAAAATAAAATAAAGTTTTTGCCAAAGTTGTTGGTTTTATACCCCTTTGAACCAACATATGTCGGCCACCGAATGTCCGATTGAAATAACATTTTCAATTCCAGGATCTTCAGACCAAGGGCTAAAACATATTTGATTTTAAAGGAAATCTAAAATTTTGACTCGGCCAATAGAGCCACCATAACACTAACACTGCCAGTCTGCCAAATCAAACGAGCCAGCGTGTTTGTACCTAGCGTGGAAGTTTTTCAAGGATATTCTGGACCCAGCCCATATACTTGGCGCAGTTACTGCGCCAAGTAGCCTGTGACACCCGTGGTGTACTGGAAAATCCAAGGCCCTGTGTGCCGGAGGTCCGTGTGGTTCAAATCCCGGGGGGTCGCGGCGATATTTTGGGTAACTTTTCGCAGCGGGGGGAAAAAATTCTGAAAAAAGTGGGCGGCAGGATTAGGGTTAAGCACAAAACTTGACAATTGTTCAAATCACTCCTACTTTGTATAGACTCAACACCTATCACTTACAGAACTCTCAGCTTGTCCGTACACATCATGCCAGAAACCAAAGTTCTCTTTGTCAAGAGCATAATCCCTGGATTTCTCCAATGTCTCTTGGTCCATCACATCTTTCAACGGACCGGGTACCTCTGTTGTGTTCTTGTAAACTTGAGCCTGTAAAGGAACATTTAATGAAATGGTCGTTAAAGGGGCACTTAGTCAGAGATCCTCCGGGGAGGGTACCCTCAATTTTATTTCTTCAGAAGTTGGGTTTTTCTTGTGTGATGTTTACAACACATACATGTAACTACCTGACGAAACCATAGAGCTTATTTTATAATACTATATACCCGGGTACCCGCCCGCTATTCCGGGTACCCGTGTACCAAATTACATGTAGGTACCCGAATACCCGAAATTTGTATTAAAAAAAAGTGGTTTTTTTTGGTAAGTACAAATTTGTCCCCAAAATGACACATAATGGGGTAGGTCATTTGGGGGACAACTATAGATGGTGTGACCGGTGACGTCATGTATTTACAAATGGGACACCCTCTGTTGATTCCCTCCAGGCAGAATATACAGTAAAGTTAATGAAGACAACATGAAATTTCTTTCTAATGAATTGTAAAACTCATTTATTTTTAATATTTTGTGTGAAATGCGATAGCTTATACATGTATCATTCCTAAGCAAGTTTAAAGACAGTTTTGATAACAATTTGCTGTGACACCACAATCTAGTTAGAAAACCTGATCTGGCCTATGTAAACTATAGGAACTCTTGCCCGGTGTGTTTTGTCTCAAATCAACAGAGGGCGTCCTAAATGTAAACAACGGTCACCTCATCTATACTTTAAAAAAAAAAACTTTAAAAAAAACTTTTAAAAAAAAATCTTCTTTTTTTAGTGTATAAATTGTATACATAATATTTTCGGGTACCCGGGTACGAAACTACCCGTGCATTCACAGCCTTAGTTTTACTTGCTAGTCCTATATAAAAAATTCCAATGCGACTTTTCTGAACACTTTTGCTATAGCTCTTAATTTCATAGCAATGCCATGAATAAATAGTGAACATCCAAGGACAACTTTGAGTCTCCAAAAAGGTGAGTGGGACATAAAAACGGAGGATTTTCAGGTGACTAAAATTTCATTTAAAATGGTTCCCTTCAACATTATGCATTGAGCCGATACCCAAATCATAGATTTGGTATCTATCGAGACTAGACTAGTCCTGCTAGCACTAGCAGGACAGTTTATTTTCACTGTAAATTCACACTAAAAGTTAAAACCATGATTTTGAAGTAATTAGGAATCGCATCTCTCTGTAACTCGGAATATACATGTAGCCTATGATTTATAATCAGAAATGTAAATCTGCAAGAAAATCTACTTTCTAAAAAAAATCATGAATAAAGCGTGCCCGCACTTTGGAAAAGATCATAAGGGCCTAGGCCTAAATAGCATCATAGTTCAGTCAGTTCCAAATTGGCGAATCCTGTTTACAGCAGCGAATTAATTCAGAAGAGCGTCTCGCGCAAAACGCTTGCATGGCGCAATATCATAATATGCAGTGGGAGTACACGCTCATCATACGCTTGCCAATGCAATACGCTTGGATTACTTTTGCACACGGATAGAATGATAGAATAGATCATGGACTTGATAGGCAACCATCAATCATCATCAAATTGTCATCATGATCTATCATGATTGATAGAATTCAGATTTAATTTTAATTTTTAAAATAAAAACTGAATATTTCTAAACAAAAACTTCTCAGCAATTGTATAAATATTATGTATAAGTGGCCATGTGTTATGATGAACTCACCACCCTTAGCGTTACATTACAAATATTATAAATGTTTACACCAATTGAGTTTCAAATCGGAATATCTCCACAACTATCAACCTTAAACTAGCAAAGGTATACATTTTTGGAAAGCTGAAGGCATAAGCAATCTAAATATACACATTTCAACTCATTATACAGGGTGACCTTAAAATTATACAGGGTGGAAAAAATAAATTCCGGATAAAAAGTGGGTTACTTAATGCATTGCTTATTACTAACTTATAGTAATAAACTGAAAGTAAACAATATGTATTTGGTTAGAGGATGGGTGAAGCCTACTGACCACGGAGAAAGAAAAATCACAGTTGCTTGTTAATCTCAGAATACAGGGTGTTCCAAATTATGTTAATTTTTTTTTACAATTCAACCTATTTTGAACTGAAACATTTTAGCCCTAACCCTAACTGAAAAAGTAAGTCCATATTTGGATTCCTCATCAAATTCCCTTTCAGAAAATGTATACTTTGACTATGATAGGATAAGTAATTAAAAAATTACAGCAATTTTTAGATTTTAAAGACATCCGCATTACATACAGTGTTCAATATGAAAACGGGTAGTTTTGTAAGTAAAAGTTCGTATTTTATAGACTAAACCGATCATAAAGAGTTCAAAATGATTAAAAACAATTAGCAGAATTGTTTAGCTGTAAATTAAGACCAAAACCAAGGTTGTAGCCCCTGTAGTACTTAAAGGTATATTATGTGATCTTTCAAGGGAACGCCCTCAACATCAAAAAAAAAAATAGAAAGCAGATTTTCTTGCAGATTTACATTTCTGATCATAAATCCTGCATACATTCCAAGTTACAGGGCGATACGATTCTTAATTACTTCAAAATCATGGTTCATGTACCGCATCCCCCACCTCCGCATCCCCCACCTCCTCCACCTCGACTGTTCACACTTCAATCAACCATAACTTTGTTAATTGAGAAGCTATGTTGTTCAGATTTACAGGTTTGTTAGTGGTATTAATTAGCTTTTAAATGAGACCAGAAACATGACTATAGGCTAGCATTTTGTTTTGCTGAGATATGATGAATTAAACAGATCACAATGTGAAAATCCGTAATGACACTAGTCCTTGGTACCAAAATCTAGGATTTTGGTACTTATTCAGGCAAGTGTGTAAGGTGGAAGCTAACCATCTCTGGGCAGTTCCGTAATTAGGTAACCCAAATTGAAAAAATTGAAAAAATTGAAAATCGTCGAAATAACCTCATTTATGTCTCATATCAAAGGTTATAGGTTGTAGTTACATGATATAATTTGGAATTTGACCTATCATTCTCGGTTTGGCTGATTTTGAGGTTGTTGTGGACGTACAGGGCGTTTTTGAGTAGAGATCGCACCATTGAAGTGCAATTATTTCCATAAATGAACTAAGGCAAGTATTAAATTTTCAAAATATGGCAAGAAACAATGTTTTTTATAATAAAAAGGAAATTTAATACAGAAAATTACGAAAAATTGACTACTTAATTTAATTTTTTTTTGAATTATTGCAAATTTCGTCGCGGACGTACACGTCCCAAATCTGCCATTTTTAACCACCCTGTTCTATATTGTATTGTTGTTTGAATCCAATAAATTGTGCATATATTCCAAGCTGTTGATTGCTAGTATGTCTTTGAAACCTTCATCCGTCTGAATCTGTGTACATTGTTAATTAATGAGCTGCTGAAGTCGTGTCGGACGTACACATTGAATTAATTCACAGATGTACGTCCGCAACACTAATCTTGTACGTCCGCGACGGTGAAAATTGATCAATTTCAACATGAATTTGAAAGGTATGACTGTTTTCTTTATGTTTTTCCTACAGTTTGATCCCTCTTGCAAACAAATATATCTAAGTTTCAATCAGAGACCTGAACACTTCAGAGAATTTTGGATATGAATACAGGTATACTGAAAAAAACACTTTCTCTGCGTACGTCCGCGACGGAGGGTTTTCACACCATATCTCATTAACCGAAAATGGTACAGCAAAGACATTTTCAGGTTTTATACTCCTACTAGAGCTCCTTGAAACCCTAGTGTTAAAAATCAAGCAACTGGTATAGTTTAGATTTTGCAAGCCCTCAAAGTGTCTGAATTCTCTGAAATGTACGTCCGTAACTACGGAACTGCCCCTCTTGAAACACAGACTTAATCAGTCTATAAAATAAGTCCATGCTTGTAAAAAAACTAATCTGTGCAGATTGCATAATCAGCATCCATCTCATCTTGAAGGCATCATCATGTTTATGAAAAGAAGTTATTGATTGCTCCAGAAATGCCAGAAAAGATAAGTTGGGATTAGGCCTATGTTAATCCATGCATGCCCAGCATAGGACAAACATGACAAAAGAATCAATAAACTTAATAAATGAATGAATAGAACAAGAAATTATTGACTTCACCAGGAGACCCAATTTCCTTAATAGACTATGCAATAAGTCTGGTCAAGAAAATGGTTAGGTTATTAAATTGGTTCCCTTCAACACTATCTGACTATCACTATGCCTTGAGTAAGTACCAAAATCATAGATTTTGGTAGCAAGGACTATAACGACACCACCATTTTTGGGTGGCGAGTTCAAAACGCATGGCCAAGTGTTAAATAAATAACATGAATGATGAGTGATGAATGCTTTTGCTTTTAAATCAATTTTTTTATCCATGACAGTTTATAAACTGTGACTATGCAAAATTCAACTCCGATTTCTGTTCAGGTGCCGAATTCTGCAGACTTGTTGCTGAAAAGCAGCATATAATTCAAGTATTACTCTTATTTAAATCGTTACAGTACCTGTCTATGGCTCAAATACGTCTCCCAAACGTACATCACCCACAAGAAGACAAATATGGACCAGAAAATGGTTTCCGGTTCAAAATAACCGATTTCTTCCATCTCAATTTCCACCATCATGAATCTTTGTTCCGAAAACAGAGCGCCCGATCATCGACAGAGTTCTCCGTGCGAAAGAGGAAATTAAAAACAATCCTGTGAGGCTGTGATGTGCGGAAATTCATTGTGCAACTTCTCCAACATCTGTCTTGCTCTTTTGAACGTAAAAAATACACAACAACGATGAGTGGTCGGCAGAAACAACGCACCAAAGGCAACGTACAGGTAACATTCACTAGAGGATAATTTTTGAAAGATAGGAAATGGCTTTATGCCGGTATAATCAAGTAGTTGATTTTGTTTTGAAAGTTGAGTTGCCGAATTCGGCAGTCATGGCAGTTGCACAGACATGATATATTGACGATGACATTGTGTTGTTTACGTGTACATATCATGTACATACAATGTCCGGACAGGGGTCAGACCAGGGGTGTGCCGGTGTGCCAGGGACCCGAGCTTGCCGATCGGGTCCACTTTTAAATTAAAATTTGGTCAGCATACATGTCTATAGGCATGTTCATAAAATTTTGAAAATAAAATTATCTCTTTGAAAATGGAATACATGGAAACAAAGTACTTTACAATAAAAAATGATGGTTCAACCTTGTCTGCAGGCTGAATAATAAAAAAGTTATAACCAAAAGTAGTTTAAGTCATGCACATTTTAAAACCATTTTAGGTAAATTAAGGGTTTACTTTCATGATGTCTAGGTGCTTGTGTGGGGTTATTTATACATCAGTGAATACATCCCAGCAGTTTCGTACTTTTCCGCTGAATTTAAAAGAGGTAAACATGAGTTTTCTACATATTTTGGTCAAATATGTCGCCCTCTATAGTCAATGATATGAACATCCCTAGCATAGAACTGGTGGCGCTATAATACTGATCAGGCGTGATTGTACTGTAGCAGACGACACGACGCTGGCCACGCGTCTCTCAGACGACCCAATATGTCAACGGGAGTGCACTATTTTGAATTATTTTTAACAGTCATCGCCCGGTTAACGATGACAATTCTTATAATTATGATGAATTTGTCAAAATGATAAGATTAACATTCGCGGTTACGTGTTATTCACCTTATTCATTACGTATTCAACATTTAGGTTTCGCGTGGCCACCGTCGTCTGTGTAAATCCACAACGCCCTCAAACCTATGCTGACCAAATATTACGCTAAACCTGGTTAAACACTGTTAAACGCGTTCAACGCCGGTCACCGACACATTCCGATGATTACTATAATTTATGTAATTTATGCAAACGGCACCGTTTTCACTACGTGTGTTAGTATAGGACTTTCCTATCCCAAAATTAATAGTATCCCTGGTCAGACCCCCACCCTTATTATTTTTGCCCCACCCTTTTTACAGAGCCACCCTTTTTATTTGGGAATGTTCAACCCCCACCCTTTATACCGAAAAGTGACATTTTGATCATTTTGTGCATTCAAATTTGAAAAGGCACAAATTGGAAGAAAGGACAAAGTGACAGACTGTCGTAACTCGTGGCGAGTTTCCATTTTGAAAAAATGTCACGATTTCCACAATAGATGGCGCTATATAACAACAAACTCAATCCCTGATCAATCTGTCAATTTAAAGATAGCAACTTTTTAATTTCGAAGTATATCGGACGCGATATCGGATACATGTATGATATTACTAGCGCTAGCGAGCGGACAAGGTCGGTATTTTGATTATTTTGATGATCGCTGAGAAATTATTCTTCACATAGAATTAACCCCCACCCTTTTTATTTTACCTCCACGCTTTATACAACTACACCCTTTATATCAGAAATATTCTGACCCCCACCCTTTTGTTGATTTTTTGAGTCCCATCCTTTATAAAGCGTGCCGTCCAGACTATGACATATCGTCAGCCTGCTTCGATAATTGCCTAACTCATTTTTTCTAGTTCTTAGAAAACAACAAAAGTATGAAACCTGTTACCTGTGTACCTGTTACTCATTTAGCATTATTGATGGATGGCTATTCATTATGTGGAAATTGGAATGTGTCTTGTAATGTTGATGCCTCAATTGTCGTGCATGGATGCACTAATCTAGCTCTGTTTCATAGCTCTATACGTCGTGATACGACTCAGTATGAGAGCTATGAAATGAAAGCATATGTTCGTACGTCGGCGATTTTCGTTTCTAGTTTGCCTATTTCTAGAACATTTGAATACACTTACCTGGGTTATACATGTGCTATGTACTGTTATTGCATCCTAGATACATTTTCAGCTCCATAATGCTACTCAAAATGAAATATTAATGATATAAAATCGTCTCTAATCACAGCGAAATGAAGAAGTCATCAGCAGAAGATGGAAGTTAATTCGCGGTAATTTACGATTGGTTCCGAATATTTTCAATTAGTCTCGTTCCACGTTTTACTCCTAATGGGTGTACGCGTGTGTGTAAACATAGTAAATCACTCGGCGGACAACCAATACTATGAATGCGATCAACTGTTAACAACAGCCTGGTTCCAAATTGATGGCACCAGGCTGTTGTTTCTTTGTTAGTGAGATTCCGAAGAACGCACGTGACCTGTTTTCCGAAGATTTCTGATCTCAATTTTAAATGGTCTATTACCAAACTATACAATGTTCTAACATATTTGACATTTAAAACCACCCAATACGACAAATTATGTACAATTAGGGTCCTGGGTATGCAGTTTTCATTTACGTATACTAGATGCGCTGTGCAAACGGAAGAACTCTATTTTATATGAACTCTTCGCATTGACCCTAGACTACATCCTCAAGTCGTCAATATTACCGTACGGCAGCTAAAGCTGTACAAATATAGCCTGCAAGATAGCGACGTAAGAGGGCGACTGAGATGAGGGTTAGTCTAATCGACCCTGAATTGACCCCTATTTCTTTGGCTGATTCCCGGTACCCAGAATCCCTTTTGGATGAGTTGTGTGAAGCCCATTGATGCAGGGACCAAGCAAACTCGACGGCATTGAAGTAAGGTAATCATTTAGTCATTAAAAAACCTCTAAAATCTCCAGAATTCGTGAGCGTAGAATAACATCGATGGTATCAAAAGAATCCATAAGTATAGTTCTATAAGTAAGGATAACTTAAATTTAACTACCAGTAAATTTATTTTTTGTTTGGAAACAAATACGACGTAGGAAGTCAATGCTTGTTTTTGTAGCTAGCACTAATCCAAGTCATATAGAAACAGATGAACACAGCCATACAATAATTTGATTAATTCCATGGATTGGTCAATGCAAATTAAATAATGCAAAATGAGTAACATGTTGGAGTGGTCTGGTGGCCCTTTTGCAACAAAGCTCTTCATTTATCAACACTTTTGATTGGTCAATGACTTAGGTATTATAACAGCATGTGCATAAGGCCAAATAAAAAAAATATAGTAGTTTCTCGTCCCCGCGCGCATCCGTTTTGGCTGCCGCATCCCAAAAAGTGTTGGTTTTTTTTAATTTTTTTTTTTTTTTTAAATTTTTTTTTTTTTTTTTAATTTTTTTTAATTTTAATTTCAAGATCACACTGATGTTGTTAATGGAGAACGTGTCAATATTTTAAAAAAACCTGTGTTACAATCAAAAAACAACACAACAGGCGAAATGTACTCATTTTAAGGTTATAAAGCTAGTCTTAGAAAAGTGGCGGCCATTTTGAAGCAAAAACATTTCCACCATGTTGGAAAAAGCGAAACCAGTTTTGGAAAAAGGGGCATCCGCCATCTTGGATCCGCCATTTTGGAAAAGAAAAAAAAGAAGAAAAAAAATGCCCTCAAAAAGTTGGGACGAGAAACTAGTTTTTTTTTTTTTGGCCTAATGTAATGAAGTCATGATTTATGCAAAAAACTCAATTTTGCTGAAAAGTGAGTTAGGCAATTATCGAAGCAGGCTGACGATATGTAGCCTGTAGGCTGTAACATTTTCTGGGCTACTCGGAATAAACCGCATACCTCATGAATTGACTGTAAATTATCGTCAATTTAGTATTATAGTAGGAGTGGGCTATAGAGGGTAATTTTTAGGTCATAGTTTCAGATCACGCTTGCTACATGATTTTTTAATGACTTTATGCATACTGACAACATTTTCAAAAAGAAATGCGAAAAAAATGCGAAATCCAGGGTGCCCCGGCCAAAAAACCACAAAAAGTCAGCCATTTTAGAAAAAACAGACTTTTGATCATAACTCAAGTCATTTTTGGTCTAATTTATTTGATTTTGGTGGCAATACCCATGTTTTAGGGTACAGTATGTCATTCTATGCTGGTTTCGTCTCATATAACCCCTTCGTTTTCTTGTAATAGCTGATTTTGGTCAAATTTGGACTGTGAGGGCGCTTTGCAAAAAAGTAGCTATCGCAGTAATAAAAATGAATTTGAATACATGAAATATGTTAAGAGTGTGTCAAGAAACATTGTCTGAAGATGTGAGCATGTTACCTCATTTCATTTTACCGTGGCATCCACTTTAAAATCACAAGAACGCGTTAAAATCACTTCCATAGGATAGTACAGGGGTCAACGAACTTTCATTAGTGTGTGTTTCAATGGAGACAATTCAAAGATGTTCAAAATGGTGTAGCTTCAAAACAACAAATGGTATTTTACTCAGATTTTCAGGAAATGCCTAAAATGTAACTGCTATCATATTTCAACATTAAAATTTGAGATGTGTTGATGCGAAAGGTATTTTTTAAACAGCGCCCTCACAGGGCTATTTTCACTAAAAATGCCATTTTCAGGAAAACGAAACATCATCATGCGATAAAAGTTGTATAAGATTATTCCATGTCCCAACAAACATGGGTATTGCCACCAAAATCAAATTGATTGGACCAAAAATGATTGATTTATGATCAAAATACTGTTTTTCCATATGGCCGACTTTTTGTGGTTTTTTGGCCGGGGCACCCTGGATTTTGCATTTATTTCAATTTTGTTGTTGAAAATGTTGTCAGTGCGTATAAAAGTCATCAAAAAATCATGTAGCAAGCATGATCTGAAACTATGACCCTCTATAGCCCACTCCTAAAATTTATAGTTAGGCATGTTCATAAAATTTTGGAAATAAAAATATGATATATTTTTGAAAATGGAAATTTTTGGAATTAATGGGAAACAAAGTTAAGTAAAGTACAATAGTAAATACTAATAAAAACTGATGGTTCAACCATGTCTGCAGGCTGAATAATCTCAAAGTTATAACCAAAAGTAGTTTGCCTTTACATTACTAAAACTGGTCAAGTCATACAAATTTTTAACTATTTTAGCTTAAAAGGGCTTTAAAATCATGATGTCCAGTTGCTT
Organism: Ophiura sarsii; assembly: GCA_035610835.1. NCBI lineage: Eukaryota > Metazoa > Echinodermata > Ophiuroidea > Amphilepidida > Ophiuridae > Ophiura > Ophiura sarsii. The sequence continues at coordinate 45,213,601 of CM069455.1, forward strand.
GTGTGTGGTTAGTTAGACATCAGTGTGTCTTCACTTTTTGCTGGATTTAAAAGAGGAAAACATGGAGTTTTCTACATATTTTGGCGACAAATTTTCAAAAAAAAGTCGCCCTCTGTAGTCAATGATATGAACATCCTACCTAATAAGTAGGCATGATATGATCATAACATTTTGAAAATAAAAATATTGAAAATGGAATACATGTCTGGCGGGTACCTTTTTTCAATCAAAGTATCAAAGTGTTAATTAATTCCGATCCAGAAGATTCCTCAATTCTACTTAGTCGTTTAGATCATAAAAAAACACTGTAAAATGCCTGATTTTTTTTAAAAGTAAATAAATAATAGGAAATCTACAAGTTTGTTTTGCAAACTGAAGCTTTTTGTAAAATCACCCCACAAATGAAGTCATTTGGTGCACATTTTCCACAATTTTAGGCTTAGGGACACGCTAGCATAAGCTTCAAAGTTTAGCAGAAAGTGATGGGCGCAACAAAATTGATCACAAAACAAGTTACGATCATTTCAAATAAATTGTCCATAATAAATGATCCAAGAACTAAAATCACATCATCACGCTGAATACCGATCTGTTGTACAACATGCAAGTAAAGGCTCTGCGAACGAAATAGTGAGACAATCAACTCTACTTGCAATTGCAAGGATCTCTCCTTTCAGGCTCAGCGTTCACCGTTTAAATCATGCAAATTCACGCTCAGAATTTAGGGTATACACCACCAATGCACCATGGAATATCACGTCCGGTAAAAGTTTATCACAGCAAGTCTCCTTTTTTCGGGAAAAAATTGCGACATTTTTCAATTATATCGATTGCTTTTGGGTATTACACATTTTAATGTGTGTGCACAGTAAAAATCTCAAAAAGAAATTGCACTAGTTTAGTTTGAAGATTTTACAATTTTAAACTACTTAAATCGGCGTAAGATCCGTCCTGAGTATTGAGGCGTAAATGAAGGGCTGAGATCGATACATCAAGTTAATCACGAAATATTGACAAATCTAGTCAAACACTTTGTGGTATATAATACTTCTGATACGTTTTGTGTACACTGTACATCCCTCAAGGACGTATGGGATAACTCAAGTTAAAGCCGATTGTTTGACCCCTACTTTGCATTACATGTAGCGTCTATGGGGAGTGCATTGGTGGTGTATACCCTTGAAGCTTTTGAACTCTTAATTGATACTGGAACGATAAACTATTTTATGATTCATAAAATTCAAAACAAGTAGGGTCACAAAAGTAGGGTTACACAAGTGGGGTTGTATTAAACCCAGCTTGCCCTGGGCCACCCAGAAATCTCAATTTCCTCGGACAGGACCAGACTGAAACTTAAATATGTGGTGAAGAGAATTTGATGCCACCTCAACAGATTATAAGGAAAAAGCTTGTCCTGGCTCTTATGACTATGCATAAGACATAAAAGCTGATTTCAATTTAAAATGTTGTAGTAAATCTGTTACTGCTTATTGATCAATACATTCCAGCCTGCCAGCAGTGGCCGCACAGCGGAGCTGATGACAAGAGAAAGCGGGGGCGCTACAGGATTCATCGGGTTCGGTACTATGTCAGGGGACTTAGGCTATGTACCTCAAGATGACCTTGGCTCGGGATTAGACGCAGACTTCCGGATGCTGCTCAGAAAATTAACAAAGAAAGATGTTGTGACAAAACTAAAGGTAATGTTGTTTAAAAGTTGTCAATATATAAAGAGAGTAATGCATCATAGTTTGTAAAACATGTTTGGTCACTTTTTCCTCAACCATGACTTGCCATAAATACATCTCCCCAGCTCCCAAATCTACATTTTAGCTCTGACCTCCTGAGTTCTAAAATATATTTATGCTTTGCTGGTATATCAAACTCTTCCTGGTCTTGTGTAATCATTGCAAATCTTACTTACAAAGAAGACCCTTCATTTGATTGCAAATCTGTCACCTCCTCCACCCCCTCCCATTGAACCCTTTGATGACCTCAGTTGCCCAGTCCAGATGTGCTGTATCATCCATTTCTGACTTGCATGCCCCTCCACCTCAGGGGTAACTCAAGGTTCTGTTTTCATCCCCGTGCATGCAAATAATCCAAAAATGAGGGGTGAAAATATAGCAACAGTAGTGCTGGCCCAACAAGTGGGGTCTGATTTCACCCCAAGCTTTCAAAAAGTCCCAATATATGAGGGGTGAACATTTAATTTTTAGGATCATTCACCCCCAACCCAATAGGGGGGGGGGGGGGGTTAATGCTACCCTGCTCCCCACCCCAGGTGTTGCATTACAGGATCATTGCCATGACTTCAAATGAAACAAAGCTTTATATTCCTTTTTCGTATCAACTTTTTCAGGCACTGCAAGAATTTGGCGTATTATGTAAAGACAAAGATACAGAAGCCGTCAGCGCAACTCTACCCCACTGGTGCAGGCTGTATGGACGACTGGCAATTGTAAGTCTCTGCCCCGTTTAAATAATGCTTTGTGTTTTGTAGGCCTGTGTAGAGTGTTTGTCTCTTAATACTCTAGCCCAGCATTTCAAATAGGATGCTGTAGACAGGAAGCTTAACCTTTCACCTGATGTGTGAACAATAATGTTCAAAAGTGTGCAAACGGTTTATTAACCCTAACTCTACTACACCACACGACAACAACACAGCCAGCCTGTTTTTATAGCTCGGCTTGCGAGTTTTTGGGCAAAAAAATGGACCCAGGCTATATACTTGGCGAAGTACACTGAGCCAAGTAGCCTTGACACCTGTGGTGTAGTGGAAAGTCAGTGGGCCCGTGTGCTGGAGGTCCGTGGTTCAAATCCGGGATGGAGGGTGGGTCAGAGTGACCTTTGGGGTGACTTTTCTCCATTGGAAAAAATGAGAGTTGCAATCCACTATTGAAATTGAACCGGAAGCTAGGGATCACTAACGAGAATGAGAGAAACAAAAGTGATATAACGAGATATAATGGCATTTATAAAATAGTGACTACAATCAACACCAGTCGCCCCTCTCACGGTCCTTATAATGATGAATTCAATGAATTCTAACTATAGTTCAGTAAGTTCCAATTGCTCGCATGGTGAAACATGGTGCATTGTGAATCGTATAATGTGTGTGACGCTTGCGTATGTTAAAATAGCGTACATACATTGGTACATGTACGTTTGGTTTACTTTTGTGCACATAGAGGTAAAAACCGCAAATATCTCACCAATTTGAAACTGTTTAAACTATCGTTAGCAAATATATTATCCTGTTATTCTTTGATGATCTCATACAGGACCATGACAAAAGAGTGAGGGAAGCCACCCAGCAGACCTTTGTGCAACTAGTGGAACGTGTCAAGCGCAATCTAGCGCCGCATCTACGCTCCATCATGGGGCCCTGGCTGCTGTCACAGTGCGACACCTATCCGGGAGCACGCAACAGCGCGAGGGCGGCGTTTCTTGCTGCATTTCCGCCCAATAAACAGCAAGATGCCATCGGATATTGCAACATGCAGATCATACAGGTACAAATATGCTGAGAATTTTGTTCATTTTTGCTCGATAGATTGTTTTCGTATTAGTAATATACTTCTGTGACATCAATGCTGTAAACATGGGGCTTGTCGTTGTCCCCTTTCAATAACTTTTCTGGAATTTTCAAAATTAAGGTCGGTATTCATTTGTACAATAAAAATTTGTTTGTCAGTTTTCAAAATAAGGGTAGTTAGGAAATGGACAAACAAACAATTATTTTTTTGCCTTAACGGTACACCTACAAATGTATCACGGGAATACTCTCTGAGGTCATGTCTGTAGGCTAAAGTTGCATGAAGTATACGCCTCAGTCATAGGGAACAAAGACCCCCTTTTAGTACCGTAGAATGGGGATACTTTGATCCATTTTGTTAACATTTTTATTTGTATTAATGGCATGGAAGATACTTTTTGTTTGTAAACTAGAATAGTTGATAGTATATAATCTTGCCTCTCACTTGTGTTTTTTGTTTTGAAAATTTCAGTATTTCTAGATAGTTTTCCCCCAATCTTTGAGTGAGCCAAAGTTACCCCACATGTGTGTAACTTTGGCCCACTTGCGAAAAATGCGTTCAAACCTACATGGATGATGATAAGGTATTTCAAACTTTTTTATAACTAAGGTAACTCGCCTCGTGGTCTAACCATAACTGGCCGTGTGTTCTAACCATAACTCGCCTCATGGTCTTACCATAACTCACCTCATGGTCTTACCATAACTCACCTCATGGTCTAGCCATACTCGTCTCCTTGTCTTGCCGCAACTGGCCTCGTGGTCTTACCACCCCATAACTCGCCAACTTATACCGCTTCCCACATAACTCCTGCACCGTATACACATACATTGTACTATATAACAGCCAGATTATGTTAACCTTTTTTATTATAACAATGGTAAGAGGGGAGTCCCAACAGATCACACACTCAAAACCGCAACAGGATCCCAAACGGCTACATTCAAGAGGGAAGTGATAAAATGTAAAAGTAGCATATATGTAAATGATCACTAACCCAACTGGGTGTTTTTTTATTATAGTATCTACAAGGAAACCTATTCAAGGAAACCCCAACAACTCTCAGTGATGCAAGGTAAGACATTACATAGTCCGGACGGCACGCTTTATACAGCGTGGGACTTCAGAAATCAAAATATCAACAAAAGCGTGGGAGTCAGAATATTTCTGATATAAAGGGTGTAGTTGTATAAAGCGTGGGGGTAAAATAAAAAGGGTGGGGGTTAAACAAATCACATGCAGATATAGTAGTTTAATTAATTTTGAAAGAAATTGTAAAAAAATAGGATATTTGCCACCAATTTCAGCGCATTATTTCAATCAAGATTCAACATTTTCCGACGCACTTTCGGTACGGACAGCCCGTCTCCCATGAATCATATCGTGATTTCTACTCTATTTTGCCATATTTCAAAGCCAGCTTTTAATTTGTTATATTGGTACCACCCAAAATATTACTGTTGTGCCCTAGAATTATTTATTTTGATGATGCAAATGTGCCAAAAGTAGGTAGTATTCCGATATCATCAACTTCCGAAAACTTCCGAATTCGGAAGCATTACACTATTTTAGCTTAATAATACATACATTGCATGCAATGACGCAAATTTGATGGACCCCTAAAAAGCTCTTGGGATCCAAAATGTCCCCTTTTTGGTATAAAGGGTGGGGGTTGAACATTCCCAAATAAAAAGGGTGGCTCTGTAAAAAGGGTGGGGGTAAAATAAAAAGGGTGGGGGTCTGACCCCTGTCCGGACAGTGCATTATTTTAGTAATAAATGGTTTGGTTTGTGCAACATGGTTAAAGGGATTCAATGTAGAGATAAAAAGTCTTATACAGGGCGAGTAAAAGAAAAGTGTACTCGAAGTAAAATAAATATTTAAAATATTTCTTACCAAAATATCATAAAGCCGCTCAAACTGATAATAGCGACAATAGCACAAAAGAGCACTGGTGTGCGCGATAGTGCGAGCAGTAAGTCAATCGTATTAGGAGCATAATAATCGCGCTATTTTACGCGATAGCGTCAATCGATAGCGTAAGTAGCACAGAAGAGCACGGGCGTATGTGATAGTGCGAGCAGTAAGGCGATAGCGACAATAGCAAAGTAGAGCACAGGCGTGTGCGATAGTGCGAGCATTAAAGCAATCGCATTATGATCATTTGCGCTATTTTACGCGATAGCGACAATCAATAGCGTCAGTAGCACAGAAGCGCACGGGCGTATGTGATAGTGCGAGCAGTAAGGCGATAGCGACAATAGCAAAGTAGAACACAGGCGTGTGCGATAGTGCGAGCATTAAAGCAATCGCATTATGATCATATGATTGCGCTATTTTACGCGATAGCGACAATCAATAGCGTCAGTAGCACAGAAGAGCACGAGTTTGTGCGATAGTGCGAGCAGTATAATATATATAGCGATTATAGCACAGAAGAGCACGGGCGTATGTGATAGTGCGAAGCAATTAGGAGCATATAATCGCGCTATTTTACGCGAGCACATTGTCACTTGCTATACAATAGCACAAAAGAGCACAGGTGTGTGCGATCGCGCGATTGTGTGCATCTTTCTGCTGCAATTGCACAATAGCACCTTCACATGTGCTATTCGCGCTATTGTGCGATGTTCCTTTCAACAATGTTAGTAGTGTGCTATTCGCGCTATTGTGCGAATGATACTTCATTCATCTATGAGACATGCCAAGGATGTGCTATTCGCGCTATTGTGCGATGTTCCGTTTAACAATAGTAGTGAGCATTTAGTGTGTTACTCGCGCTATTTTGCGTTATTCGCGCTATTGTGCGATGTTCCTTTCAACACTAAGTTAGTATTGCGCTAATCGCGCTATTGTGCGAATGATTATTATACTTCATTCATCTATGAGACATGCCAAGGATGCGCTATTCGCGCTATTGTGCGATGTTCCTTTCAACAATGTTAGTAGTGTGCTATTCGCGCTATTGTGCGAATGATCATTATACTTCATTCATCTATGAGACCTGCCAAGGATGTGCTATTCGCGCTATTGTGCGATGTTCCTTTCAACAATGTTAGTCTCAGGAAATAAACTAATTTTGTCCGAACCTGATAAGCATTTTAAGTGACAATGACATTCTGTGGACATACTATTCATCAAATCTTGAAAATGTCCGACTTCCCCATCCGTTCACGCTTTTTGGAGTTAATCAGACGGTGGTGGACATGTCAGACATTTACTTGGTGAATTTCAAGATGTTACTAACACACCGTTTGATAGTATCAAGTGAAAGGTTTGGCATCATAGATTATGGGTCGTTCTTTAAACGCCCCAATCAAACTATGAGCCCTCTAAAATGCATGGTGGTAACCACCGATATAGTTTGTGTACTACTCAATGGGTACAGTTCACAGCATCTTGTGCGTCTAAAATAAGAACCATTAGAGCTATGCAACTCAAACTTTGGAACACGACTTTTTTAAGGATGACCTTTCATGTAGAATAGAAAATTTCAACAAAATTATGATAAAAGAGCGGTCGAAGATTCCCGTGGCCCAAAGATGCCCAATGGTGGGGCGTTCTTTGAAAGCGGTCCTAGGTGCAGTGGACCCTATTGTGCGTAACCGCCCAGAGTGGAGCAAGTTATATAGAGCCCCGCAGGGTTCCGGAAGATACACTAACAAATATGCCCGTGGCCCAAAGATGCCCAATGGTGGGGCGTTCTTTAAAAGCGGTCCTAGGTGCAGTGGACCCTGTTGTGCGTAACCGCCCAGAGCGGAGCATGTTTATATAGAGCCCCGCAGGGTTCCGGAAGATACACTAATCGAAGTCACAATGAATGCTATCTTCATCAGTAAATGACACGCCGGTGCATTTGCAAGTTTTGTGATTTTATAATGGTTTAAATGTGTTGTTGTGTCAAAAATAAGCGTCCAACAAAATTATGATAAAAGAGCGGTCGAAGATGCCCGTGGCCCAATGACGCCCAATTCCAAATTCGATTCAATGAGATTTAAGATGGAGACATTGATAATGGTTTAAATATGTTGTGTCAAAAATAAGCGCCCAACAAAAGTATGATAAAAGAGCGGTCGAAGATGCCCGTGGCCCAAATATGCCCGTCGCCCAAAGATGCCCAATGGTGGGGCGTTCTTTAAAAGCGGTCCTAGGTGCAGTGGACCCTGTTGTGCGTAACCGCCCAGAGCGGAGCATGTTTATATAGAGCCCCGCAGGGGTCCGGAAGATACACTAATCGAAGTCACAATAAATGCTATCTTCATCAGTAAATGACACGCCGGTGCATTTGCAAGTTTTGTGATTTCATAATGGTTTAAATGTGTTGTTGTGTCAAAAATAAGCGTCCAACAAAATTATGATAAAAGAGCGGTCGAAGATGCCCGTGGCCCAAAGATGCCCAATTCCAATTTCGATTCAATGAGAGTTAAGATGGAGACATTGATAATGGTTTAAATATGTTGTGTCAAAAATAAGCGCCCAACAAAATTATGATAAAAGAGCGGTCGAAGATGCCCGTGGCCCAAATATGCCCGTGGCCCAAAGATGCCCAATGGTGGGGCGTTCTTTAAAAGCGGTCCTAGGTGCAGTGGACCCTGTTGTGCGTAACCGCCCAGAGCGGAGCATGTTTATATAGAGCCCCGCAGGGTTCCGGAAGATACACTAATCGAAGTCACAATGAATGCCATCGTCATCAGTAGATGACATTCTGTGGACATACTATTCATCAAATCTTGAAAATGTCCGACTTCCCCACCCACCCGTTCACGCTTTTTGGAGTTAATCAGACGGTGGTGGACATGTCAGACATTTACTTGGTGAATTTCAAGATGTTACTAACACACCGTTTGATAGTATCAAGTGACAGGTTTGGCATAATAGATTATGGGTTGTTCTTTAAACGCCCCAATCAAACTATGAGCCCTCTAAAATGCATGGTGGTAACCACCGATATAGTTTGTGTACTACTCAATGGGTACAGTTCACAGCATCTTGTGCGTCTAAAATAAGAACCATTAGAGCTATGCAACTCAAACTTTGGAACACGACTTGTTTAAGGATGACCTTTCATGTAGAATAGAAAATTCCAACAAAATTATGATAAAAGAGCGGTCGAAGATGTCCGTGGCCCAAAGATGCCCAATGGTGAGGCGTTCTTTAAAAGCGGTCCTAGGTGCAGTGGACCCTGTTGTGCGTAACCGCCCAGAGCGGAGCAAGTTATATAGAGCCCCGCAGGGTTCCGGAAGATACACTAATCGAAGTCACAATGAATGCTATCTTCATCAGTAAATGACACGCCGGTGCATTTGCAAGTTTTGTGATTTTATAATGGTTTAAATGTGTTGTTGTGTCAAAAATAAGCGTCCAACAAAATTATGATAAAAGAGCGGTCGAAGATGCCCGTGGCCCAAAGATGCCCAATTCCAATTTCGATTCAATGAGAGTTAAGATGGAGACATTGATAATGGTTTAAATATGTTGTGTCAAAAATAAGCGCCCAACAAAATTATGATAAAAGAGCGGTCGAAGATGCCCGTGGTCCAAATATGCCCGTGGCCCAAAGATGCCCAATGGTGGGGCGTTCTTTAAAAGCGGTCCTAGGTGCAGTGGACCCTGTTGTGCGTAACCGCCCAGAGCGGAGCATGTTTATATAGAGCCCCGCAGGGTTCCGGAAGATACACTAATCGAAGTCACAATGAATGCCATCGTCATCAGTAGATGACATTCTGTGGACATACTATTCATCAAATCTTGAAAATGTCCGACTTCCCCACCCACCCGTTCACGCTTTTTGGAGTTAATCAGACGGTGGTGGACATGTCAGACATTTACTTGGTGAATTTCAAGATGTTACTAACACACCGTTTGATAGTATCAAGTGACAGGTTTGGCATAATAGATTATGGGTTGTTCTTTAAACGCCCCAATCAAACTATGAGCCCTCTAAAATGCATGGTGGTAACCACCGATATAGTTTGTGTACTACTCAATGGGTACAGTTCACAGCATCTTGTGCGTCTAAAATAAGAACCATTAGAGCTATGCAACTCAAACTTTGGAACACGACTTGTTTAAGGATGACCTTTCATGTAGAATAGAAAATTTCAACAAAATTATGATAAAAGAGCGGTCGAAGATGTCCGTGGCCCAAAGATGCCCAATGGTGGGGCGTTCTTTAAAAGCGGTCCCAGGTGCAGTGGACCCTGTTGTGCGTAACCGCCCAGAGCGGAGCAAGTTATATAGAGCCCCGCAGGGGTCCGGAAGATACACTAATCGAAGTCACAATAAATGCTATCTTCATCAGTAAATGACACGCCGGTGCATTTGCAAGTTTTGTGATTTCATAATGGTTTAAATGTGTTGTTGTGTCAAAAATAAGCGTCCAACAAAATTATGATAAAAGAGCGGTCGAAGATGCCCGTGGCCCAAAGATGCCCAATTCCAATTTCGATTCAATGAGAGTTAAGATGGAGACATTGATAATGGTTTAAATATGTTGTGTCAAAAATAAGCGCCCAACAAAATTATGATAAAAGAGCGGTCGAAGATGCCCGTGGCCCAAATATGCCCGTGGCCCAAAGATGCCCAATGGTGGGGCGTTCTTTAAAAGCGGTCCTAGGATCGACGTTTTCTTGTACAAAGAGAGCTGATTTTTCTTAATCCTTATAGGTGTAAAGTTCATACATGTAATACAATTATAAAAATAAACTAATCTCAGTTTTTATCATAATTGAGGGCGCTGCCTCCAACACATCTCTTAGTGTCCCTTTAACAATAACAACTCTTCCTGTTGAATCAAGCATTTTACTTTTCATGTTATAATGCGTCGTGTTATACATCAAGATATCCTGTACATTTCAGCTCGAAATTGAAGGATATTTAGGTATGCTATCTTCAGTAGATAGCAGCTGGAGACGTAACGCATCAAATACGCGACTTACAACGCGTCCGTTGGCGCTTTTTAGAGTACGCTGTATACACACATAAACGACGCATGCCGACATACGGGCTGCTATCTTCTCAAAATAGCATTTACAAGTTGCTATCTTCTTAAGATAGCAATTAACGGGTTACTATCTTCTGTAGATAGCATCTAACATTTGCTATCTTCAGAAGATAATTTAGTATACGCCTAGCAACGGCGTCCATGCCTAAGATATGATTGGAAAACGGGCTATACACCGATGGTTTGAACGAAAAGCTCAGGGTTAAGCTTAGGACTAGTCCCTAGCGTTAGGGTAAGGTTAGGTTAGACTTAGAGTTATGGTTAGGACTAAGAATAACTTTGGCTTTGGACTAGGATGAGGCTGAGGACCAGGAGAACGGGGTAAAGGGTGGGACGTGTGTCGGGGCAAGGGTTTCTCATAACGAACTGGGAGGGGAGGCCAGGGAAAGGAGTCGGGGTGTGTGGGGTGTGTGTGGGGGAGCCGGGGTGGGGGCAACAACGGGGTTAAATTGAGCAGGGATGGATTTCAGGGCATGTTATAGAAACGATCACACATGTTGTTTGAATAAAAGTAAGGAATGAGAATGACCAAAGTTAGCATTGTTTGGTCATTAATCATGTTAATGCACTATAGGCCTACAGATATATAGGCTACGGCTGATTTGTGAACTTTTGGACTCATTTTTAAGTTGTCTACTCTTTCGTGAAATTGGTATAAATCGAAAAGTCTTTGACCAATATCCTTCAAAATAGGTTTAATATTATGTGTGCCTTATGATTAATCAAAAATAACAAAACCAGGTTTGCAAATAAACAAATCTATTTATGTTCTAAGGTAGCACACCACTAAATACTCTTCACCAAGCCCGGGAAACCCGTTCCCAACTTTTACTATGATACGATATACATTTCCCCCCACTATATCTCTGGTAATCTTTCGAATTTGCATTGTGGGGGTTTGCATTGTGGGACTGAATTTCAGTATCAAGTGACATGTTTGGCATAATAGATTATGGGTCGTTCTTTAAAAGCCCCATCCAAACTATTGAGCCCTCTAAAATGCATTCAAATTGTTGATATCCCATCCCACAATGCAACAAATGATAGGTCGTTCTTTAGAATCCCCTTGTAAAGTGACACCGCCCATTCAAATTATTTAATATTGCATTGTGGGACTGAATTTCAGTATCAAGTGACAGGTTTGGCATAATAGATTATGGGTCGATTTTTAAAAGCCCCATCCAAACTATTGAGCCCTCTAAAATGCATGATAGGTCGTTCTTTAAAAGCCCCGTCAAAAAAACCATCCAAACTAAACTGTTAATATCCTATCCCGCAATGCAAGAAATGATAGGTCGTTCTTTAAAATCCCCCTGTAAAATGACACCGCCCATTGTTCAAATTGTTTAATATTGCATTGTGGGACTGAATTTCAGTATCAAGTGACAGGTTTGGCATAATATATTATGGGTCGTTCTTTAAAAGCCCCATCCAAACTATTGAGCCCTCTAAAATGCATTCAAACTGTTGATATCCAATCCCACAATGCAACAAATGATAGGTCGTTCTTTAGAATCCCCTTGTAAAGTGACACCGCCCATTCAAATTATTTAATATTGCATTGTGGGACTGAATTTCAGTATCAAGTGACAGGTTTGGCATAATAGAGTATGGGTCGTTTTTTAAAAGCCCCATCCAAACTATTGAGCCCTCTAAAAGATGAATGAAGTTTAATAATCATTCGCACAATAGCGCGAATAGCGCACTACTAACATTGTTCAAAGGAACATCGCACAATAGCGCGAATAGCACATCCTTGTCAAGTCTCAAAAATGAAGTTTAATAATCATTCGCACAATAGCGCGAATAGCGCACTACTAAAATTGTTGGAAGGAACAGCGCACAATAGCGCGAATAGCACATAAGATGAATGAAATACAATAATCATTCGCACAATAGCGCGAACAGCGCATTACTCAAATTGTTGAAAGGTACATACCGTACATCGCACAATAGCGTGAATAGCGCACTACTAACATTGTTGAAAGGAACACGCACAATAGCGCGAATAGCACATCAGATGGATGAAATATAATAATCATTCGCACAATAGCGCGAACAGCGCACTACTAAAATTGTTGGAAGGAACAGCGCACAATAGCGCGAATAGCACATAAGATGAATGAAATATAATAATCATTCGCACAATAGCGCGAATAGCGCACTACTAACATTGTTGAAAGGAACACGCACAATAGCGCGAATAGCACATCAGATGGATGAAATATAATAATCATTCGCACAATAGCGCGAATAGCGCACTACTAAAATTGTTGGAAGGAACAGCGCACAATAGCGCGAATAGCACATAAGATGAATGAAATATAATAATCATTCGCACAATAGCGCGAATAGCGCACTACTAACATTGTTGAAAGAAACACGCACAATAGCGCGAATAGCACATCAGATGGATGAAATATAATAATCATTCGCACAATAGCGCGAACAGCGCACTACTAAAATTGTTGAAAGGTACATCGCACAATAGCGCGAATAGCGCACTACTAACATTGTTGAAAGGAACACGCACAATAGCGCGAATAGCACATCAGATGGATGAAATATAATAATCATTCGCACTATAGCGCGAACAGCGCACTACTAAAATTGTTGGAAGGAACAGCGCACAATAGCGCGAATAGCACATACGATGAATGAAATCATAATCATTCACACAATAGCGCGAACAGCGCACAACTAAAATTGTTGGAAGGAACAGCGCACAATAGCGCGAATAGCACATAAGATGAATGAAATATAATAATCATTCGCACAAAAGCGCGAACAGCGCACTACTAAAATTGTTGGAAGGAGCAGCGCACAATAGCGCGAATAGCACATAAGATGTATATTTGCCCTTGATGCGCAATATAGCGCCATTGCCGTAATATCCATTTCTCCCGACTTGAAATTACTCTAAGTTAGAAAAGACGAGTGGTAATAGCACAATTGCAACATTTAAAGAATAGCAGTGCGATTATTGCGTTCTTACATACTTAGTCTATGGGAGAGGCACGCTATTGCAGCCCTTGCTATTATAGGTGCTATTGTGCTATTATCAGTTAGAGCGGCTTTCTCCAAAATATGAAGGCAACCAATGCTTGAATCAATAGATGCATTTATTTACTGTTATCAGCAAAACGAATCGCAACATTTCATGGTACCGTTATCAAGTTATGACTATTTTCGTAAAGTTTATGCATGAAACCGAACAAAATATTGAGTATGTACTCAATGACGCAAGATATTTATGAGTAAGTGGCTAATTGATTGATAAGACAAAACAAACTTTATTGCTCAGATATTATTTTCATTCATTAAATGCAAAATAATGACAAAACAATGTCATTATTTCTTGAAATCAGCAGAGCTAAGATAAAATCAGGCTTTTGTGATGATCGGATTAAAGTGTGAGCCATTGTTCTAGTGAAGTTCAAAAGAGCTTCTTAGAGAAATATCACAAATCTTGGTCAGTTTTTAAAATGTACCCTTTTATCTAAATTGGCAAAACACATGTTTTCCTCAATCAATTTTGACCAACAAAATTTCTTTTGAAAGCTAATGAGATAGCCTCTCTGCCAGAATAGATAATTTGAGACATTTTTGCACATTTAGAAATAAAATCCCAGAGTTGAGTTCACTTTTTTTACTCACCCTGTATCGCAAACGTTGTCAACAACAAAAATCCCAAAACAAAAACACTTTGGTGTGAAATGTGGGAAAGTATTCCATCCATATAGTACAGTGAAATTTCTAAAAGTATATCTTATCCATTTGTTCTTCTTTTCATTTCAATTTCACAGTACAACAACGGCAGCAGAACAAGAAGAGAAGTACCTACGAGTGATCACCTCTTCCCTGCTTGCTTTGGAACAACTTGTTTCCATGGTAACTGAAAAGGACGAGACCATAGTGTGTGAGCAGATGGGGACCATTTTGTCTGATGGTAAACTGTGGAAGTTGGCCAAGCACAAAACACCAATTGTAAGAAAATTGGGGTCTTAATAAATGACAAATAGACCTGTCGAAGTTTGAGAATTGCCTGTGCCTTCAGAAGTGCCCTCACCCCATTTTCCCTCACTTTTCCCCCAAATGTTATGTTGCTGCTGGTACCGCCACTGACCTTCAGGAATTTGCAGACCTGAAACTGTTCAGCTTTTAAGCTGATTTTAGCTTCTTCTTTTTGCTTAAATGTATGCATTTTCTCATATTTTCAGCCCAATTTAAGTTATTTTACCCCCAATTTCACGCTATTTTCGGCATTTCAAAACCAATGCGCCCGCAAGCTTTGAGACAAACCTATTTTTTTGTTTGGCCTAAAAAAAATAAGGATTAAACACTGATTGTTGATGGAGGCAGAGGAAGGAACATTGTAAATGCTTTGTTTAACATTCTCGACACACAAATCTTCCCTTTGTTCATGTCAAAACCAAAATGATTCCCTAAAAACCTAATATGTACATAATCAACAAGTCTTGGAGTAATGCATAGAATGTATGCTATTAACAATTACATCCATTTTGTTTTTCAGGTTCGCTCTGCATTATTTACACTTCTCGGTTCAGTTTGCAGTCACATGCCCACGGTTGCTGACAGCCATATTGCGCGTATTTCACCAACGTTGCTAGGCAACCTTGATGAGATTGAGTCGTCTGCAGCACCTGAATTGTGGAAAGCTGTGCTATATCTTGTGTCACAGTTACCTGTAAGTATATCAGTGAGCATGAAAAATATTGTATGTGCGTGCCTTTAGATTTGTAAGAATCACAAGACTGATTTGTATATACATTTTTAGACACATTCTAAACATTGGAACTCACTTCCACCGCCTGAAAAAATGTTTTTTTCCCGGCAAGCTACTTGCAATTTCCCGCGAGAGAAAGACCTCGGAAGTGATAAAAAAAAGTCACAAATCACTAGGCCCCGGAGGATCCCAAGATTTTTTAAGGCAAAAAACCGAGAGGCGAGTTTACTAAAACCGCGATTCACTGGATTTGCAACCAAAACCGAGAAATCCCGCGAAAATAAACCAAATGCGAGAACACCGCGACCAAAAATGTGACCCGAAAAATCACCCCCAAATATCACTCTTTAACAAGTAAATAAGCTTACTTTAAAGTCCATTTTTCTTCTCTGCGAGAAAATATATTGATTTCCAAATTTATCCCTGGCACAGGGGTTTCATAATTTGCGTAATATCACAATTAATGTCCTCCGTTTTGACATTTTTTATACCAAAGAAATATTTGTTTCGAACACGCGCCGCCATCTTGAGTATATCCCCCAGTGGCTTCCAATCGATCCTAAAAATTACTGTACGTTACATTGATAACAAAATGTAGAGGGCGGCAGAGTCTTAGTCAATTCTTTATACTAGGCGGCATTTTAATGCATTACGTCAGAACACGTGCGATCTCAAATTGCTGATACCAATTTTACGGCGCGGCGTAACATGGGGAA
The DNA here is from genome assembly GCA_035610835.1 of Ophiura sarsii. Classification (NCBI taxonomy): domain Eukaryota; kingdom Metazoa; phylum Echinodermata; class Ophiuroidea; order Amphilepidida; family Ophiuridae; genus Ophiura; species Ophiura sarsii. The sequence continues at coordinate 45,229,606 of CM069455.1, forward strand.
AATAACATACGGGAACCAGACATTGTTTACATATAAAAGGTATTTTCCAGTGGGTAAATATCCTCTGTTTTTCCAACATTTTCTATTTCTTTTTCTTTTTCTTTGAACTTTTTTTATTTTATTTTATTCTTTTTTTCTTTTTTTCTCACTCTTTGCATTTTTCCCGCGAGAGGTATTCATTTCCCGGCAAGGAGCTTTCCGTATTGCCTACTTTTTCCCGCGGTGCTCACTTCATTCAGATCTGCGATTTTACGACTCAGTTGATGGTTTCAAAATGAGTTTAAAAACTTATCTGTTTTTAAGATTGCTTATGATAATTTATTCATTGACTTCTATGTGACTTTTTTATGATTTAATTGTTTGTTTAGTTTTGTTTTAAGGTTTTTGCATCTTGGAATAGATTGTATAGATAGATGGCGCATTATAAATGCAGTTTTATTATTATGATTATTCTTTGCAATACCACACCACACGCATTCTTTTCATACCATGTAAATTTGTTATATACCTACAATTAACCCCTTAAAGGCATATTATGTGATATTTTTTAGGGGCGATACTATTCCTAATTACTAAAATCCTGGTTTTAGAGTGAATTTAGAGTGAAAAATAAGTTGTTGCGCAAACTAGACAGTTTATTTTCACTCTTTAAACCATGATTTTTGAAGTAAATAGGAATCACATCGCTCTGTTACTCAGAATATATTCTTGATTTATGATCAGAAATGTAAATCTGCAAGAAAATCTACTTTCTAAAAAAAATCATGACTAGAGGGCGCTCCCTGGAAAAGATCACATAATATGCCTTTAAGATGGGAATTCACAAATGGTTGTGATGCGCTCTTATTCAGGGATATATTCTTTATGCCAGACAGATACATGATTTTGCAAGTTATCATCCAAAGGGCATATTAATTATACTTGAGATTTCTCAAATTGACTAGTAAAAAATCAATCAATGCAGGCAACGCTCTTTTTGTGCTATAAAGAGTGTAAATGGATTGATTCCAGAAGTATATCCAATGTTTATAGAATTGGTAATAACTGCACAAAAATATATTTACAAGTATCGAGGTTCAAATGACAATAAGGGCTTGTTCTCACTGTGCGAATGTGGACTCATACCTAGGTGCGAGTCTACATGCATAACAGTGATGTTGCATTGTCATTGTGAGATAAAATACATCAAAATACTGATGTATCGAGTCCACTTATCCGTATGTTACTTGTTTACAAGTTTAAGCAAGTGCGTACTTGCTGCGTAAATACCACGCGTGCATGACATTTGGCCGCCTGAAATTGCATTTTGAAGCACGCGACTGATGTCGGCGCAGTCTGACGCAGTGCAACATGTTTGTTATTGTGAAAACAAGTGGTACGAGTCCACATACAATATTGTAAACGCATTCTCATTAACTGATCTGGTACTAGGTCCTAGGTGTGAGACTACCTCATTGTGGTGGTCTTGATGCTACATCCTGGATGTAGGTTCGAGTCCACTTATAAAGCGTTATCATTATGCTCAGAAGTGGACTCAATGTAGCATCTAGTCCACATCCTGGTATCAAACAGGCATACACCCTTAAGTATGGCAGGGTTACTTATGGCGAATAGCCCCCTCACCCTCACAACACTACAACTTTATATACAGTTCACAACCAAGATGGAGAGTGTGGCAAAAGTGATCTACCAAATCTATTCAAACAAACAAACAAACAAGATTATGATCAACATCAGTGATATTCTTGGCTGAAGAAAAACCCACACCAAATAACTGCCCAGTTAGCTGTTCTGATATTTGAATTTGTTTGATATTCTCACGGCACCTCACAGGATTGTTGGACCCACGTCAACCCTAGGAAAGCTGTGCTACCCAAACTGTGGTCGTTGCTTCGAAGCGGTGGTCAGGGGTGCGCCTCCATCATCTATCCCAGTCTGCTGCCGTTACTGAGTAAGATCCCGCCGGATGTCATCGGGAATGGTGTGGCGTTCTATCAGGAATTCTTCAACCATTTTAAGACTGGGTAAGTGGCTTGTATGAGATTTTGACGTTTGCATACACTAATGGGCCTGACTGTATAATGCTACTTGGCATGTCATCGCTGCTCTGCCAAAACATGTTTTTCCGGCCCTTCAATACGTATGAAATCAAACTGCCCAGCGGTTATGCATAGGAAGTGTTGCTTAATACACGTTCAGGGGCAAGAGCATTTATATGAGGATTTGATTGATGTGTTTTTGGCACTGCCCAAAGGTGATACATAGGAAGTATTACTTTATACATGTTGAAGGGCCAAATGGAGGTTCAAGGTTGTGACAGAACAGCTACGATGTGCGATCACTGCGTGTCGCCCTTGAGGCTTGACTCTATACTTAATACCTTTGATATGTTATTTCACCATACTGTAGTGTATTATTTTGTATTAGGCTATATTAAAAAAATCATTTGTCTCAAAGCTGCCGCTTGCGTTAGTTAATAGATGCGCGTTAAAAGAAAAAAATTATGAAAAAGGAAAATACTATTTTGTATTTTAAAAAAGGAGCAAAAAAAAAATCCTAAAATGTCACAGATTTGTCAGATTTCCATTGATCACATCATTTTAAATACAAAAGTTCACTTTTACAAGGATTTCAATATTTTATATTCATAATAAAAAATTTAAAAAAATTTAAAAAAAATTGCATTCCGCATTAGGTTTTGAAAAAACTGAAGAGCTTTGAGACAAAAGATTTTTTTAATATAGCCTTATATACAAACACTATCTTGTTTTCTTGCAGTCTTTCAAGCGACAGTGTATCAAAGATGGCTACCGAAACCGAAGCCGTTGTCAAAGCCTACACGGAATGTCTACGATATGTCATCTCACGTAACTTAACAATAGAAGAGGATGGGGTTAAGATACACACTCTTCTCATACAAGATCATGTAAGGGGTGTTTTTCTGTTTGATATTACTCCAAGATGATTGCTTGGGAAATTCCAGTATAGCGTGGTTTTCAAACTATTACTGTAACATCATGGGGACACAAGGCTCAAGATAACAGTTCTTTTACCGGGAGCTACTTTTTCAAAATTAGCGCCCGAATCAGGGGGATTTATTGAGAACCGGGAGCTACTTTTTTAGTCTACCGGGAGCTAACCTTTTATTAAATAAAATAAGCTTAAGTGAAATTTGATGTTTCGGGCAAGCTTCCTGGGCGCTGGTTAGGACAAAATATCAGCGCTCGGTTGTTTATTTTTCAGCATTACCGGGCGCTTTGGCAAAAGGACCGAGGGGTAAAAATCGCCAAGCGCCCGCTTATCTTGAGCCTTGTGGGGACATGTGTGATTTGATCAAGCAAAATGAGTCAGAAGTTGCAAATATTGATGTTGAAGTATGACCAAACATGAATAGAAATTCTGTTGATTTCTAATGTTTCGAAAACCCTTCAATTGCTTGTATCTTTAAAATAAATTGTCCATTCTTTGTGGTGTTTTCTGCAAAATGTTGCATTGCAAATGACCAATAAAGCAGACAACTTGAAATGTGATATTTTCGACTGGAAATATGTTTATCACTCAGCAAATAACCACTCAATAGTTAGAGTCTCCAGTGTTAGCTCAGAGGCCTCTTATCTCCATAATATAGGGTTCAAGAGAAGCAAGCCCCCCCCCCCCCTAATATGTAATCACGCTTGTTTAGCTCCACACACAATTGTGTTTTGAGAGATTGGAACACTTATGAAAAGAAAAAAACATATATTGCTACCCATAGAATGTTTCCCCCTTTTCATGTTTACTTCTTCCAAAAGAGTCACACTTCCCCAAAATGATGTTTTCAGAAAAAGTGGCACTTTTCAAGATCCTATACGAGTTTGTTTGCATAACTCATTCATTCATGCATCATAAAAGGTTTATTAAAAACTGTTCTTGCAGCAAATACAAAGTAGCTGAATTACAACAATTTTACAATTTTACACATAAAAATATAATTATTAAAGGAAACAATATAATCTAAAATTAATTACATGAACCCAATCTTCACACTCACCGAACACCACTAAACAACCAACACTCAAAAACATCCACACACACACATTCAACACACTCAGTCATACCATTCAGACTTGGCTCATTCATTCATACATTCATAACTGGTTAATTAACATTGATATAGCAATACATACAATAAAAATACATTATAGTTATAATATAAAAGTCCATTAGATGATAACATATTGCACATAGAATTAAAACATCAAAAATTCAAAACCCCGAGCCCGCACACATCAAACAGTCGCACATACTCCACTCAAACTTCAAAACTCACTTAACGAAACACAACCCTCACAAATAATCAATACATTTACACTCCACACACAATTTGTTATTTTGAGAGCTTGAGAGATTGAAACACTTATGAAATTTGGGTAAACGCTTGGCTACCCACACAAAGTTTCCCCTTTTCAATACCATGTTTGCTTTTCTCAAAACAGTCACATTTCCCCAAAATATTTTTTCTGAAAAGATGCAGGAAAGATATCGATGTAAATGGTGGACACTATTGGCTAGTCATGCATGAAAAAAATTGTTTTATTTTTTATTTTTTATTTCAAATAAAGAGCAGCTAAAGAAAGAAGATACTTTCTTTGTAATTGAAAATAAAGAAACTTGAAATGAATTTTAAGAAAGCACTGGAGACATTTTTGTACCTTTCTCGTATAGGAACTTGAAAAGCTTTTCTGAAAACATCATTTTGGGGAAATGTGACTATTTTGGGAAAGGTAAACATGATATTGAAAAGGGAAAACTCTCTATGGGTAGCCAAGTGTTTTCACTTTTAATAAACGTCTAATTGTGTGTGGAGTTACGCAAACAAACATGATCTAATTTTAGTGGGGGCTTACTTCTTTTGAACCCTTTAGTTTCCCCATATATTTTCCTTGATGTTCTTTTACTGTTATCTTTGTATTTTGTCCCTACACAGCTTCTTGTACTTCTGGAATCATCGATCATTGAAGGCAAATCTAAACTGTCCTCCACCTCGCTATACTCCCAGACAGCTATCTTGATATCCTACCTGCAGAAACAAACTGGGAACCAGCCAACAGCTGACCAATCAGCCGGCAGTAGCAAGGCAGCAGACCATATCTTAAAAATGCTTTGGGATAATGTCACCAAATTGTGTCTTAGTCAGCTCAAGGTTGAGCCTGTTGCTGAGACATCAGAAGTGGCGCTAGAAAGAATCACAACTCTACTCAGAACGTTTATTCATCCAAAGAAATCGACAGACATATTACAGAAAGGGCGGTCAGACGTCAAAGTTAAATTTGCCCTGTCAGCAGTAGGTGATGACAACGCAGAGCAGGAAGGGGATGCACAGATGGGTCAGCAGAGGTCAGAAGTTCAAGAGGGGTCAGAATCTAAGGATGATGCCGCTGAAGGAAGGACTAGTTTTGAAACCAAAAAAGGGGAAGAACAAAACAGCCGGGAGCGATCTGCCTCGTGTGATCTTGCAAATATCTCTGCAGAATTGAGAAAGCTTGCTTGTCAGGTTGTCAACTTGTGTCTGAGTTCAGCAACAACGCACCGATCTCAGCCACATCTCAAGTTATTATCGAAAACAGTATCTATTTTTCCAATCTTGGACGTCTACAACGAAATACTAAACGTGAATAGCTCCCTGAAGGGAAGCGAAGCAACCATTCCCTCGACGGAGCAGGATACAGCTATGACCTTGTATGACAATGTCCACGTGGCAGCTATAGCGTGCTTTCATGAGGTCTTTCTACCCTGGTTGGTTGATTTAGACAGCAGTGATGACATCATCAGAGAGAGGACTCTTGACAAGAATGTAGATTTGTTGGTGGATATGGTGTATGTTGTGTTATGCAGTACTGAGGATGAACACAGGGCAGCTATATTGAATGAGATTTGCACCGACACAGGGAGCCCTGTTGTGCTACATAAGCTTGTGAAAAAGGTACGTTCACTACAACATTGAAATAGTCCAGGATTAGAACTTGGGTGAATACTATAGTTCAGTCAGTTCCAAATTGGCGAACCTGTTACAGCAGCTGTTACAAGAGCGTGCACATGCAAAACGCTTGCATCGCACGACATGGCGCAGTGTCATCGTATGCGTAACGCTTGCGTATGCCAAAATTGTGGGTGTACGCTTGGATTACTTTTGCGCACGGATAGATAACAAACGCATATTTTTCGCCAATTTGGAACTGATTGAACTATAGGACATGTGCTGTATAATACACCTAAAAAAAAGGTCTCTTTAAGCTTGGATTAGCAATAAAATAAAAAAATTGCATACCTCATAGCCTTTTTCCTAAAAAAAAAAAATCGCACAGCACTTACCTTTTTTGCCAAATGTTTCTGAGACAGACCTTCTTCTTTGTTTGGCCTAACACACCTCATGTAATGTCAGTTCCTATTCGGATAATGGATTTAGTTTAGTGTTATTAGTCTTTGATCATGTAAAACAAAGATCTGTGTGTGTATTCCCTGTCGTAAAGTAATCGACCAAATTCCCACATGCACCGTTGGATTAATAGGGTCAGAAACTGGAGGAGAATCCATTCTCATAAAGTTGCAAAAGTCCAAGTTATTGATTCTCGTGAATAATCTGTCTAACAGTCTAACACACCATTTGAATTGAGGAGAATCCATTTATTCTTGCCATATCCTTTGCAGGAATCCAAATGGATTCTCACACCCTTTGTCGAACTTCTGACCCTGATAAATTTCAGGGCGTACTTAAAACAAACATTTGTGCAGGGATGTTTTCAATGACTGTGTGCAGGGATGATTCAAATGACTGTGCAGGGATGTTTCCTTTGATCTTCTATATCTCCCAATGGGATTAAATTTGATCACATGAGGGTACACGCTTCTGTGCCATGACAATTCAAATGATGATTATCCATTGTAAGGATAGAGATATGTTGTTGTTAAATGTAAATTCAAAACTAAACCATAATATGTTCAATAAATTTGTCAAAATTCCATATTATCTAGATTACCTAACCAAAAGCATCGGATAAATTTTTGTTTGAAGATTTCTACAGTTTATGTTATTTTTGAGGCAAGCTAATGTTGTTTGTATTTCTCAATCATTTGTTCTTCCTCTGTTATAAACAGATACAAAGTCAATCGGACAGTGGATTTTTGTTGAGATGGCTGAAGTCGCCCAAATTTGGCGAAAAGATTGTCAGTATAGCAGACAGCTTGTGTCACATGACCATGGACAGCCAATCAGTGATCAGAAAGAGAAGTTGGGATCTAATTAGCCTGGGACTGTCAACGAATGAGCATGGAGGTAAGAACTGTAATAGTATAACCTAGGCATGACCACTATGACGAATGATTGGTTAACACATTCCAAGCGGCTATTAGTTTTAGCATATACAAAACAGATTTTTCAGAAACCTTTCCCAACCTTCAAGGTCTATCTCAAGGATTACCGAATACCAGGTATGTTTGTATATATGCTTATTTAAATACATTTCTCATGGTGATTCCAAATATGGTAATTAAATTCAACAATTTTGACATTTTTGAAAGGGTTAATTACACTATACTTTGTTTAATCAAACTCTGTGCAGTGACTTTAAAGTGTATTCTAGATATCAACACATCATTCACTCTAGGGGATTTCTCTCTTGATTGCATGGGTACTCACTAGGACAACCATTGAAATACACTGTGATGTCACTGCACAAAGATGAACAAAGGGCTCAAAATACTTTTTTGATACTTTTTTTGGCTATTTTAAACAGAATTGATAAAAAGTAGCCCCCCGTGTGTACTTTTTGGCATTGATTATTTTTGGATTATTTTGTAAAATTTGGGGGCTAAATTACCCTTAGCTCCATCTATTTTGAGCCCTGGATGAAGAACATACAGGGTGACCCAATAAAAAGTGAACCCATTTTTGGCCGCCATTTTGACTTACTTCCAGAAGGTAATTTTTGGATTTCTGGTAATATGACTAGACTGTAGGTAGTCTATAAATGTAACTGGTGAAAAAATCTTTTAAAAACAAAATAGTGGAAATTCAATTGTGCCCATGGGTTCGGCATATTGACTATAGGAACTACCATAATATTGTAATACTGAGGAGAAACATCAATAATAATTATTTGAATACAAGGTCATTTCAAGCAACGTTGTGTAACATCTTGGACACTTAAATGATTGAGCTCATTGTTGCATTAATTTGTCGAGTATTCTCTTTATTAGGCCTAATAAAAAAATATTTGTTTCCGGTAACATGCTGACAAAAAAGAGGGTCGGTCGGTCGGGGAAAAAAAAATTTACAAAAAAATAATATTTTATTTTCACCATGTAAATTAATTGCAATTTTAGGCACGCACGTATAACCCGTGGCCCGTAAGCAAAACACAGTATACGAAAACATGAAGTAGATTTTACAATTTGAACTAACACAGTTTCATAATAAAACAAAAGGAAATACAAGGAAATTAATGGATTATTAGCCGCACTTCGATCGCTCGATATCACGATGGAAATACGAAAGCGCAATTGTTATACGATTCCTTTTGTGCCCATGGTGCATCGAAATATTAAAATGTCCAGACGGATGCGGCCGTTCCCAAAATCATTTTTATTGGCTCCTTTTCGTAACACTCGGCGACATGAGAACAAGACTAGCATAAAAAAAGTACAGATTTTAAACCGACAGAATAAATTCTGCGCAAGTATGTGTAAACCAATGGGTTTTTTAACTCTGACGAAAACGAAATATTAAATGCCAATACTTTGACAGGATTTATGATACTTTTTCTAGTTATTTGAAGATGAAACTCAGTCTTGACCCTTGCATCCGTTAAAATAAGCCCTGCAAACAAAAGCTATCCTGCCGATCTGCGCGTGAATTGCCTGCCAATCAAAAGCTTGCTTGCCGCTATGCGCGCACATTCGAAGGGGGTGTCCAATTGTTTTATAAACCATACACTTTTAAACCAAACCAGTCATCTATAACAACAGCAGTCAATAAAACAGTCAATACATGTTCCCCCATGCATTGAGTGGAACCGGGCACTTAGCATTGTTGATCCACAAGATATGACATGGTCTATAGACTATACCTACAAATAGTTATATTGTTAATCTAATGCACAGAGCCCAAGATGGACACAGTCTATGCGGAGAAAGTACTTTTCAAGTTTACAGAAGCGCTGCAGACATCAAAGGTTGAAGGTCAACGGGTCGACCAAGCACACAATGCTGTCAGTTTCATCTGTGATGTGGCCTCACATTTCTTCAGTGGTGTTGAGGTACATTTGTTTATTTCTTCATGTAGAATAGGTCTAAAGCAAGGTCTTAGTTGAATTTGGTTACTGATGTCATACATCATAAGGATTAAATATGGCACAAAAATAATCAAATTCTAGACTGCTAATTAAGTATACATGGTGCTTGCTGTTCAAATTAGCACCCTAACACAGACAAAAATGGACACAATATGCTTAAATGTGCATATCATTTGATTTAACACGCATTTTGATGGATGTTTTTTCAGTGGTAACTGTTGTGTATTTTTCGTATGCATTTATTAAGCTCTAACTAAGGCTTTGTGTCATTTTTAAGCACAAATGCTTGCCTGATGTCAAAGTTGCCCTGAAAATGTTGATAATGAGCCAAAATGGTTTATAAAATGCCATAATGAATAAAGTGTCATCAACCTACAGATATCTTCTTGCTTAAATGACCGATATGTTCCTTCTTATTTCAATAACATTCAATCTTGCTTTTGGTCTTTTTATGCAGTCTTTTTGTATCACTGCACTGATTCAAATCTATGATATTCTTGTAACATCACATCGCTGGTCTGTCAAAACATTGTATGTGTTTCTGCCCCTTTAACATGTAAAACCACCTAACGGTTTTGCATAGGAAGTGTTGCTTTATACATGTACAGGGCAAGAGTACTTAAATGGTTTTAATATATGTGTTTTTGGTCCTTGAACATGTTTAGAGCAGACATCATGCCTGGAAAAAATAGGCAAATTGGGAAGCTCTTTGGCATTTTGAGGGAAATTTGGGCATTTGAAGGGAACATTTGCTCTACCCATATAAAGAGATACATAAGAAATAGTGGGAAATTCTCCATTTTGGAGGGAAATTTGTGTTACTTTGCCGGGAAATCAACATTTTTTACAGGCCTGAGCAGACTGTCCAAAGCTTATACATATGAAGTATGACTGTATACATGCTGATGGGCCAGATGGAGATACGTAGTGTTGACTGAACAGCGACGATAATACGTTTTAGTGGAAGAATTAAACCATTGAATTCTTCTTGTGGTTTTGTTAACAGGGATGTATGTTAATCAAGTCGACTGAAAATCTACTGTTTGCTTTATTCGAAATGGGATGCAGTGATTCAACAACATTGTCAGGTAAGCTGCTGGAATTTGACAACCCTCTCTTGTTGCTCAATCATAAACAATTCAATATGTGACCCATCACGTCAAAATGGACATGTTGGAGGCCCGAGTCAATTCTGAGTTATTGGTATATATTGAAAGAGCACATTTTAAGCTTTGAAATGATACCATGTTGAAGGTAATCAACCTTTATAATCACAAGATATGAATTGAAGAAGCATGCTTTTGTTTATTATTTTCTTTATATTTCACTGAATATATTTGCCTCCATCTCTTAACTGTGTTTATCGACAACATGTCCTTGTTTACATGACTAGTCACATATACCAATCACTCAAAGTCCACAAATGACTGCCCTACTGTATAACAAGGCATTCATGTGGAAAATTGACCAGCCCAACAGCACCCAACAGTCAACTTACACTGGCGGCATGTATTACCTACTGAAATTTGTCCCCCAAACAGCAGATGTGCCCTCTAGGCCACGGCTCACAACAACATGTAGCCCAATCTTTGTTGATCCCATAGATAACACATAGGTAGCCCAATGTTTTGCAAGCCTCAGCACCCGTTTTTTGGCAGTGGTGCAGGGTCAAAAGTAGCCCAATTCAGCGTGGCAACACTGACTGGCGACCTGGGTCAGCAGACAGGCATCGTTTTGACACCATAATATAAAACTTGCTATTTAGGCCAAACAAAGAAGGTTTGTCTCAGAAGCCCGCCCGCATTGGTATGTGAAATGAGCTAAGGCGCGTAGGTCTATGCGTTGAGGCCTTAAAAAAGGTGGGGTTTGGATTTCTTTTTTTTCTTCTTTTTTTGGATTTTTAAAAAAAATGTAAAAAAATAAAATGAGTTCTCTGTAAGCTTGGATTAGCAACAAAACAAAAAATCGCATACCTTATAGCCTATTTTCTAAAAAAAATTCAAAAAAACAAAATTGCATAGCACTTTAATTAGCTTTTTTGCAAAATGTTTCTGAAACAAACTTTCTTCTTTGTTTGGCCTTAGGTATACCTTATTTACATATGGCCTTGCATTTCTGAATATACTTGTATGACGAATATATGACGATAAAAGGATGCTTATCTTGCTATAATTCTCTTTTTTCATTTTACAATAACAGATTTTTAACCAGGCGTGGTGCATAGGATCTTGCTTTAGAAGGGATGTATCACATATATTTTCCATACCAATTTGTTTTGGGATTGTAACCACATATGTTTTACGCTTTATTCGCAGACTCGTTACGAGACAAGATTAATGCGGCGTGGGAAACAGGGGTGAAGGTGTTGGTGGCACAGACCGGAGGACTGCTGAGTGATGAGGGATTCTTGTACAAAGTGACCAGCTGGATCAAAGACTCATTGTTAACTAGCACACATACGCTTCAGTGGTAAGGGGCTGGTACTCATTGTTAACTAGCACACATACGCTGCAGTGGTAATGGGCTGGTACTCATTGTTAACTAGCACACATATGCTGCAGTGGTAATGGGCTGGTACTCATTGTTAACTAGCACACATACGCTGCAGTGGTAAGGGGCTGGTACTCATTGTTAACTAGCACACATACGCTGCAGTGGTAAGGGGCTGGTACTCATTGTTAACTAGCACACATACGCTGCAGTGGTAAGGGGCTGGTACTCATTGTTAATTAGCACACATACGCTGCTATGGTAAGGGAATGGTACTCATTGTTAACTAACACACATATGCTGCTATGGGGCTGATAGGACACATACGCTGCTATGGGGCTGAGCACACATACGCTGCTATGGGGCTAAGGGGCTGGTTTGGTATTGGTGACATAGATTGGGCGATAGGAAAGTGGAAAGTGACAATGAATTCTTGTACAAAATGGCACGCTGGATCAAGGATGCATTGTTAACTTTAGCACACATACGCTGCTATGGTAATTAAGTGGCTGTTAGGGTGGTATTGGTGACATAGACTGGGAGATTGCAAAGTGACAATGGATCCTTGTACAAAATGGCACGCTGGATCAAGGATTCATTTAATATAACTAGCACACATACGCTGCTATGGTAAGGGGCGGTTTGTTTGGGTGGTATTGGTGACATAGACTGGGAGATTGCAAAGTGACAATGGATCCTTGTACAAAATGGCACGCTGGATCAAGGATTCATTTAATATAACTAGCACACATACGCTGCTATGGTAAGGGGCGGTTTGTTTGGGTGGTATTGGTGACATAGACTGGGAGATTGCAAAGTGACAATGGATCCTTGTACAAAATGGCACGCTGGATCAAGGATTCATTTAATATAACTAGCACACATACGCTGCTATGGTAAGGGGTGGTTTGTTTGGGTGGGTATTGGTGACAATGGATCCTTGTACAAAATGGCACGCTGGATGAAGGATGCATTGTTAACTAGCACACATACGCTGCAATGGTAAAGGGGCTGTTTGGGTGGTATTGGGGGCATAAACTGGGAGGTTGGAAAGTGACAATGGATCCTTGTACAAAATGGCACGCTGGATCAAGGATTCATTTAATATAACTAGCACACATACGCTGCTATGGTAAGGGGTGGTTTGTTTGGGTGGGTATTGGTGACAATGGATCCTTGTACAAAATGGCACGCTGGATGAAGGATGCATTGTTAACTAGCACACATACGCTGCAATGGTAAAGGGGCTGTTTGGGTGGTATTGGGGGCATAAACTGGGAGGTTGGAAAGTGACAATGGATCCTTGTACAAAAAGGCACGCTGAATGAAGGATGCATTGTTAACTAGCACACATACGCTGCTATGGTAATTAAGTGTCTGTTTTGGGTGGTATTGGTGGCATAGACTGGACGATTGTTAAGTGACAATGAATTCTTGTACAAAATGGCACGCTGGATGAAGAACTCGTTGTTAACTAGCTCACATACGCTGCTATGGTAAGGGACAGTTTGGGTGGTATTGGTGGCATAGACTGGGCGATTGGAAAATGACAATGGATTCTTGTACAAAATGGCACGCTGGACGAAAGACTCATTATTAACTAGCACACATACGCTGCTATGGGTATTGGTGACAATAGACTGTAAGATTGTTAAGTGACAATGGATTCGTGTAAAAAGTGGCCTATATGTTCTCTTACATACAGGTGTGATCATCTAGCCCAAGCAGCCCATACATTATGTGTGACCGTTATGTCCAGCCTACTTACGCATGATAGTGATAGCATAGCACCTCTACATTACATACACATATAAAGCCTGTATATATGTTCTCTTACATTCAGGTGCGATCATCTAGCCCAAGCAGCCCATACATTATGTGTGACCGTTATGTCCAGCCTAACTACGCATGATAATGAGCGTAGCACCTCTACATTACATACAAATATAAAGCCTGTATATATGTTCTCTTACATTCAGGTGCGATCATCTAGCCCAAGCAGCCCATACATTATGTGTGACCGTTATGTCCTGCCTAACTACCCATGATAGTGAGCGTAGCACCTCTACATTACATACACATATAAAGCCTGTCTATATGTTCTCTTACATTCAGGTGCGATCATCTAGCCCAAGCAGCCCATACATTATGTGTGACCGTTATGTCCAGCCTAACTACGCATGATAGTGAGCGTAGCACCTCTACATTACATACACATATAAAGCCTGTATATATGTTCTCTTCCATACAGGTGTGATCATCTTGCCCAAGCAGCCCATACATTATGTATGACCGTTATGTCCAGCCTAACTACGCATGATAGTGAGCCTAGTAACTCTATACATATTATAGAACAGTTATTATCTCTTATACTACCGACTGATGAGGAATGGAACTCCCACAATGCACAGCTAACAACACAGGTACTATATACTACATCCCTCTGTATCTCATAATTAGCCACCCACCCCCACCCCCCCCCCCTCCCCCCCCCCCCCCAAAAAAAAGGAAATAAATAAATAAAATGTGTTGCCCTCAGCGAATTTTTTTATATTCAAATGTTACCCAAATTGTCAAAATATGACTATTTCCTGCTAGAAATGAATAAGTTTGATTGAATAAATAGTTTTATAGTTTTAACTTTTATAACACTAGAAAAACTAGTAAAATTCACATTTACCAATTTCATTCTGTATTAATTTTCTGATGTATAAGTAGATTTGGAGCTGATAGTATATATATTCCAATTCAGTAGAAATATGCAGATATAGATGAATCGCTAGTTTGGATGACTTTTAAAATTGTCAATGAAGAGAGAAAAAATCATGTTCTACAGTTCTGACCAACCTTTTTTGTTGTTCTGTTTTTCGACAACAAACATTTTTACAAATGTTGTGGACATTTTATAAAATTTGCTGACATTTTTGGGGAAAAATGGAAATTGATAAAAATGTAAGGACATTTTGAAATTTGTTGAAAAGTCACCAACATTTGCACAAAATGTGTGTAGAAGAAAATGACCGACCCTACCTGAGAGGTATTTCTCCCCGTAGAACAGGGTGTTTTCCCATCACCTAATCACAAAAATGTTTGTATTCCCTTGTTTCATCAGTGGCAAATCTCTGTGTTGCTGGATAACACCCTGACATATCCTGGTGCTCTACCAACGATTGATGATGATGATGATGCATCCGTAGCGGATACAATGCCCACCAGCGCGATCACGACCGTCTTTATAGCATCTCTTCTGCGATGCGGGGATTCTGCAGAGGACCAATTGTCTTGGCGGTACTCCTTCATGGAATCAGCCATCTTGGAAATGACTCATATGCTACACTGGTGCAAGGGCATGATGGGGCTGAAGGCCAGCAACAAGGTGGGGATTTTGTCTTTCTATTTATTCACATTTTCATTCCCCTTTTCTTTTCGGCAGGGTAGTGTCAGGGAATATTTTATTATCACAGCTATGACTGAATCTCATCTTGTTTTGGTTTTTCAGGGGGGTTTTCGTGTTTTTTGTGGTGATCATATTTAGGGTATAAAATCAAATGTTAGTATAAATGTTTATTATTCTGATAAATGGCACTTATCTCCTGTGTGGTATGTTTCGTTATTCATCATTCTTTAGAGATTTGTTTAAGCCATTGTATGGTTGTTTCCTTTTCTTTTTAGTTGGATATGTGCCTACCTCCAGTAAGCCATGTTCCAGAGTACTGCCAGCGAGTAGCAGTCAGTCTGAAGGCAACCTTAAATCAAGTACTAAGCAATCTGAACCCTGAAGAATGGCAAGCACTCCTTGGTAAAGCCATACAACGGTAAGTTAAGGATTAGTTAGGTAATGTACAACATATAGGCAACCCTAAATCAAGTACTAAGCAATCTGAACCCTGAAAAATGGCAAGCACTCCTCAGTAAAACCATCAACCGGTAAGTTAAGGATTAGTGTGGTATCTACAACATAAAGGCAGCCTCAAGTACTGAACCCTGAAGATTTATTCGTAAACACTTCTCTGAAATCCTTTGTTTTGTTAACGTTTTTGTTAAAAAACAGGCTGGTTGGGTTAGGGTTAAATCAATAATAAGCAAACTGAACCCTCAGTACTAAAGGTGAAGTATTTGACCCTGAACAATGTGAACCCTTAGCAATGACAAACCATCTAATGATTATAATGATTGGCCTGAGAGGATATCTGCATTGTTGTAAATACCATAAGGACCCTAATGATTGGCCTGGGAGGACCCACCTTGCAGTAAATAAACACTGTTATATTTAGTTTGCATTTTGGTTCATTGCAAAACTTTCTACCCACCTATCTTGCCGTATAGACACACTAACCAACCCGCTTAGTTGACCAATGTTATGCATCATTTCTTATTTCATTTTCTTAGATCTTTGTGCGAAGGTGGTCTGTGGTCTCTAAGTTTAGGGGGTCTACTAGCAACCTATGATGATTGCTGTACTTCGACCTCGACATCCAAGTGTAATATATATGACATGATTGGGGGACCTGATAGGTAAATATATAGAGGGTTATGAAATCTTGTCTTTGGATTGGTGGAATCGATGTCACATGACAGTCAAGTCCACACCAAGGTGTGATGATGTTCCTATCATTTGATTGGTGGAATCAATGTCATATGACATGTCTACACCAAATATGGAGGGGCTGATAGGTAAATATATGGAGGGTTATGTAATCTTGTCATTGGATTGATGGAATTGATGTCACATGACAGTCATGTTCACACCCAGGTCTGATAATGTTCCTGCCATTTGATTGGTGGAATCAATGTCATATGACAGTTAAGTCCACACCCAGGTCTGATAATGTTCCTGCCATTTGATTGGTGGAATTGATGTCACATGACAGTTAAATCCACACCCAGGTCTGATAATGTTCCTGCCATTTGATTGGTGAAATCGATGTCACATGACAGTTAAATCCACACCCAGGTCTGATAATGTTCCTGCCATTTGATTGGTGGAATCGATGTCACATGACAGTTAAATCCACACCCAGGTCTGATAATGTTCCTGCCATTTGATTGGTGGAATCGATGTCACATGACAGTTAAATCCACACCCAGGTCTGATAATGTTCCTGCCATTTGATTGGTGGAATCGATGTCACATGACAGTTAAATCCACACCCAGGTCTGATAATGTTCCTGCCATTTGATTGGTGGAATCGATGTCACATGACAGTTAAATCCACACCCAGGTCTGATAATGTTCCTGCCATTTGATTGGTGGAGTCGATGTCACATGACAGTTAAATCCACACCCAGGTCTGATAATGTTCCTGCCATTTGATTGGTGGAATCGATGTCACATGACAGTTAAATCCACACCCAGGTTTGATAATGTTCCTGCCATTTGATTGGTGGAATCAATGTCATAATGACAAAAAATGTAACATTCAATACTTACCATATTCATTTCAGACATTGATTTACATTTCAATGTTGATTTTCTTTTTGACTCACACTGTAGTTTGAATTAACCTCTTAACCAATGATGTTCACTTGTTTGCATCAGGTTAACAGACATGACAGAGACTTCATTGCATACTCTCGAGAGTGTGATTACCTACCTCGGAGCAGATCAGATTTTGGAAATAATCCAAATCAGCACGGCTGTTATGATCACTTCTGAACCATCGTTTATACCAAATATCAATGGTAAGCTTAAAGATGCATCTTGTAAATAATAGTACAACAAAACCAAATCTATAGTTTAATCAGTTCCAAATTGGCGAAGCCGCCTTACAACAGCGAATGAATACAGGAGGAAGCGGGCTCGTATTCTTGTATGTCAATGTCCAAACATGTAAAATGTCTTTGCTCAAACCTGACATATCATCTTCGCAATATTTCTCGAATGAGGAGATTTCTTGATCGCGATACTTGCCATCTTGTTATCCGCGCACTAATCTTGTCCAAGATTGATTACGGAAGTGGCCTGCTTCTTGGTGCCAACAAGACAGACATAAGCAGGCTGCAACGTTTTCAGAATTGGGCCGCGAAGATGATATGTCAAGTTCGTAAACAGGACCATGCCACACCATGTCTACATGCATTACATTGGCTTCCTGTTGAAAAGAGGATTGTTTTTAAAATTATGTTATTTGTATACAGGGTGGTCCAAAAAAAACTATACCCAACTTTGGAGGCCATTTTCTCCTAGATGATAAAATGTTTTAGTAATTTGGTTTGCATATTATTAAAGCATATATCGTTGAGCATTATTGGTGAAAATAGGGAAGATATTACATTAATATTTTTTGAGATATTGCTATTTTTAGCGAGTATGTGTAAAAATGGCTTTTCCACGGGAGCTGTCAATGCATCAACATGTTTGAATATGATATGACAATGACACACCTTTGTATTCATTGCACAGTTGACAATGACAAGCACACCTTATTAAACTTAATCCTTAACTGCTTATAATGGGTCTTGGGTCATTACATTATTGTGTCATATCATATTGTCATAAAAGTGCATATCATGTTGATGCATTGACAGCTCCTGTGGAAAAGCCATTTTTACACATACTCGCTAAAAATAGCAATATCTCAAAAAATATTAATGTAATATCTTCCCTATTTTCACCAATATTGCTCAACGATATATGCTTTAATAATATGCAAACCAAATTACTAAAATATTTTATCATCTAGGAGAAAATGGCCTCCAAAGTTGGGTATAGTTTTTTTTGGACCACCCTGTATAAATGCCTCAACCATATGGCACCCAGTTACATCGCTTCAACGCTCACCATCTATCACCCTGCTCGTCCTAACCTGCGTTCAGCATCAGACACCACCCGTCTAACTGTTCATAAAACCACCAAGCTCCTACAGTCTGCTGAATGTAGGACATTTTATTACACCGCCCCCTCCATCTGGAATGACCTCCCAATTCACATCAGAGAGTCTCCATCTGTAGCCATTTTTAAAAAAGCTCTTAAAACCCATTTGTACAGTAATTAGTTTTGTTTTATTGTGTATGCTTATTTTTGTTTTGTCATAAAGCGCTACGATCTCGATGTAGCAGCGCTATATAAATACCAATAATGTATGTATATGTATGTATGTATAACAAGCGCACTGTGCATCATATGTGTGACGTGTGCATGCTGCCAAAATAGCTTGTGTGTGGCCATAATCGTGTGCGTATGCTTGGATTACTTTTGCAGGGGGAAGGGGTAATATTTCTCGCCAATTTGGAACTGATTAAACTATAGTCAATATCAATAGAAATTATCCTGTAGTGGATCGTCAGTCAGTGCGTCACCCTCCGAGCCTTATTTCAGCCCAAAGACGATTTATTGTGCTTAGGGGTCGTCCAAAATTATCGCCATTTTCACTTACGTACAGAGCATACGTAACTTTTTACCCCCCCCCCCCCCCCCCCGAGTTACGTACGCAATAAATGGCGAAATTTTAAAAAATCCCCCCTCTCAAGATCGCCATTTAAGTTACGTACGGTTGGGGTATATTTCGACCCCCTCCCCCCTCTTACGTACGCTTTGTACGTAACTGAAAATGGCAAAAATTATGGATGACCCCTTACTTAGCATCACAAGTGCCCACATCACATTAGCTCAGTTGGTAGAGCACCAGTCTAGTAATCCGGAGGTCCCAGGTTCAATTCCTGGATGGTCAGTGATTTTTTTGTCACTGGTTGTCATTTATGTTGTGTGGAGAAAACAGAATTAATGTACAGCAAAATGTAATATTGACCTCCAATC
Organism: Ophiura sarsii; assembly: GCA_035610835.1. Lineage (NCBI taxonomy): Eukaryota > Metazoa > Echinodermata > Ophiuroidea > Amphilepidida > Ophiuridae > Ophiura > Ophiura sarsii. Next base: position 45,249,181 of record CM069455.1, read on the forward strand.
TCTAGGACATGGTAGAGATTGGACCAATTTGGTTCCATCTATCACGAAATTGGAATGTGTTATTCAAATAAGAGATAGCCTGATGTAAAAACATGATAGCACTAGATTGAACTCGCATCAATTAATCAATGTGTGCCAATTAGATTTACTGAAAGTATTCATTTGCACATAAACATTTTTTTCAACCAATTCTAAAAAGATGGGTCGGTCAGGCCCGTAGAACAGGGTTTCCGTTTGTCATCGCCTTATCGAAAAGAAGCAATTCATTGAAATTGGATTGTTCTAGGAAATATAACATTCATAAAGACATTGTTATATAATTCATATTACAGGAGGTCTAGGCCTGTTAGCCATCTTAACCCGCTGTCTACAGCACCCCGAATGGCAAAGGATCACTCGGTATAATGACCTTATTGTGAGCTGTGTGGAACAACTGATCTCATGGAGGGACCAGTGGGAACAGGGATTCCTATTTAATTGGTAAGCACCATTTTGTTTGCTTTTTATCCAAAGGTGACAGGATAAAGAGGGCACTTTTGAATAGTGTATATGTGGTAATTTTTGCAAGGGTTTTGTTTTTGTGAATTTAATGAGTGGCATGAAAACGCAAAAATATAAACACACACAAATTTTGCAATACAGGGTGAGTCAAAAAGAAGTTGTACAGGAATGATATTTGTTTGAAAATATACCAAACAAATTTAAAAAACCAATGAGGCACGTTTTCAAAGAGCAACTTATTTATGTGACAAAAAGAATTATTGAAATCGATAAATTATATCAGGAGCTATGCCTGTTTTAATAAAAGAGACCCCTTTTTTAGCTGTCCACGGAATGCTTAATCGTCTTGAAATCTATCCGCTCTAAGTGGGCAGCAAAATGTACACACGGGCATTCATATTCAAATGAGATTAAAGCCTGGGAGTTTCAAACACAGATGGGAATGGTGTACATGAAATAAAAAATCAGTGACAACAATAAGAAAATGAGTAAACATTGAAGGCCCACTTAAAACAATTAAGACACCTTAGAGGACAAACGTCAGCAATCATTTTACTGCTCACTTAGAGTGGAAAGATTTCAAGAGAATTAAGCGTTCCGTGGACAGCTAAAAAAAAGGGTTCTTTTATTAAAACAGGCATAGCTCCTGATATAATTGATCGATTTCAATGATTCCTTTTGTCATATGAGCGGAATAAGTAGCTCTTTGAATATGTGCCTCATTGGTTTGCAAAATTCGTTTGGTCTATTTTTAATCAAATATTCATTCCCGTACAACTTCTTTTTGACTCACCCTGTAGAGCTACGTCATAATTAATGTAGAAACTGCGAAATTCAATACATTTCTTTAAAAACTATAAAATTGTGAAAAGATATGTATGCTAAAATTACCACTTATACAATATGTCTGGAGACTTCCCCTCTTTGCTAACTAATGTATCAGTTCTGCCTACCCAGGCCTTCCATGTCCTCAATTAGCAGTGATAATTTAAACTGTATATGAATTGACCAGTAAACGGTGCTAGCACGTTTAGCATCAGTATTTTCAAAATAATTAGGACCTGGAAATAGCACCTGCCCGCCCATCCATAGCATGTAACTTTTGCGTCGGATAGGTGAAGATCCAAAGGTACCTGACTTACTGGCTGGCAGGTTAATGTTTCCAAACTCACAGTATTAGGTGAGTTACACTGTAGCTGGTGGAATTTCTGTCGGGCAGGTATTTTTGTGAATTACCTGCCCGAATGGCTGGTTGAATAAAAGCTGAAGTTCCAGCCCTGATTATGACATGCTAAATTGCGTACTGTAAACTATTTCTTCATCTTCAATGACTTCTATCAGTTGATCCCTGCCTAAAATTTACTCTCCTTCTGACCTTTTGAGATACAATGACGGAATGATCTGAATGGAAAGCACTTCAATGTATGTATCTATTATTTGTCTTTACTATCAAAACAGCAACCTTTCCGAGGCAGATTCCGAACTGTTCCCTGTCAATATCAAGCTGATTGGATTTCTACAGGAAGTTGTTGAGAAGATTCCTACATCCCTGTCCAGTCATCATTGGGACTTTGTACTCTGCTCTCTTGTGTCATGGATACAGGTAAGGTTAATCCTACCAACAGGTATTCCAGAAACGAGGCCATAAAAAGAAAATTCCGGAAATGATTTTTTGTTTTGTTTTTGCATTTCTGGAATCGGATGATGATATTTCAGCATAAAAAGAGGCAAACATGCTTTGTTTTTGTTTGGTTTTTTTGGTTTTTTTTGTGTGTTTTTTGGGTGGGGGTAAATGTTTGATGCTGTGCGCAAACGCTGGAGCCATCTGGCCAAGCTCGTGTAAAATGTTCAGAAAATGAATCAATCACCCACTTGCATCCCTATACTAAATACCGCGGTAGAGACAGCCAGTGCCTGTGTGGACACTGTTTTCAATGACGCAATCAACCAAGCCTATATAGTGACCATGGTATACTGTGCAAATGTGAATCCGAAAGTCGAAGCTTGATTGAACTATAGTACTGCAAGTCGTTATAGCAGCTATTGGGGAAAATATTCCACAGAAATATGTAAAAATCAACGTAAAAGATTAGATTGTTTTGGTATGCATATCTGTAGGAACCAATTAAGCTACACATGCTATTCAATATCATTTTTTAAACACTATCAAACAAAATTGTTGTACACAATTCTGCCATACCGGGATTCGAATCAGGTATCGTTTGTTTGTGAAACATATTCTCCACCCACTAGACCACTAAACTCTCCATAAATCTGTACCAAGATTCGAACCAGGTATCTTTCGTCTGTGAAACCTAGCCTCTACCCACTAGACCACACTAACTCTCCTAAGCATTTTGACTTGACTTGACCTGAGGTAAAATGGCTTGCTTGACTGCACAAGACACAAACCTGCATATGACTTGACTTATTTTATGACTGAAGATTTAGTGACTTGATCGCAACCTCAGCAAAGTTAACCTACAGCACAGTTGGAAGGAACAAGCACCTTCCATGATCTTCTGTAATGATATAATTCACAGATTTTAGAATGGAATAACCAAATCACCAATCATTGATGGATATTCTCACTTTCTCTCATTTTTAAAGAGTTGCACCGAAGACATCGAAGCTCTTACCTCAAATAGCTCCATTGCTGCCTTATGCTGTGCCGTGTGTGACCTTTTGACCTCAGCCACTAATCTCCTAAGCAACAGTAACCATAGCAACCTACCAAGTAACCTAGCAACAGAGTGGAAAGAGTTTTTCAGCGAAGCTGCATTTACAGTTCTGCTGCCTGTGCTGATGACACTAGTCGGTAGGTTTTGTTGTGTATTCATTTGTTTGATCATTCTAAAACACATTTATTGCATCTACAATTGTAATCGTATACAGCTGGGGCAAGAGGGTGCAGTTGTCTCTCATAGAAAAAGTTGAGATCTTAATACCAACTTGAGTAGCTTTTTGAATGCTTTAAAATGACACCTTTGTGGCTAAGATTGGATACTGCATTATAATTTATGAACAAAAATTACTGTAAACTTTCCTTTATTTTCTTTATTTTTCTTGGACTAAATCCATCAATATCTCAAAATGCATTTTACCGACAAATGCACCTTTTGCCCTGACAGTACACATTTGTATGGCACGTAACTGTGGTGCACTTTTTAATAATAATAATAATAACACACACTTATATAGAGCGCTTTACTTTAGTGAGATCTAAACTCAAAGCGCTGTACAACATATAAATACAAGATTAAAGCAAAAATACAACAACGATCATAAAACTACAGAGATAAACATACACAGAGTCAAATGCATATTTAAACAAGAGATATGAATGTGTATGGCATCATGCATTTTGAAATGGAAGATCATGAACAAATACACATAATTAGATTTCCAAGTTAAATAAGTAGGTCTTAAGTCGCGACTTGAACTCCTGAACTGAACCTGCCTGGCGTATGTCCATTGGGAGAGTGTTCCATAATTTAGGGCCCGCGATGGAGAAAGCTCTATCACCGAAAGACTTCATTTTGCTTTTTGGAACAACAAGAAACTCACGGGAGCCAGAGCGAAGGTTAGCCGTGGGAATATAAGGTTTCAGCAATTCAGACACATAACTTGGACCAGCATTGTTAAGTGATTTATACACAATGAGCAGGAGCTTGAACACGATTCTTCTCTTAATGGGAAGCCAGTGGAGATTTCTGATGACGTGACTTATATGGTCACGTTTCTTCTTTTTCTTTTCTTTTTTTTCTTTTGGTGTGCTTGTTTCCATTACAATCAGGATTCTGATATTCACAATTCTTTGCTACCGTATCAAAGATATGCAGGAGTTGTTGAACTGTGGTTTAATATTTTCCAAATTAAACCAAAATTCAGAACCAGTTCAAAACCAGTTCAAAAGCTGTCTGTTTTCCATCTTAAACCAACTGGTTTTAATGTGTTTAAACTGAGTTTAGCTGGAGTTTCAACTGGTTTCCAGTTTAACTGAGTTGAAACCAGTTCAATATTATATGCCCATCTGGAATTTAGCCCAGAGTTATGAATTGCAATTTTTTTCATCAGTGATATTATTCTCCACCTCATTCTAGAAGACACAGACTTCAGTCAACTTTCCATCACCCAGCACCATCTTCTCCGTTCACTATGCCAAGCTGTCTCGCTCACACCAGAGGAACATTTGTATGAGAACAAGCTGGATGAAAAGTTACACCCTGATAGCTGGTTGCCGGATAACCTGCAGACTCTGACCAACACTTTGTGCCCAATGCTTAACAAGCCATTGAGATGTGTGCAATTGGCTGCCTATCAGATGTTAACACGGTAAGTGGGTTGCCAAGGGTAGGGTGTCATTAATCAGCCCAATTAAATCTGTACCCACCTTGTCACCAGATACCGTACAGACACTGAACAACTTATGTGCCGGATGCTGAACAACCCATTATGATATATGCAATTGGCCGCCTATCAGATGTTAACTCAGTAAAAGTGTTGTTAAAGTTGTTATATAGTCATGCAAGGAGGTCTATAACCATAGCCATACAACACTGACCAACACTAACCAAAACACTTGCCCAATGCCTAACAAGCCATTGAGATGTGTGCAAAAGTTGATACCATTGTTGCTTTAGATATGGTTATGGAATATCGTTCAATATTACGTTGGACCAGTCCAGTTAAAGTGAATGATTTAGCATTCATTACTTCATGAATAATCGCGATAGCTGCGTATCAAGTGCGCTCCAATAAAATGAATCGTTAGATGAGAACGCGCACGCCGAGCGCAGGTTACTAATAATTGCCCGAAAGTACTGCGCCAAAGTGTTCCATTGTTTTGCTCACTGACCGACCAATCAAATAAACGCCTCACGCCCCTAAACTGAATATTCATTGAATTATGAGGAAACACGATTAAAGCTTATTTCTGATTGGTTGAATGAGGGGATGACCCGACTCGGATTGTTTCAATAACTAAGAAGGGCAGGGGTGGACAAAATAAACAAAACAACTAATTAATTATTAGCGAGATTATATCGGTACAAATCAACGATTTGGATAAATATGCATCTTTTTCAGTAATGAATGAGAATAATGACTGCTTAACAACTGTTTTCGCGAATTTGTTGTGAAATACTCGGTTGCTGTTATGGTCATTCGGAATTAATTCACTAATTCCTCAGACCATAACATCAACCTCTTATTTCACAACAAATTCGCGAAAACAGTTGTTACGCAGTAATTATTCTCTAATCAGTTTGTTTATCCAAACCTATATTGTGTCATTCCTTTCACTACTTGCAGGGTTATGCCGTCAGTCACCAAACATGATGAGGAACATCTACAGATAGGAAGTCAAGATAAAGATGAGGAAGATATCATCTTGTAAGTTATCCTTTAACACTTTCCACACGGCTATTAGTTTTACCATATATACAAAACAGATTTTTCAGAAACCTTGCCCAACTTTCAAAGTCTCTCTTAAGAACTACTGAACTATATAATAACTAGAGCGGTTCTCGGCTTTCGCGGTTCTCGGGTTTGTCGGTTGGTGGATTTGACTGTTCAAATGATTTTGGACAAAACCTAACTGGATCGTACCCACATGACTTTCCAACCGGGGTAGACAGTCCCGGGGTAGACAGTCCCGGGGTAGACAGTCCCGGGGTAGACAGTCCCGGGGTAGACAGTCCCGGGGTAGACAGTCCCGGGGTAGACCAACCCTAAGTCGACAAACCCTGGGTGGACTACAATAGCGCCCTCACGGAATAAAAACCAGAATACTGTTTTAAAAACATTGGAAACTATATCCATGCTAAATTATATGTTAAAAAACTTCTAAAACAACCTCGGGACTGTCCAGCCCCGGAACTGTCCACCCAGGGACCCTAACTTTAACTCTAGTTCACCCAGGGTTGGTCGACTTAGGGTTGGTTGACTTAGGATTTGTCTACCCCGGGACTGTGTACCCCGGGTGGAAAGTCATGTGGGTAATTCCATTGCTGCATATATACAAGTCAGGCATTAAACTCAGAGTAACGACGCCCTTTCTTGGAAGGTATAAAGTTTGAATATATATATATATATATATATATATATATATATATAAACACAACACCAAAAGTAAATCCCCCCTAAACAATTCGTCATAACATCGTAAGATAAAACATTTTACCAATAAAACTTAGTTAGAAATAATCCTATGACTGTTTCCTAATTGTTGTTAGAAAATGAAAGATGTCCATTACTTTATGGCTGAGTGAGCTTAAATGGAAGACAAAAACTGCCCTTCTCAAAAGTGTATGAATTGCTTCTCACTAATGGAAATGTACCCGTAGCTGAGCGAATATTACTGTAATGTGTAATAAATTCATGATCATTCAGCCATGTGAATCCCCTTCTTGGCTCAGATATTAGCGCTGTAAGTTGTGGCTTTTGAGATGGGCAGTTTTTGTCTTCCATTTGAGCTCCTTCAGCCATGAAGTCATGGACATCTTTAATTTTCAAACAACACTTAGGAAACAGTCATGGGATTATTTCTAACTAAGTTTTATTGGTAAAATGTTTTATCTTACGGTGTTATGGCGAATTGTTTAGGGGGGGCTTACTTTTGGTTTGTGTATATATATAAAATGTCTTTAAGCATTTGTATTTGGAGAATGGAAGTACTTGAATATTACATAACTATAGTATTATATTTGCGCGTTAGAATGTTAGCCCAACTGAAGATAGTGATGTTTTATTTTAAACATGACTGTATATTTACCGTTTATGTATAGGACTCCTTCATCTCTTAAGCTGGTAGGTTACAGAATTGTGTGCTGGTATTGCTGATGAGCACAATGGAATAACACTTCGACTGTGGTGAATGCCTTATAAGACACCACGGTCGAAGGGGTACTCCAGTGGACCCTTAATGTTAGATATTCCACTCTTGTACTCCCACGGTAGTCCACTGTTGAAGACATCTCTCTCATGCTCCCATCTTCTGCTCCACATGGTGTTTGCCCACGGTAGTCTTGTTGAAGTCGTCCCTCTGTTGCTGACATCTTCTGCTATCACTGTATACTATATGTAGTCCACATGGTGTTTGCTGACGGTAGTTCTCTGTTGACGACGTCTGTCTGTTGCTGCCATCTTCAGCTATCACGGTATATTGTATGTGCTTCACATGGTGTTTGCCCATGGTAGTCCACTGTTGAAGACGTCTCTCTGTTGCTGTCATTCTCTGTTATGATTGTATATTGTATGTGCTCCACATAGTGTTTGCACACGGTAGTGCTCTGTTGACGTTGTCTTTCTGTTGCTGCCACTTTTTGCTCTCACGGTATATTGTATGTGATTTACATGGTGTTTGCCCATGGTAGTCCAGTGTTGAAGATGTCTCTGGTGCTGTCATCTTTTGTTATGTCTGTATATTGTATGTGCTGCACATGGTGTTTGTCTACGGTAGTCCACTTTTGAAGACGTATCTTTGTTGCCGCCATCAGCTGCCATCACGGTATATTGTATGTACTTCACATGGTGTTGCCCATGTTAGTCCACTGTTGAAGACATCTGTTTGTTGCTGTCATCTTTTGTTATGAGTGTAAATTGTATGCGTTCCACATGGTGTTTGACCACGGTAGTTCTCTGTTGACGACGTCTCTCTGTTGTTGTTGTCTTCTGCTATCACTGTATATTGTATGTGCTCCATGTTGTGTTTGTCTACGTTAGTCTACTGTTGAAGATGTCTCTCTGTTGCTGGAACTTCTGCTATAACTGTATATGTATATTGTAAGTGCGTCACATGGTGTTTGCCCACGGGAGTTCTCTGTTGACGACGTCTCCTTGTTGTATGTGCTGCACATGGTGTTTACCCAGGGTAGTCCACTGTGGAAGACGTTTTCTGTAGGCTGCCATCTTCTGCTATCACTGTATATTGTATGTGTTCTTGATGGTGATTGCCCACAGTAGTTTTTTGTTGTTGAAGTCACGGTAGTCTACTGTTGAAGATGTCTTTCTGTTGCTCCCCTCATCTAATATTGCTGTATATTGTATGTGTTCCACATGGTGTTTTCTCACAGTAGTTGTTTGTTGACGACGTCTCTCTGTTGCTTCCATCTCCTGCTATCACTGTATATTGTATGTGCTTTACATGGTGTTTACCCATGGTAGTCCACTGTTGAAAACGATACTCTGTTGCTACCATATTCTACTACGACTGTTTATTGTATGTGTTGTTCACGGTAGTTCTCTGTTGACGACGTCTCTCTGTTGTAGCCATATTCTGCTATCACTGTATATTGTATGTGATTCACATGGTGTTTGCCCATGGTAGTCCAGTGTTGAAGATGTCTCTGGTGCTGTCATCTTTTGTTATGTCTGTATATTGTATGTGCTGCACATGGTGTTTGTCTACGGTAGTCCACTTTTGAAGACGTATCTTTGTTGCCGCCATCAGCTGCCATCACGGTATATTGTATGTACTTTACATGGTGTTGCCCATGTTAGTCCACTGTTGAAGACATCTGTTTGTTGCTGTCATCTTCTGTTATGAGTGTAAATTGTATGCGCTCCAAATGGTGTTTGCCCATGGTAGTTTTCTGTTGACGACGTCTCTCTGTTGTTGTTGTCTTCTGCTATCACTGTTTATTGTATGTGCTCCATGTTGTGTTTGTCTTCGTTAGTCTACTGTTGAAGATGTCTCTCTGTTGCTGGAACCTCTGCTATAACTGTATATGTATACTGTATGGGATTCACATGGTGTTTGCCCACGGGAGTTCTCTGTTGACGACGTCTCCTCGTTGTTGTCATCTTGTGCTATCACTGTGTATTGTATGCGCTCCACATGGTGTTTACCCAGGGTAGTCCACTGTGGAAGACGTTTTCTGTAGGCTGCCATCTTCTGCTATCACTGTATATTGTATGTGTTCTTGATGGTGATTGCCCACAGTAGTTTTTTGTTGATGACGTCACGGTAGTCTACTGTTGAAGATGTGTCTCTGTTGCTCCCCTCATCTACTATCGCTAATATTGTATGTGTTCCAGTGTTTGCTTACGGTAGTTGTTTGTTGACGACGTCTCTCTGTTGCTTCCATCTCCTGCTATCACTGTATATTGTATGTGTTTTACATGGTGTTTGCCGACGGTAGTGTACGCACTGTTGAAGACGATTTTCTGTTGCTACCATATTGTACTACGACTGTTTTATTGTATGTGTTGTTCACAGTAGTTCTCTGTTAACGACGTCTCTCTGTTGTTGCCATATTCTGCTATCACTGTATATTGTATGTGTTCACATGGTGTTAGCTCACGGTAGTCCACTGTTGAATAGGCTCTGTTGCTGCCATATGCTGCTATTACCGTGTATTGTATGGGTTCCACATGGTGTTTACCCACGGTAGTTATCTGTTGGCGAAGTATCTCTGTTGCTGCCTTCTTCTGCTAGCACTATTTATTGTATGTGCTCTACATAGTATTTGCCCGTGGTAGTACACTGTTGAAGTCGTATTTCTGTTTAGATATTATTGTATATTGTCTTTTGCTATCACTTTATGTTTTATGTGCTCTATGACGTATGCCCATGGTAGTCTTGTTGATGACGTCTCTCTGTTGCTGCCATTTTCTCCTATCATGGTATATTGTATGTGTTGTTTGCCCACCGTACTTCATTGTTGACGACGTCTCTCTGATGCTGTCATCTCCTGCTATTACTGATTGTTCATTGTATGTGCTATATGGTGTTTGCCCACGATAGTCAACTGTTGAAGACATCTTTTTGTTTCGATATCACTATATATTGTCTTTTGCTATCACTGTATGTTGTATGTGCTCCATGACGTTTATCCACAGTAGTCCAGTTGATGACATCTCTTGGTTGCTTTCATTTTCTGCTATCATTGTATATAGTACGTGCTCCACATTGTGTTTTCCTGTGGTATTCACTGTTGATTGATGACGTCTGTCTCTAGCTCTTATTATTTGATATCACTGTATATTGTCTTTCGATATCACTGTATATTGTCTTTCGCTATCACTATATGTTGTATGTGCTCCACATAGGGTTTGCCCATGGTAGTCCTCTGTAGATGTCGTCTCTCTGTTGCTTCCATTTTTTGTTATCACCGTATATTTTATATGCTCCAAATTGTGTTTGCCCACGGTATTTCTCTGTTGACGACGTCTCTGTATTGCTCCCATCTTCTCCTATATCTGTATTTGCTCCACTGTATATTGTATGTGCTCTTCATGGTGATTGACCACAGTAGTTCTTTGTTGACGATGTCACGGTCGTCCACTGTCAAAGATACTCTCTGTTGCTCCCATCTGTTGCCATCAGTGTATATTGTATGTGCTCCAAATGGTGTTTGCTCACGGTAGTTGTCTGTTGAAGACGCCCCTCTGTTGCTGACATCTTTTGCTATCACTGTATGTTGTATGTGCTTCACATGGTGTTTACCCATGGTAGTCCACTGTTTAATGACGTCTCTCTGTTGCTGACATATTCTGCTATCACTGTTCATTGTATGTGCTCCACATGGTGTTTGCTCACGGTAGTCTACTGTTCAAGACGTCTCTTTGTGGCTGCCATTTTCTGCTATCACTGTATATTGTATGTGCTTCACATGGTGTTTGCCCACGGTAGTCCACTGTTGAAGACGTCTCTCTGTTGCTGTCATCTTTTGTTGTCACTGTATATTGTATGTGCTGCACATAGTGTCTGCCCACGGTAGTCCACTGTTGAAGACGTCTCTCTGTTGCTGGCATCTGCTGCTATCACTGTGTACTGGTATGTGCTCCACATGGTGATTGCCACAGTAGTTATTTGTTGACGACGTCTCGGTAGTGCAATGTTGAAGACGTCTCTTTGTTGCTATCATCTTTTGCTATCACTGTATATTGTATGTGCTCCACAAATTGTTTGCCCACGGTAGTCCACTGTTTAAGACGTCTCTCTTTTACTACCATCTTCTGCTATGATTGTATATTGTATGGGCTCCACATGGTGTTTGTTCATGGTAGTGCACTGTTGAAGACGTCTCTGTTGCTGCCATCGCTGTATATTGTATATATGAGCTCAACATGATGTTTGCTCAAGGTAGTCCACTATTGAAGACGTTTCTCTGTTGCTGCCATTTTTTGTTATCATTGTATATTGTATGTGCTCCACATAGTGTCTGCACACGGTAGTCCACTATTGATGACATCTCTCTCTGTTGCTGACATCTGCTGCTATCATCGTGTACTGTATGTGCTCCACATGGTGTTTGCTCATGGTAGTCTACTGTTGAAGAAGTCTCTCTGTTGTTGCCATTTTCTGTTATCACTGTATGTTGTATGTTGCTTCACATAGTGTTTGCCCACGGTAGTCCACTGTTGATGACGTCTGTCTGTTGTTGCCATCTTCTGCCATCAATTTGTATTATATGTGCTCTACATGGTGATTGCCACAGTAGTTATTTGTTGACGACGTCTCGGTAGTGCAATGTTGAAGACGTCTCTCTGTTGCTATCATCTTCTGCTATGACTGTATATTGTATGTGCTACCATACCATACCATATGTTTGCTCACGGTAGTCTACTGTTCAAGGCGTCTCTTTGTGGCTGCCATTTTCTGCTATCACTGTATGTTGTATGTGCTTCACATGGTGTTTGCCCACGGTAGTTCTCCGTTGACGACTTCTCTCTGTTGCTGTCATCTTTTGTTGTCACTGTATATTGTATGTGCTCCACATAGTGTCTGCACACGGTAGTCCACTGTTGATGACGTCTCTCTCTGTTGCTGCCATCTGCTGCTATCATTGTGTACTGTATGTGCTCCACATGGTGTTTGCTCATGGTAGTCTACTGTTGAAGAAGTCTCTCTGTTGTTGCCATTTTCTGTTATCACTGTATATTGTATGTTGCTTCACACAGTATTTGCCCACGGTAGTCCACTGTTGATGACGTCTGTCTGTTGTTGCCATCTTCTGCCATCAATTTGTATTATATGTGCTCTACATGGGGATTGCCACAGTAGTTATTTGTTGACGACGTCTCGGTAGTGCAATGTTGAAGACGTCTCTCTGTTGCTATCATCTTCTGCTATGACTGTATATTGTATGTGCTCCACAAAGTGTTTGCCCACGTCGTCTGCTACAATCACGTCTGCAATCACAGACCAATCACGCCTGATCGGTATAGCGCCACCAATTCTATGCTGACTAAGTTCAATTTAAAAGTGGACCCGATCGGCAAGCTGAGAGGCAGACCCCTGGTTGGTCCCCGACTTCTCCTGTTTACTCCAGCAGATTATAAGATTATATCGACTTATTATAGAAAGCAATTAGAGTTAGCACACTTAATTTGCATACAGCGGTCATTATCACCTTTTAATAGCTGGATGATGCACCATGTCGTGTCATAGGAAGTGAATAGACCCCCGTTATATTGATTATTGATTGATATTTCATTCATGCAGTAAAGTGTTGGCATATTATTTGATCGTGTTAGTTTATGTAGTATAGGTATGCTGGGGGGGGGGGTAGTCTAATTTAAAGGTATATTATGTGATCTTTCCAGGGAACGCCCTCAACATCGAAAAACAAATTGAAAGAAGATTTTCTTGCAGATTTACATTTCTGATCATAAATCGTACATACATTCCAAGTTACAGGGTGATACGATTCTTAATTACTTCAAAATCATGATTTTAGAGTGAAAATAAACTGTCGGATAACTCCGACAGTTTATATTTTTACTCTAAATTCACTCTAAAACCATGATTTTGAGGTAATTAGGAATCGTATCGCTCTGTAAACTTGGAATGTATGTATGATTTATGATCAAAAATGTAAATCTGCAAGAAAATCTACTTTCTAAAAAAAATAATGAATAGAGGGCGCTATCTTGAAAAGATCACATAATATGCCTTTAATTGTAAACAGGTGGGTTGGTAAACTGCTTTTATTCATAATAATGTAGGTGTATTTATTTATTTATTTATTTATTATTTCTTCAGATAGGATGAATGTTGTGGTTTTAAACAAACTCTTTCTTCTACATCTTGATTAATTTGATTGAATTTCTTTTGTCTTCAATTGTCTTGTTTTTACTCTATAACTATATGTCTCACAAAACTCCCCCTCTTCACTTTTCGTAAGTGTAAGTGAATGCCAGTGCGACGAAAATATAAGTAATAAATACCTAATGTGTCTTTGTATTTTATATTTATATTTTAATGTATCTCTTTGAATGTATTTAAATGTTTTTATAATATTGTAAGTGCAATGCAATTTGGCTTTTAAGCCACGATTTTGTATTTTTCAATAAACCAATCTATAAACCAATCTATAAGTATAATCCTACTTTTATATACTGTAGAAGTGGACATTTTCGCGCGTGTAACATTTAATTGGTTGGCTTTATACTTACTGATTTTAGCGAAAAATTGCCTTAAAATTAATTTTAAAAATGTATTGTATTTATAAGTAGTGGTATTTAGTATAAGTATTAGTATTATTTGTTTTGTTTTTATCATTGATGTCAAGATCATGAGATATGACATGAAATTTGGTATTTCATGTTTAATACAACTATATATAAAATAGTAATCGATCGATTGCATCGTGATCGGGATGGTTGTCGAGGTCGCGCGGTCCAGGGTATGGTACTCAAGTGAGTATGCTAAGTCGATCGGTTTGTAATCTCATAATCTGCTGGAGTAAACAGGCGAAGTCGTGCGGGGACCAACCGCTTGTCTACATGTCTACATGTACCGTCATGACCGTGTGGATCAAGTCAGCGCCATTTTGTAAACAAATCTTCCCACAATGCCTTGCGGATGAACCATCTGAACTTTTACCGCGACACGCACGTGACGTTATGACACGCAAGGGAGCTAAAGGCTTTTAAAATACACACAAATGTCTGCCTATTAAAACTGTTCTATTTTAAAAAATCCATCGATCAATTTTTGTGAGAATTGTTAATATTATGCCATCAACGCTTATTTAAAACATATCTTATTATCAAGGCAAGTTTGCCGTTTACATTTTTCAGTAAATGCCGTTGAATTGGGGAGGTATTAATTTCAATTTCATCACCTAATTTTCAGTCCTCAATCTGGGAGATGCACAATGGATGAGAACGAAGGCAATATTTCAAACATCTATTAAACTTTTTTACCTACCTGCCCTTATCCTTTCACCAGGATAGCTATGAATTGTTCTACTTCACATCACATGAAATTCATGTAGCAGTGACATGTTGTAATATCGCAAGTAATATCATTTTGGCAATTTCAAAAATTTCACTTAAAATAAATAGTTCCTGTCAATCTCAATAGGCCTATACTTCAACCAGCTTCAACCACGGAGTTACTTCAACGTATTTCTTTGAGGGCTTTGAGTAGCAAGTTATCCTAGTATTTTACTAGTACCCTCCTCATTTTAAACATTCTAATGACAAACATATCCAACGTATAATTAGAAGCAATAATTAAATTAATAATTGTTTCACGTCAACAGAATTTTCCAATGATAGTAAATATTTTAAATACTACTACTACATGTGTTATTAGTACTCGCATCAGTCGAGAAGACTCATGCCACTGTTTCAAAAGTTTATGTCCAAATAAATAAATAAAACAAAATAAAAATAGTAGGCCTAAATACTTTTTTACCATCCACAAATAAAAATTCTACTGAAGTGATACAATTTTCTTATAGACTTATTCTTAAGAATTGTTAACAACACGGGTACTACATGTATGTATGTAGTACTCGCATCAGTCGAGAAGACTCATGCCACTGTTTCAAAAGTTTATGTCCAAATAAATAAATAAAACAAAATAAAAATAGTAGGCCTAAATACTTTTTTACCATCCACAAATAAAAATTCTACTGAAGTGATACAATTTTCTTATAGAATTGTTAACAACACGGCGGCAGTTTGATGATGGGTTGGTTGGTAGATAGTAGACGCACGTCGGACATTCCTGCGTGAAAGTGTATAGACCGTGACATAATCAATCAACAAAAATAAACAGTTGACGTTAATAATTCATAAAAAATAAATATTACAACAATCATAATACCAATCACTGTCTATACCTATAAAATACACTTCAAACTGTGATATAACCGCCAAAATAATTCCTAACAAAAAGCGATGCTGCAACGAACGAAACGATGACGCGTGGACGAATTACAAATGTGAACTTGTCAAGTCGAAATATTCAGATCAGTGGCGTAGCTCAGGGGGGGGGGGGGGCCAGGGGGGGGGCAGCAGGGGGGGGTGGGGGGGCAGTTGCCCCCCCTGACAGAACGTTTTTGTGCCTCCGCCCCCCTTTGTGCCCCCGCCCCTCTCTTTGGATATAGTGTTTATATGCGGGGTAACCATTTAAAAATGACCATTTTAGCTTGGTTTTTAAAAATAAATGACCATTTTTTTAAAAAAACTGCTTAAAACCCTGAGGATTGGCCAAAATGTGTTGACTATAGTGCTTTTTTGACTGGGAAACTTTGTGTCCGTGCGAATTTTTTTGACCGTGCGAATTTTTTTGACTTCACCCCCCTCCCCCCCCCCCCCCCCCCCCCCCCCCCCCCCCCCCCCCCCCCCCCCCCCCCCCCCCACCCCCCACCACCACCACTTACGTGAAATTCACGAGGTGACTGACTTGGAAAATTTTTGGGGCAACCTTTTACGAAAATTTTAGAAATCTTGCCCCCCCTGAAAAAAACCTAGCTACGCCACTGATTCAGATGCAGTGTCAATGTCATCCTAAACAAAGGTGTTCTAAGATTCTTCAATTTCAATATCGCGTCCCCACGCTATAATATGTAAATTAGGCAATTGTCAGTCCCATTGTTGGACGAGGCCTAATTTACACCTCTCAAAACATACAATAAAGACATAATAGGCCCCGGGAATAACCCTACGCGCATACCACATCACAGGTAGCATTTTGCAAACAGGTCCCGCAACAGATAATGTGATGAGGCCAAGCAACAACAAAAACGACGTGTTTCTCATCGAAGAGCAACCTCTTATTTCCAATTAATATTTTGCTCTTTTATCAATCCACGGAAGAAATTGAGCATAACTTTTATATTTTTGATTTAAGTACATATGGTTCAAAAGCTCGAACAGGAGGAGTCGGGGGGGGGGGGGGGGGGGGTGCCTCCCTCAGAATTGGATTTGTTTCAATTTCCGAACATTTGGTGCGATTTGGTGTGGGGCTTTTTTGACCAATGTTTTGAAAAGCAATACCTTTCGTGTGTTTTTTCCTTCTTCTTTTTTCTTTTTGCAAAAGAGAAGCCTACATTATACATTATTGTACACACCTATCAATCACTCGTCCTTCTTTTCTCTCCCCTTCCCCTCCCCTCAATCACCCTTAGAAATGGGTACGGGTTTTGAATCACCAGCGGCACACCCCCGACCAAACCAAATCTGAGTATCCCCCCCCCCCCCCCTTTTCCTTTTTTGTGTTGATTTTATTCATTGATTTTTTTTTACCAGGGGGGCGAACCTGAGACATGGAATCTAGTCATGGTATCCAGTCTCAGGGGCGAACGCCCTCCGCCCCACCTCGATCCGCGCCTGTCTATGTAACAGCTCAATCCCCGCTCCCCTCAAACCTGTTTGATGGAGAAAAATCCTTTCAATATAATTTGCAATCACGCGATCTTTCCAACAAACAAACCAACATATTATTAGTGCATTTCCTGCACTTTACCATGACTTTATACAAACAACCATTTCCAATTTCAAGTGAATTTTCAAGACTCAAGTTTAATCAATAGACGCACCGAATAATCGATGCAAAAGAATTATAGTGTTACTGTTATGAACCTTTTCGCGCCCAAACATCGATAGAAATGACGAACGAAATATTGCGCTCATCCATTAATAACATTACGCTCGAATTGGCGACTTAAAATTGGGCGTATTTTGAGACAAAGGATTGACGTTATAGTGTTAGTAGCATCAATAATCAATAAGCAACCAGACTAAAGATTTTCTATTACTAATGACGGATATGAAGGCATAGCGGGCTCGGGGGGGGGGGGGGGTACTGACGGTATGAAAGGCATACTGGACGTGCCCTCTCCTTGTGGTCGTTTTTTTCATGAGACATCCTTTAGCCATATGGGTAGCATTCAACTGAAAAAACCCTTA